>JAQPPZ010010796.1:0-308090 GCA_028583015.1 Wollemia nobilis
CCCTAAACCTACCAAGCTAGAAACTATTTTTTGCTCCTATATAGCCAATCCTTCTCTACTCCAAAAACTGTTTTTTTTTTTAATATACATAGGGAGAATATTTTCAAGCATCATCAAGGTGAGATTTTGTCATCTTATCATGAACACGCGATGAAATCATTTAAAAAAAACAAAATAAGTGAAACAATTATAAAAACATAAAACTATAATTTTGAATTATAAGTATACGATTATTTTTAATCCACCTTGAAGATGCAAGCAATGAACCTTATAACATCTTATATTTTATTTATAAATTAAACTATTATATGAAAACATAGCATTCACAAATATTTTCTGTATAATCGTTGTATATAAGCATATTATATATTCCGCTGTATTTTTAGAGCATATAGTAATAACAATACTACTAAGGATACTACTTGCCTTAACTAAGGTTATTTTGGACTATGCGTAAGCATCTTAGCAAAAACATAGAATAGTATTATTCGACAAACCTTCTCTTCGTTCTCTGCTACAGTAAAAATATATCTTCAAATTGAATAAACACACTTTTGATGAAATAAATCAATTACCTCAAAAGTAAACAATTACCACCGCATATTATTTTAATGTTTGGGCAATGATGGAGAACTGAAAAGCCAAGTAAGTGGATGGCGTTCAATCACGGGGAAGTCTTTATCTGGAGTGGCTAGAATATTATGAGTTTTTGTAAATAATGAGTGAATGTGTTATGGTTTAAGGTGCTATCATGTGTGTATGATCCACTTTTTATACATTTATTAGTCTTTATACAAATACTAAGATATTATTAAATTTTTAAAAACTTAAACTTCAATTTTATTTGTTTAATAATTCACCTATTAATTTTAAACCACTTTAAACCTATAACCTTTTTCATTAAAGGACCAGGAAACTTATGGATTCCACTTCCAATTCCTCGTTCACAAGTAGTCTATTTTACACTTTTCTTTTGTTCATAATATTGCTTTCCAATATATGGCTAGATGTTCTTAGGTGTGTTCCACCACAATTCATCGATAATCTATTAGGTCTTTGATATATTTCATAAATACACTAGCAATTCATGAGTGAGTGTAGCAAGGAAGTGTGAGGGCAAGCCATGAGTGAGTGTAGCAATAAAGTGTGATGGAAAGCCATGAGTGGAGTGCTAGTTGGAAGTGAGTGAAGCTAAAAGTGAGTGCGAGAGTGCAAGCATTAGCTAGTGTAGTAGAAGGAGGAAGTGTGAGTAGGGAGTAGAAAGCAATGGGAGGAAGTGTGATCTAATAGGGAGTGATCATTGCTAAAGAGAAACAAGTTTTTGGGGAGTGCATCAATGCTTCAAACCTTTACCACAAATGCATAGAATATTGTTTTCAAAAATTGATGAAGTGAAGGAATAACAAGAAAAAAAAAAGAGAAGGGCTTTTGTGAGCCAAGAGAGAGTGCAAGCTAGGAGCGATGAAGGAGAGAGTACAAGATGGAATCAAGTGCAAGTTGAGAGGGAAGGTGATCCAAGGGGGAGTACAAGCTAGGAGCGAGTAAGGAGATAGTACAAGCTAGAAGCAAGTGCAATCTGAGAGGGAAGGTGATCTAAGAGGGAGTGCAAGCCAAGAGCAAGCCCCATTAGCTAGTATGGAAGTAAATTCATAATTGACAACCCTAATGGGAATTCAAGATATCTTAGTTGGAAGTATGGAGGCCCAAGTTGGAGATAAGAAAAATATAGAATACATGGCAAGTTCAATCTAAGTACCATATGTTACACCAAAAGCAATTATCAAGGATGAGATGATTAAGCATGATATAATGGTTTTTAAAATTAGAGGGTTAATATGTAAATTTCATAGATCACGGCTAGGGATTTTTGAGATTCAAAATTGGATCAAGTGGAAGTGGGGATTAAATTTAAATTTCTTTGAGTTTTCTTCCTAAAGGTTTTCTTCTCATCATATTTTCCAGTTCAAAAATTAGAGATAATAATGGTTGGTGGTCCATGCTTTAGGGGAAGAGATGCACTTTATTTGAGACCATGAAATTTATTTTTTTATTGAGACAAAAACTATTAAGAGGCTTCTAGTATGGGTTAGGATTTTTATACTTCCATATCAACTTATAAAAAAGGATGTTGTGAAGAATATTGGAAATACCCTAGATAAATTCATCAAGGATGGAATAGCTTATAAGGAGATAAAGCATGCTATATCTACTCAAATATGTGTTGCTATTTTAAAACCTTTTCCACAATTCATTAAGATAAACTCTAAATCAAGATAATGTTATTAACAAGTAGATTGTGAAAATATCGCATTTTGTTGCCACAATAATTATGAGATTGGATACATGGCAAGAGTTTGCAAAGTGAAAACTATGAAGAAAGAGACATAAATTTCTAGCCATGAGATAAACTTCAAGATGAAGCAAGGAATTCATATAGTAATAGAAGCTAGATCTAATCAAGGATCTTTTACTCCAAAATAAGATGTAAAGAAATCCTATCTATAGTATCATTTGGTAAGCATAGAAGAAATTATAGGTTCAAAAGAAGATGTGGAAAGAAATCCTAAAACAAAGACAACAAAAGAGGTCAAGTTCATTCCATGTAAATCATCTTCATTTTTCTCAAGTAGTATAGAATCCTCTCGAAGTAATAAGAGTCAAATGGATGAAGATGTTATCCCTTGCACTTCAAGGTTTCAAGAGCAACATAAAAAATAAATAAGGATGGAGAAAACCCAAAATAATTTAGGGCTTTTAGAGTATAATAAGAAGGTAATTTCTATAGAATAGCATCATTGTATTCTAGGGTTTCTAGGGTAACATAAATGTTATAATTTCCCAAGAGTAGAACTACAAAGCATTACAATATTTGAGGAAACAAAATAGAATTGTTTGATTATTCCATGGATAAAATTTGTATAAACAACGAAGTTGATCATTAAGAGTCATTGGATTACAACAACTCATCAAATATGATGTAGACTATAACTGATATTTTACCTGACTCATGAAGTAGTGGAAACTCAAGTAACTCTATCCTAGTAGAACTTAAGAGAATAATTACTTATTATAACACCCCCATTAAGTGATACTAGGTGTGTATTGTGCAAATGAGTCCCGACAATAGATCCTGATGAGGTGCTCATGTACAATGGTTTTTTTTCTAAAGAGATGGTAAAAACCTCATGGGAAAACCCATCTATCAAAAAATAAAAAATGAAGAGGCATGTCTTTGGTTTTTGAAGATTGTCCTCTTAATACAAAAAAAAGGTGAGTCCCAGAAACATGGCCTGATGAGGTACTCAATTATAATATATATGAAATATGGTGAAAAAAACACAAGGAGAAAAGCATCTGCTATGAAATAAAGAGGCATGAATTTGAATGATGAAGATTATCCTTAATAACAAAAAAATGAGTCCTAAAAACATGGATTGATGAGGTACTCATGTATAATATATAAGGGAGAGATGATAAAAAAAACCACATGGGAAAAAACCATCCTCCAAATAATACAATAATAAAGGAGAGGTGAAAGACCTCTATTTTAATGTAGCTATAATACTCCAAGTTTCTCTCACGATTGTATGTAATACAGAGAAGAAAATGACTTGGTGATGATGTTTGCAACTTGATTTTTAGTTGGAATATAGTCCAAGTATATGTCCCTGTTCTAAATATGTTGTCGAATGAAGTGCATGTGTATATCAATGTGCTTGGTGCACTGATGCTCAATTGGGTTACGTGCAATATGAATTGTGCTCTGATTGTCACACCAAATATTAATAGGTTTGTCATGGGAAAACTAAATTCTCTTTGATTCTTACAAAGCCAAAGATCTTCCTGAATTTCTAGAACTACTACCATGTATTCTACCTTTGTAGATGATGAGGCTATTGCTTGTTGTTTTTTGCATAACCAAGCAATTGGAGAAGAACCAACACAAAATACATAGTCATAAGTTGAACACTTATTTTCTATTGAACCTACCCAATATGAATCCATGTGGTCAATGATATCCATGGATTGTCTCTCATATAAGAGACCAAAGTGATTAGTTCCTTGCAAGTAGCAGAGGATTATTTTTTTTGCTTGCCAATGACTGAAATGAGGTTGATGTGAGAATATTAAGCCAATAGCATATGAGATATCTGGAAGAGTATGAGTAAGGTATAATAGACTCCCTACAATTATATGGTTTAGAGTTGCATCACATAGAGGGGATGTGTAGGAAGTACTTAGATTGACTCCAGACTGAAAAGATGTAGGAGAATGTTTACAATCTATCATTTTAAACCTTTGAAGAAGATCTAGAGTGTATTTTTATTGACACAATAAAATTCCTATATCTGTTTGATTTATTTAGATCTGAATAAAGTAATGAGCTAGACCCAGATCAACCATATCAATTTTTTTTAGAGAGGGAGTCTTTTATAGTCTGAATGTGAGTGAAGTCACTACCAATGAGTAGTAGATCATCAACATATAGAACAAGTATGGTTATTTTTCCTTCATCTCTCCAAATGTAGTCTATGCTATCAGACTCACAATGATAAAAACCTAAGGAAAGAAGGAAGGAGTCCATTTTTTCATACCAATCTCTAGGAGATTGTTTGAGGCCATAGAGAGACTTCTTTAGCCTAGAAACAAGAGAGGAGTCTTGAGTGAAAATAGCAAGTTGTTCCATGAATATATATTTATTTAAGTCCCCATGTAATAAAACACTTTCTACATCCATTTGAAATACATACCACTTTTGGGAAGCAGCCAGAGAAAGAACCAGTCTAACAAAATCCATTTTGGCAACTAGTGCAAAGGTTTCAGCATAATCACTTCCTTCAATTTGAGAGAAACCTTTGGTTACTAGGTGAGCTTTGTGTTTGTCAATTTCTCCATTAGACCCATATTTTATTCTGTAAATCCATTTACAATGAACTAATTTCCTTCCTTTAGGTAGGGGAACTAAATCCCAAGTTTCATTTTTGATTAAGGAAGAGAATTCATTTTTCATGATATCATCCCATTATTTAATACCAATTGCTTCTTTTAAGGATAGAGGATCAGAGGAAATAGACTGATATCCAAGACCAGTGCATATGGAGTTGGTTAATCTAGATGATGGAATATTTTGGATGTAAGGAGTAGCTTATTTAAGAATGGTGTGGGCATATTTTGGCATATTGGAAGGAGTAGAAGGAGTGGAAAGACTTTGATTTGGAGTTATAGGTTCCTCATATTTTTCATCAATCTCTAAATTAATCTCTAAAGTTGGTTCTTCATTATATTGAGGTTCTACTATAGGAGAAGGCTCAATATAGGAAGAGGATGGTTGAGGATATTTATGAGGGAATGTTTCATCAAACTGGACATTCCTATGAAAAAAGACGTCATAAGTTGTGGGATCAAGGAGCCTGTATGCTTTCATTTTCTCACAATAACCAACAACGATGAGCTTTTTGCTTTTTTTATCTAGAGCCTTCCTTTTCTTCTTTTGGATGTGCACCCAAGAAGTACACCCAAAAATCTTGAAGGAGACATTCAGTTTTGAGCTAGTCCATGCTTCTTCAGGAGTTAAATGGTCAAGAGCTAAATGAGGTGTGCGGTTTTGAATATAGTTTGCATAGTTAATAACTTCTTCCAAAAAAAAATTTGGAAGATCTCTTGAATGGAGCATACAATTTTCAATTTCCTTAAATGTTTGGTTTTTTCTCTCTACAATGCCATTTTGCTATGGATTATGGGAGAATGCTTAAGAATGATGCCATGAATTTATAGAAATATTGAGAACTTATTACTGCAGTATTCCCCCCATTATCTGTGTGAATTTTCTTGATGTTGCAAGAGGTTTGATTTTCAACTAAGGCTTTGAATATTTTGAAGTGGGATAGAACATCATTTTTGTATTTTAAGAAGTAGACCGAAGTTATTATAAAAAAGTCATCAATTAAGGTTATAGCATATTTTTCTCCTTTGAAAGAAGACTCTGGGAAAAACATCAAATCACTATGGATTAACTCTAGAGGGAATGAGGCTTTTAGAGAACCACTTGGGTGGAAAGGATCTTGATGTTGATTTCCAAGAGCACATACAGGACATACTCCATCAATAGAAGAGACTTGAGGTAAAATTGTTACCATTTCATGGGTGTTCAATTCCTTTAGGTAGTTATAACTAAGATGACCAAACCTTTCATGCCAAATTTTGCTTTCAAGATCTCCATGAGCCAAAAAATGGGAGGCCCCTTCTAGATTTTTGAATCCTTTGAAGTGAAATATATGAGTGTTGTGATCAATATCTCCTTTGGCTATAAGAGAGTGGGGGTCTTGAAAGTCTCTTTTCTCAACTCCTGTTCGAGAGAAGAGAACAATTTTTCCCTTTACAGAGGTACAAATTTGATAGACAGAGAGGATATTTGTTGCAATGTTTGGAACATAGAGAACATTATTGATAGAGCCAACATCAATGGATATGTCACCCTATCCTTTGATTGGGATAAATGAAGAGTCACCAACTTCTATGCTACATGTTGAACTTGAGGACATAGAAGATAATGACTCATATGAAGTAGTCATGTGATGAGTTGATCCAAAATATAGGACCCGTTAATTAGATGAAGTATTGGTGGTCTTCCCTTGAACATTTAGATTTTTTCCTATCTACTTTTTGTTGTCTATATTTTGATCCTTCATAGCTTCCTCTAGTTGTTGTAATCTTTTCCAGCATTTGTTTTCAGAATGACCATTCTTTTTATAGTGAGTACAAGTTATGGGATTCCTTTATTTCTTTTTGAAACTTTATTTTATAGAGGTGGAGGCTCCTAAGGCTTTTGAGAAAGAGGAAGAGATCTCATATTTTGCAAGTTTTTTTTCCCTAGTTAGTCTATCACAAAATTCTTCTGAGGGCATTTTAAAAGTTGCACCAAGAGCATATTTTGTAGATAGAAAGGTGGTTGCAAATATTCGAAATACACCATTTAGTTTAGAAAGAATTAGATAAATGCATTCTTCTTCAGTTTTATTCTTCACGCTGCCTTTGTATTGAGTAAGGACTTCTTTGAATTTGGTGATAAAGACAACAATATTGCTGAAGTCTTCAGGAGATAATGTTGTTAATTATGCTTCTAGCTGCATTGATCTTATTTGATCTAGTTTTACAAACAAGTTATTTAGTTTCTCCCAACTTTCATAAGGATTTTTACAATCTGTAATGTGAAACCATAAGCTTTCATTTACATTAGAGCTTATAATACCCATTTTTTCATACATCTTCCCTTTATGAACAAATTTTTTATATTCTTTTTCAAAATCGGGTTTCTTTTCTTCTAATAGGTGTATGAGCCCTTTTTGAGAAATAATATTTAATATTTTGGGTTTCCATGTATGGTAGTTATGAGGAGTGAGAAGATCAATTGTATTCATTGAATTCATTTTGCCAAATAAAATTGAAGTGAACCCAAAATTCCCCCCTTTAAATTTAATTTAGAAAATGCAATAGATATTAGTGAACATAAGTATTTAAGAAACAAAAAATATCTCAAAATACCTTCCCTAACGAGAGGGAAGCTATAAGTAATTTTGAGGAGATTTGATATTAATCTTAGGATAATGGGAACAATTATGCCAGGCCTATATATCTTTTATCCTCAAATACCCACCCTTAAGAGAGGGAAACTATAAGTATTGTGTAGATTTGATACTTGGAACATAGGATTTTAATCATCCAGACTCCTATATTGGTTATATTAATAACCCGCCCTTACGTGAGGAAAACTATAAGCTATTTAGAATTTCCAATATAGGTGCATAGTTGATTTAATATATTTGCTCTTTATAAATTTTTAAGAAAGGAATAATGAATTGAGAATAAAATAGATTAACAAGGGTTAATTAAAAAGATATCCTCACTTAAATTCCTTTATCAATTTTTTTTATATAAATTAAGAAACTCTTTGTAAAAAATTAATAAAAATAAGTTCATTAATATAGAGACCTATTGAAATAAAGGAAATATTGAAATAATATATATTGATGATATATCCTCACTTTCATACACTAAAAAAATATCTATATAATATTAAAGAACTTTGGAAAGAAAATTAATTAGAACAAAGTAAGTTGTTTAATATAGAGATTTGCTTTAAGAAGGAATTAAATAAAGGCTAAAATATTTTTATTTAAGATCTTTAATGTATTAAGGAATGTAATTTGAAATCAATTATCCTCACTAATATTTCATTACCAATATTTATAAAAAATGGCTTATAACAAAGGTAATGAGGAAAAAATAAAAGAGGTAAAAATTGATGCAATAACAACCCCCCTCGATGCTATGATAGGTGTAAAAAGGTACCTACAAAAACCCCCTAAAAAAAATTATATTATAGAGATTACAATTGTCCTTTATATCTTCGGGCTAAGGAGAGGCCAGAAAGAAAAGGATAGAAACTTTTGAAGGCCAAAAATTTAAACAAAGATCAGATGTATATTATTATCTTAAAAAACTTAGCAGATCTGAGCTGAAATTTAATTGATGTCAGATAGAGGACAAGAGGTAGCAAATAAACATTGATGTTTCTTCTGTTAATGAACAAGCAATGTCAATGAGTAGTGTGGAAGGATATTTGAAAGGCTATGACTTGTTTCACTGAGATTTGAGTAGGGGTGAAACATAAAATATTATAACGATACCTGAAGGGTCGACATCCATGATAAAATAGATTGGAGCTTTGAAAAAAGTGAACATTTAATGATTTGCTTCTATTATTGCACTTGAAAGGTTAATAAAGGAATTGACCTTTATAAAAAATTAAATAATTGAATACCACCTCTTCTTGTGATTGTGATACATAGGGAAGGCACTGTTGTACACAGAGAAGACACTAAGAAGATAAGAGTCCCGAAAGATGGTAGAAAGGTACACACTAGAGAGGTTCTCGAGAATGAGGATGTTACAATATTTGTTTTAGTAGAGAGTCTCTTGTGGTTGCATATGCGAAATGCAGGGAAGGCACCTGAAGTAGCAGAGAAGGCGATGAGAAGAGAGGCTTCCCGAAAGATGATAGGAAGGCAACGGTGCCACACACACACAAATATTTCTTAAAACTGAATACATTAGGCATCAAAATAACCTAACACAAATCACAGAATGAGTTATGCTAAATATCCATCTATGGCGCATTTGCAAAAATACTCAAAGGATAGAAGATGATAGGCACCACTAAAAAATCATCAATATAATTCTTAATCTAATAAACACTATTCAAAATAAGAGAATAATATTATTCAAACATTGTTAAGATGATTATAGAACAAAAAAAATTGAAGTTCTTCCTGAGCATTGAAGGACAAAAAAAATGGAAGAAGTTTGAGTTGAATGAAGATTTGTAAATCACAAGATCTTCGAGCGATTGATATTTAATTAGGAAAATACCCATTTTATGAGATGTAGTCTCTATACACACCAATATAAGCGGTGGACAAAAGCCACGTTTCTAAAAAAATAAATGGACTTTGGTCTATTCAAAGTTAGACCAAAAGTCCATTCTATTTTCATGTGAGGAGTGTTGCTTCCTCTAATTAAAGATATCATGAAGATAATATACTGAAATCCTAACTTCAATTAAAAAATTATATTGCCCACCAAAATATTAATGCCTACAAATATTTAGTCTCCACTTTTGAGTGATACGCAGTGATGGCTAAATGGAGTCGAAGTGAGGTACGTTCGAGATAGAGAAAAAATTTAAAACGTAGGAATACAAGAAGGACACATAAAATTGTAAAAAAAATGAGGAGAGTATTTGCATAACAAGGTAAAACAATATTTATCTAGATATTACCATAAGCAAATTCCTCAAAAAAAATTGCAGATATAAAAAAACAATCTACAATAGATATAAAACCTCTTTCTTTTTAAAAACAAAAAAAAAAAGATAAGAGAGTAAGAACCGGTTAGAGAGGTTCCCTTCAAGAGAGAATACCTAACAGAATCTATCTTGCTTTGGTACCATGTTATAATTTTCCAAGAGTAGAACTACAAAGCATTATAATATTTGAAGAAACAAAATAGAACTGATTGATTATTCCATGGATCAACTTTGTATAAATAACAAAGTTGATCATTGAGAGCCGTTGGATTACAAAAACTCATCAAATATTATGTAGACTATAACTGAGAGTTCACCTGACTCATGAAGGAGTGGAAACTCAAGTAAGTCTACCTAGTAGAACTGAAGAGAATAATTACTTATTCTAAAAATAAAGAAGATTGTGCTTTTGAGGTTATTCCTTGCACTTAGAACAAGGTAAACCTAAATATGATCAATATTATTATGAATAGTATAAGAACATTGAAGAGATTGATGAAGATGAAAATCATGATGGGAATGAAAAAAATACAGGAAAACCCAAGAAGCAAAAACAAAGGGAACAATAAATCCAAAGGGATATTGACATGGGAAATCAAAAGCAAATATCACAAGTGCTAACAAAAATTGGGGCTAAACACACAAATAATATAAGAAAAAATAACAATGAAAATAATATTTTGGAATATGAGGGGAATGGACAAGAACCCTAAAAAAAGGTGTTAAAAATTGTGAGGTTGTTATAGTCAAGATATTTATACATAAAGAAGTTGGAAAGAAAATATTTTAGCCATTAGCTACATTGAATTTCATCTTGGCAGAATTTAAATTTGAGAAGGCAACTGATATAGGAGGAGTTGATTATGCAAACTTAGCAGTTTTAAAAATATGGAGATTGGTAGAAAGGCAAATGAAGAATTTTTTTGATCAAAAGGTAAAGTTGGATATGCTTTAATTAACTTGTTAAAAATGTAATGTTTTATTTTTGTAATGGGAGTGGCCCCCAATAGAAGCCACACATAGCTTATTAAAAAAATTATCTATATTTTTATTATAATAAATGAGGTTTTGATTGGATTTTACAACACTTACAATTTTTTTTTAATATTATGTATTATTTAACCCTTACAAGACCTAAAAATATAAACTTTACTCTATCACTCATATCATAGATAAAAATGCTTCAAGCAATCAACATTTCTTTCAATTCGTTGATCCCAATGATTCCAAACCATGTTGTTTTATTGATGTACTAATTTTAACTAATCTAAATCCCAAACTACCCATATTGAGGTAGGAATATCTTCATCCTACCTCCAAATCTAGATATTTTGCTCCAAAACCTTTTTATTTCTCAATATGTTTGCCAAAAAATTTGAAGAAGATATGTTGAATCTTAGTATCATCAAACCCATTTAGTAGAGCCAAAATATCTTCTATCATATCTATCACATGCAAGTTGGATCTATTCTTGTCATTGAACCAATTCACTAGCAATTGCAATTCACCATGTTGTGACAGAAGGTAGACGAATGCACCATATTTCTAAGGTCTTGCACTCCCATGTACATAGTTTTTTCACCTGCACTTTAATATTGTGTTCTATCGTTGAGGATTTAATTTGATTAAAGACTCTAATATCATCTATTTTCATATTTTCAAATGTATACCAATTGATTTCTAGGCAAATATTCCAAAGGATGATTAAGGGCTCCATGTTCCAAACAGTCAAAAACTTCTCATTTTTGAAGGGACTTCTCCACTAGGCTAGCTAGTCCTTGATCCCCTCTAGTTAGACCCAACCAATAGATAAGTCCCTTTCAGCCATTTTTTTAGATTTGTCCATGATCTTGCACTCCATGAACACATGATGACCTATCTCCTTCTATTCCTCACATAAAGTGCATCAATGAGGCCCATGAAATCTTCTCTTTCAAATATAATGCATTGTTAGCATTATATTTTGAGTAAATATCTAGCTAAAATCCTTAATATTTGGGATTGCTAAATTTCCTCATATTTTTATCCATACCTCGTTACTAGTATCTTCCTAAAATAATTTTTCATAACCACTTTTGACTAAATAATGATTGTCTATACCCTTTATATAAATATAAGTAGAATAAATTTTGTATAAAATAATTCAAACTTATTTACTCCATTGATTTTGCTCAGCTATTCAATCCTCCAAGACACATATAATGTTGCCCTTGAAATCCCTATAAAAGTAATTGCTCACCTTGTTTCCATAGACATTCTATGCATCCTAGGCTAGTGCAGTCAAACTCTCATCATGTTGTAGAATATTACCCCCTAAATAAACAACACCATAGAAGTCAATGTGCTTCCCTATTTTATCCTTCCATTTATTTACCTTTCTCAAAACATTCTTGCTTCCCAATAGATATTTCCAAATGATTGAGCCTTTGCAATACTCTTTCTCATTAAGGATTCTCGTAGGATCCCTGCCTTCTATATATTTATGTCAAATAATATTAAACCAAAGGTTGTTTGGTTCTCTCATTAATCTCAAGGCTAGTTTTGTAGAGAGGACTATGCACATTTACCTAATTCTCCTTAAACTCATACCTCACTTTTTATTAGAACAACAAATACCTTCCCATTTCAAGAGAGTAAGTCTAAAGAGAATTTATCTTAGATTCCATTACCATTGGAATTTTTAATAGACACATGATATAGGTGTAAAGGGCTTGAAGGGTTACCTCTAATAGTTGCACATTGCCATACTAGCTCAACCATTTCCCATTCCACTTTTCAAGTTTCCTCTAGAATTGATCAAAAATAGAGTTCCAATGTTCTTGGTTTCTTATACCCATGAAAAGAATAATTCCTATATAAAGTGATTGCAATGAGCCTAGTTTATAACCCAAAATTTCCTTCATATTCCCTTGTGTCCTTGTTGGAAAAATTATGAAATATAACCAAATTTTCTCCTTATTGATTCTTTGACTTGCAACTTTCTCATTGCACACTTTCTTCCATTGTTTGGGTTCAATAACACTTGTTGGTTCCAAAAGAAATGTATCATCCATAAAACATTGATGGTAAACATCCTCCAAAGTGTTTAGTCTTTGTTTTTCACACAAATTTCATCTTAGATATTATATAAGCAAGATAAATAGGTAAGGGTATATTGGGTCACCTTGCCTCAAACTCTAAGAGCTAGCAAAAGGACTATTTGGCACTCCATTCACTAGGATAGACTATCTTGGAGTCCTTAACAACTCATAACTATATCTATCTAGGCTTTCCCAAACCCAATAATCCTAAGCATATTTTGAATAAATTTCTACAAGACCCTATCAGATGCCTTATGCATATCCAACATAACAGGCATTGCCCTCTTCTTACTTTTAACTAAGGAATGTAGAGCCTCTTGAACAACTAAAATATAATAAACCTTGATAAATAACCCCTAAATTTCCAAGTTCAAGCTTAGGATAAGGGCTTTTAATATTAGAGAGATCACATTCAAAAATTTTATAAATTATTACACATTGGTTGGAAGTCAGTTAAGGATTCTACCTTGGCCTTCTTGGGGATAAGGAAAATTAAAGTATTATTCTATTTATTTAATACCCAATTTTTTGGGGGCTTCTCCTATAGCTGAGATGACATCTTATTTAACTATCTACCAAATTTTTTGGAATAACTATGCCTAGAACCTATCCATCCCTAGGGCTTTCTCCTTCCCTAGAGAATACCACCTCTTCAATTTATTATTCTATGAAGGGTTTATGCAATAGCTTATTATCTTTTGCTATGATGACTTGAGGAATATTATTTAGGAGGTCATTGGAGGCCCTCTCCTACTCCCTCCCTTATATTAGGAGGTTATGAAAAAATTAATAACCTCTATGTCAATCCTCTTGTATAGGGGAAAATTGCACTATTGCATATAATTATTGTCCAGATCCATTGGGAGCCAAGGTGACTACAGGGGTGTGTTATATTCTATACACTTGAAGTATTTGGGGATAGAAGGGTTCACAAAAAATAGTTTAAGGACTCACTCCAAGTCCGATATGGAGGTTTTTCATGTATATATTGAGCAAAGACCTATGTTTTGTCATTCTAAAATCTAAGCTAAGAACTAAAATAATAATGCAAGACAAACAACAATGCAAGCAAGCAAGGGCTAATGCTAGAATTGTTCTTGATTTTGAAGGATGACTAAACCCTTACTTGTAAAATAGATCCTTTATTTTTAGCAAAGGTTTAAGAGAATGCACAAATAGATTTAACCTAAGGTGAAAACTATATATTTTCTCTCTTTCAAATGCCTAGAAATAAAATTGAAAAGTTTTCTTTTATACATTCAAATTTTGAAATAAAGATAGAAAGCAAACAAAAAATAGTTGAAATATTATCTAGGGAACTTATTTGATTTGATGGGATCCAAGCTTTAAATTTCATCCAAAATATTAAAATAGCTTCAAATGCAAAACTACTTCACAAAATCCTAGAAAATTTAATCAATGTTTGGGGGCTTGCTTAGGCTGTTGTGTGGCTAATATTGGAGGCATAACAGTTAGATTTCCTTGGTATTTTTAGCTAACTATTCAAAAATAAAAGTGATTTTTGACCTTTTTTTAAATGAACAAACAAGGATGCGATGAAATGAAATAGTGAAAAAAACAAAATGCAAACAATAGTATTAGGACCTAGATGAATTATGCAAATGTAATTTAAGGGTTTGGGAACAAAGATTTACCCCTAAAATTACCTAGCTGAAATTGTGCCTTCTAAGGGATGACCACAATTTTGTCTTTGTTGAAATTGTGCCCTGTATGTATGAGGTATGATTTCACAATCGAGGGGAAGGATAAATTAACAATTTGAAATAAAGAAAAATATTACACAATGAATGACCAAAGAAGAATAAAATGCAAGAAGACACCTGGTGGTAGTGAAAGAATAAGAAAAAAGAATGAGGACTTCCACAAAAGGGTATAATTCTCATCAAGGCTCCAAAACTTATCCACGAAGGGTAATCAACCACAATAAACACAAAAACAAAGTAGGACAACAATCCAAAGCATAAATTCATCAAGATAACTTTTTACAAAATAAGAACTTCACAACTTGTCGCACTAAGATCACTTCGAAAAATTTGGTTGAACAAAAAAGGAATCCAAACCCTCTATTTATAAAATTTTTGGGTGGGAAAACAAACCTTTGACTTGGGTAAAAACCTAAGTCATAGAGGTTGGCCAAAAGCTTCGGCGAGACAACTAGACCCATGTGCAATTTTTCTACATTTTAGGGGATAAAATGGTGTCAAAATAGGACAAAACTTATATCATTGGAAAGATCTTTTCAAACCTAATTCTTTTCCTTTTTTTTTTTCCCCTTTTTTTCGCCTTTGCGTCGTGTTAGGTTTAGAAAAAAGGAGGAGTACAAAAAGCCCCTCTCCTTCATCATCAATAACTACCCACCATAAATGGGGGTGTGAGAGCCCCGCCCCCCCCTCCCCCCCCCCCCCCCCCCCCCTTCAAAATCAAAGCATAGTCCCCCCCCCCCCCTCCCCCCCCCCCCGCCCCCGCCCGCGTCCCCCCCCCAACAGCAAGGAAAAGCAGAACACCCCCCCCCGCCCGCGGCGCGCGCCCCCCCGCCCGCCCGCGCCCGCCGACCCGCTTTATTCCCCCCCCTGAGGCGGAGGATCCCCCGCCCGCGTGCCCCCCCGGGCTCCCGTTTTGGGGTGGGGTGTTGGGGGTGTTTCCCTAATTCCGCACTACCTAATAGGTATGTGTTGTTTATAAAAAAAAAAAAAAAAAAAAAAAAAAAAACAAAAAAAAAAAGAGAACAGTTGTGAAAAAATGATGATAAAAAAATGAGAGAAGAAAAAAGCAAATAAAAGTGTGTGTGTCCTTCATAAAATTTCAATAGCTAAGATATGTGCATAATATAGTCAGTGGTTGTATGAATACCATAAATAATACTCATACGGTATCTATCAATCCTATGAGGACCACTTAACAATTGAAATATCAAGAAGGAAAAGTGTGAACAAAAACAAGACAAGATACACTTATGGAAGGAGGAATGTATATCCTTTGTCTTGATGAAAAGAAAAAAAGAATATATGCAAAGGACAAGGATATACAGAAGGAATTATATCCCTTGACTTGGAGAAAATTTATGGTCATTTATACTTTCAAAGGTCAAGGAATATAAAAGAATAGGATAAAATACATGAGAAAATGCAATGATGAAAATGCATGGATATGGTCCCTAGGTTAAGGATTTGTTAGGCATTAGAGCTCTAGTATGATTACAATACATGTGAGCTAAGACCTAACTAGGTGTCATCACTTGCCATCCTCATGAAGTCCCCAAAAATATATATGATCAAGTAGTCATGCAAGTATAATCAAGCAACAATGCAATTATATGACAAGCAAAATGTAGATGGAATATAATGTCAGGTAAACCATGCAAAATATGATAGGAAATCATGTAGTATAATCAAGCAAATCAAATGCAATACAAAAGCTAAGCTAAATGTAGTATGAAAAAAATGAAAATGCAGAGTTATGCATAGTATCTTTTTAGATACATTATGTTCATTGGTTCTTTAATTTCTTTACCATTCAGGGGAAAGCAACTTAGGGTGCACCAAAGTTACCACATTGCAGAACAACATGTTAGTGGGATAATGTGGTCCCTCATCCTCATAACTCCACTCCAAGCCTTGATGATCTAAATATTTTACATAAATAATAATATTATAATCATCATAAAATAGTAAAGGTTGGTTTTTATTGGGTATGTAGTATATGCCACATCTCCCAAGACAAATTGCAACTTCCAAAGGATCTTGAATATATTTCTATTGTGGCCCCAAACCTTTACCTATACATCCCATGCTAGATAGGAGTTTCTTGGGAAGTGGGTAATCATTGGACAAATAACAATGGATAAAATAATGCTCTATAGGAAGAGGGTTTCTACCACAAATATTTTCTTTGGGGGGCATACCCCCAAATATAAAGGTGCACATGCCAATGCGTACAACTTCACTCTTATTATGAGGTAAACCCATAGTCCTCAGTGAAGGTGGTAGCTTGGAAAGCTTTAAAGGAGGTTCTTGAAGAAATGGATTGACTTGATACTATGATGAAACTTTGATTAGTGGTTCTTCACTTACCTTTAAATTTTTAAGTTATTTTGTAAGAAGTGTTATGCATAAGGGCTCGGTCCCAAAATGCATTTATAAAAATTTGGTGATTTAGTTTCAAAATCCAAGAGAATAGGGTCCAAATACATGTATAAGGTTCACTATTATCAGGGGCAATGTTGGAAATTTAAACTTAAAAGGGTCAAATTATTATAAAAATGAGGCGAATCGACCCAAAAAAATTGCACCCATAAATTTTTGGCTAAAGGGTCATGGTCAAGGGTCCCAAATATTAGCCAATTCCAAAATATGAAATTCCTAATTTTAGCTAATTTGGAGATAAATAACCACTATGCATAACCTTGTTGTTAAGGTGAGAAGAAGAAATTGAAGAAGAAGAAGAAGAACAAGAAAGAGAGATTGAAGGATATAAATTAAGATTTGATTGAGCTTGCTCAACCATTGAAAAATATTGAAATGGATGAGGGTTGCTCAAAATGGTGACAAGTTGATTTTTTAATTCAAACTTCAAGCATTGATGAAAATTAGATGAGACAACCCTCATTGTATTAATCCAAGGACATCCAAGAAGAATATTGAAATATGTGGGGCAAGGCACCACATAAAACAAGGTATCTAATATATTAGAGTCAATCCTAAGGGGAGGGATATAATGCCAATCGTAAGTGGGAGGGATATAATGTCATAGGCCTCTTGGGACTCATTGTTGAAAGCTTTGATGATGATATTATATCTAATTAAATATTCCTCTTTGAATGCAAAATTTTGGATAAATTGAAAAGTGCAAAAATTGAGGGAAGAACCATTGTCTATCAAAATTCACTTGATAAATGTTTCCCCAATAAATGTAGTGATGTAGATGGAAGAGTCCCCTTACAAGTCTAATGAAGGAATATGATCATCCAAAAATGTGAAATGATGTATTCCAATGGAACCTACAACATCAACTATAGCACTAGGGAAAATGTCTTGAGGAATATATTGTTGACTTAGAAGCTTCAACAAGGCTTCCCTATGAATAGGAGAAGTTTGCAAAAGCTCTAAGAGGGATATCTTAGTTGGGTGACTAGCTAACTATTGTTGAATGTTGAAGGAGACTTTAGGTTGAGGTTTCAACACTAAAGGTGGGTTTTCTACTCTCATGATCCTTTTTTGGGTACTCTTCAAAACTAAGGATAGTTTTTTAGATTGGTTGGATGTAGAATTCATCTCCTACTAAGATTGTTGAGTCGGTTGAATTTAAGCTTATTGCCTTGTATTTACTGCTACCATACCAACCATATTGTTGTAGGGAGGTATCACATTATGATATGACAATTGATTAGCTACCTATTGCCCATGCTTAGATAGGGGGTCTTGGAACATACCCATGTCTTGATTAGTTGTGGGTGCTTGTTGAGTAGGAGGTTGATTGTTTGTTGGAGGATTGGATTGAGGACCTTCTATAACAAGACAACCTACATAAATTAAGTCCTAAACCACATGTTTCAACCTCTTACATGAATTTATCATGTACCCCTCCACTATATGATACTTGTAATGTTGATCAGGATTATACCAATTAGTTGTGGTATCAGGTTACCTTAAGGGACGCAACTCAATCATGTTAGCTTCTATGAGCTAATTTAGGACCATGTTCATGGGCATGCTGAGTCTTGTGAAATTCCTTGGTGGGGGTTTTTGAGGTGTGCTAAGCACCATATTTTGTAGGGCATTAAGAACATTATTGACAAGCCTACTATATATTACCCCATCACCAACTACATGCTTGTTCTTATACTAAGATTTCATGGTCCTATCTTCTTATTAGCTTAGCTCAAGTTGACCTCTTCGAAGAAGAGACTTCTCTACTCTTCTTGACAAATATATTGCTTGTTCAAAAGAGGTAATAGTTGTTGTTTCCAATTCATATGATATTTGCTCTTGTAAATTTCCAATAAATATCTCTAACATATCTCGAGGAAAAACTTTGTATCTTAATCATCCAACTAGACTTCTCCAACGAGATAGGAAGTCCAAAAAACTTTCATCCTTACCTTGCTTTAAAAGTTATAAATATTTTATAGTCACATTTTTATGCACATAAGCTCCAAGTTGTTAAACAAACAATTCTATTGTCTTCTCAAAATTACTCAAAGAATGATTAGGCAGTTGATAATACCATTTCAATACCATACCACCAAGGCTCTTAGGGAACATCTTTACTAACAACATGTCATCATATATAATATCATGGCACGTTGTCCTAAACATGCTTAAATGCTCAATTTGGTCCTATGTTCCCTTATAAATAGGAAAAACCAACATTATAAAATGCTTAGGGTAGGACCTAGAGGCGATGATAGGGTCTAAGGGTTGATTTCATATTTCCTTATAGTTTTAGGTGAAACATGGTGCTTGAACTATATATATTCTTAAAGCAAAGTGTTTCACCATATTTTTCAATCTTTGCATATCGATATTGTTGTTGTGCAATACCCCTAAATTCCATAGGGGAGGACTATAGGTAGGTTGTTGAAAGGGAACTTGGCTAATTTTGGAGGTATTAACACTATTATGATATTGTTGTGGGAGGTAACTCACATTTGGTGGAACAAAAGAAGGAATGTTTAAAGAGGGAATATTAGGATACGATGAAAATTGAACATTATTTTGAGATGTACTACTAGTTTGAGGATGTTACGAGGTTATAGTAGTAGCATATGTAGGTTTATGAAACATATTAACATTATGAGAAGATTCAAAAAAAGTATTGATGTGAATGTTTTGAGAAGAAATGGTTTGATTATGATATGTCCCAACCTCTTCGAGGAGGGTCTCCTCATCCATGTCCTTATTAAAGGCTTGCCTATGCTGCTTATAGAAATTACAAATATGATCAAATGATTTAAAGGTGAGCTTACCATGAGGACCTTCAATAGGATCAATGTCATCATTATTCACCAAGTCCCTTTCTCTCTAGATTAGGATTCTCCTTGTCAATTTGATCATCCTTTTGAGGATTCACATCAAATTATAAAAGCTTTTGCTTATTCATAATATTTGGAGCCATGGGATTAAGAGAAAGGACAAGGGAGAAAAATATATCTAAAAATAATGAAAGACACACACAAGGCATATTTTTAAGTGTTTTCATGTTCTAACTCTATGAAAATAGATTAAATGCTCTTGCTTATAGTTGAAAAGTAAAACAAAAGGGGCAAAAGGAAGGAGCTTCCTAGATGTCCATTAAGGGCATGTTTCACATTGGGTTTTCCAAATATGTAGAGGGGGAAAACTACCATGTAGCGTATGATTCTTAGCTAGATCCATTAGGGTCCAAGGTGACCGTAGGGGTGTGTTATGTTCTCTACACTCTGGGACTTGGGGTATTGAAGGATTCACCAAAAATTATTTAAGGACTCACTCCATTTTTGGGATGGAGATGTTTAATTATATATTGAGAAAAAACCTATGTTTGACCTTTCTAAAATCTAAGCTAAGAAATGAAAGAACAATGCAAGACAAACAACAATACAAGCAAGCAAGGGCTAACCCTAAAATGATTCTTGACTTTTAATGATGACTAAACCCTAAATTTCAAAATAGATAATTTTATTTTTGTCAAGGGTTTAAGAGAATGCACAAACATATTTAACCTAAGGTGCAAACTATATACATTTTCTCTTTCAAATGCCTAGAAATAAAATCAAAATATTTTCTTCTATTTTATATTTAAATCTGAAATAAATATAAACATAAATAAAACAACAAATAGTCTGAAATCTTATCTAGGGTACTTATATAATCCGGTGGTTGATCCAAGATTTAAATTTCATCTAGAATATCCAAACAACTTCAAACCTACAAAACAACTTCACAAAACACTAGAAAATTTGATCAGCATTTGGAGGCTTGCTTAGGCCACTATGTGACTGAGCTTGGAGGCACAACAGTAAAGCCCCCTTGGTCCTTTTAGATTATCGTTCAAAAATAAAATTGATTGTTGACATTTTTGGAAGTGAAAAACAAAGATGCAATGAAATGACACTATGAGAAAAATAGAATGCAAACAATAGTATTATGACCTAGATGAAACATGTAAATATAATTTAAGGGTTTGGGAATAAAGCTTTGCCCCCAAACTTGCCCAAGATAAAATAATGCTCTGTAATGGGTGACCACAATTTTGGCTTTGTCAAAATCATACCCTGAATAGATGGGGCATGATTTTACAATAAAGGTGAACAAGCAATTAAGAGTGCAAAATAAAGAAAAATAATGCACAATGAATGACCTAAGAAGAATAAAATGCAAGAAGACACCTGGTGGCAGTGAAAGAATAGGAAAAAAGGATGAATACTTCCATGAAATGGTATACTCCTCCTCAAGGCTCCAACACTTATCCACCAAGGGCAGCCAATCACAAGAAGCACAAAAGCAAAGCAACACAACAATCCAAAAGTAAATATTCATCAAGAGCACTTTTCACAAAAGAAGAACTTCACAACTTGTCACACTAAGATCACTTAGATTTTTTTTTGATTGAATAAAAAGGGAGTCCAAACCCTCTATTTATAATAGTTTTGGGTGGAAAAAGAAAACTTAAACTTGGGTAAGGGCCCTTGTCATAGAGGTTAGCCAAAAATGTGGGCAAGATAGCTAGACCCATGTGCAGTTTTTCTACACTTTGGGAGACAAAATGGTATCATAATGGTATAAAACTTATACCATTGAAAATATATTTTTGATATTGATCCAATGGTAGATGTTTTGGTAGGAATGGAGAATATTTTATGAGAGAAAATTTGGCTAAAATATTACCTTACTTTTCTAAGAGAAAAACTAATGATCTAAGGAAAATGAATCATCTTAATGGGTCAATTTTCCATGTCTACACCTCTCCTCTTGATATATAAACTCCCTTTATCTATAGTGATTCTATTGATTTTGTTCTTGGTCCAATGGATTAAGGTAGTAACATGGTTTCTTTATCTTCTTCCTAAATCTAAAGTGCTCAAGACTTTTACCTCTAGTGGTTTTATTTTATTGCTAAAATGTTATGGTATTCACCAAGATTCATCTTCTCCTATTGAATCAAATACTTAGTGTTCCCATTCACCTTCATATTTTTCTCAATGTTTTTTAAACCATTCTCTAGTTTGTCCTTCATTTTAAAAATAATTTGAAAAAAATCATGATTCTAGATTTTTATCTTATGTTTAATTATTTTCATCTTTTGTAAAAGTTACAACATGAAACTCCCTATTACAAATGTACTCCACCATTGCCTAATTTTTACTTCCAAGTCCAAACGTGTTGCCCAAATCAAACAAAGATGGTAGTTTTTCTTAGATCTATCTCTTTCCATTTCTAAAATCAAATAAGTCTAGTCATATCTAATTTTATAGCCTATTCTATGTCTTATATGGAAACCCTCCATATATAATTCAAGATATATTAGAATTATATTCAATCATCAATATGTTGATCCTATCATTTTATTATTCCATGTGTAGTTGCCCCCTTCAAATACAAGTCTATAAAGCTTGTCTTTGTCAAAAAACTTGATAGATCTCTTATGGCCTATATATAACTATTAACCCCTCCTTTCATCTCATTCATGATTAGCAGGGTATTCAAATCCTTGGCCACCATTTCTAATTTTTTAAGTTTTGACTATTTTCTTTAAGTAAATTTCAAAGACCTTTTATATGCTCAATGAAGTTGGGTGTATAAATTTTTTTGATGAAGCCTACTTTACCTATGAGCTTATAGTGGAAGCAAATTGTAAGGTGACATTGATTTTGATAAAGTAGCTCTCCATAAAATATATTTAGGTTCTAGCCAACCACTCAAATCCCTCTCTAATGGAACTCTCAAGAAGTTGCTTCTGCTCTATATCATCCTACCTACTTTTTGTAACTTGTTTTCCCCTATTGTTTCTCATGTAATAAGACTATAATAGTACACAATATGCTAATACAATATTTTATTAGTTTATATTTGGCTAGGACATGTAGAACCCTCACATTCAAAGATAATAATTTTATTTTTACCTTTGACCAGAGGTTTGGATCCTCATTTAAATGCAACAACAACAAGGTTCAGTTTACCATCTACCATTTTTCTTGTTTCTCTAGTTTTTAAACTATTTCTTAAGGGTCATTCTATTTTTCATCTAGATATGCCTATATTAGCTTGTTTGCATGTGCTCCTTATCCATATCTTAGAAGGTTAACCTCCTCTCACTTCATTTCTACCTCTTCCACCTTCCATTATGGTTTCATATTTTCATTGAGAAAGTTTCTTGAGACATCTTGTCATCTATAATTTTATCTTATTTAGCTTTTTTCATTGTGTTTTCCTTCTTCCAGACCCACCTTGATCTCTTGTATCTTTAGAACTGTTTCCTCCTCTTCAATTGTTATAAAAACCTCTCATTTTGCTTATTCTAGTTTTGGTGCTATTTATTGTATTTCTATTTATAGGTTTGGTTTTGTGGCAAATGAGCTATTGTGACTTCTTCCTTATTGTTCCTTGAGGGTTCTCTTTCAATGTTTCTCTTTTTGCTATATAAAAAATTACAAAATGCTCGATAGAGATGATATCAAAAGGATATTTTTTGTATTATGATGTGAACTCAAAAATTAAAAGTAACACTAAACATAATAGTGTTCCTTTGTCTAAAAAATGATGGATTTTCCTAAATAAAACCTTTCTATTAAGAAAACTAGAGTAAGTGCAACCATGAGTGAATGCAACCAAAAGTGAGTGCGAGCACAAGTTGAGAGTGAGTGTAGCCAAAAGCAAGTGTGAGCATGAGCTAAGAGTCAGTGCAACCATAAGCAAAAGTGTGAGCACAAGCTAGGAGAGAGTGCAGTTGAAAGCAAGTGCAAGCATGAGTTAGGAGTGAGTGTAACCAAAAGTGAGTGAAAGCATGAGCTGGGAATGATTGCAAGTAAAAGTGAGTGTGAGCACAAGTTGGGAGTGAGGAGGAAGTGTGAGTAATAAAGCAAAAAGTAGAAATCAAAGTGTGATCAAAGAACAAGTGCCACTTATTTTTTCAAATATTTGGAAAATTTAAAGGATTCATTTGAATAAAATCTAGGTAACATGGAAATAAAGTCATTTGTGAAAGTCCTTACTAAAATTATGAATGGCCAAGTTGGAATTTTGGATGACCTATCTAGAAATAAGAGGAAGTGAGAATCTATGGCAAACCCTGTACATGTAGTAGATTCTACACCAGAAGTGATTATGAAGGATGAGATGATTGAACATGATATAATGATTCTTAAAACTAGAGGCTTAATATGTAAGTTTCATGGATAGTGGCTAGGTTATTTTGATATTCAAAATTGAATTAAGTGGAAGTGGGGTTTGAATTCAAATAACTCCATGAATTTCCTTCCAAAAGGATTTTTCCTTGTTATTTTCTTCAGTTTAGAAATAAGGGATAAAGTAATGGATGGAAACCCATGGTTTAGTGGTAAATATGCATTATATTTAACACGTTGGAGTGAAAAAAAAATTGGACACAAAAACTATTAAAAGGCTAATGGTATGGATTAGGCTTTTTGGAATTCCTTATCAACTCATCAATAAGGAGATTTTGAAGAATATTGGTAATATTATAGGTGAATTCATCTAGGAGGGACCAACTACTAAGAAAATAAGGCATGTTGTATACACTCAAATATGTGTTGCCATTGATATTTATTAATGTTTACTGCAATTGATTATGATTAAATCTGAATCACAAGAATGGGATCAACAAGTGGAATATGAAAACATTGCATTCTAATGTCACAAATGTCATAAAATTAGGCACATAGCAAGAGAATACAAAGTGAAAATAGAGGAAGAGATAGAATTTTTTGGGCTTGAGGGTAGCTTCAATTTGAAACAAGAAGACCATATCATAGGAGAAGCTAGTTCAAATCAAGGATTTCCAACTCCTAATAAAGTGGCTAGAAAAATCCATCTACATCATTAGATGACAAAGGCCATTACAATTCACTCAAATCAGCCATTAGAAGAAAAAATGATATGGGGGATGAGGAAGTACAATGCACAAGTTCAAGTATAGAAGGAGCTAAAGGTGAAAAGAAAGAGGGGAAGAAATTTTTTTAAACAAAGGAATATGGGGAGATGAGTTTTAAAGCAAGTGAGATCAAGGAGGTCAAGTTTAATCCATGTAAATCACCTTTATTATCCTCATGTAGCTTAAAATATTCTCCTTAAAATAAAAATGAAATTAGTATGAAGTGTATTCCTTACACTTTAGGATTTTAAGTGCAGTATAGTAAAGAAAATCTTATGGAGGATATCCAAGGAAATTTAGGGTTTTCAGGCCAACATAAGAAAGTGATGGCTATGGAGGATCATATATGCAATTTAGAGTTTTTAGGGCAACATTGAGGTTGTTCCTTGCACTTTCGACTCTTTACAGAAACATAAATATTTAGAAGATAAGTCTCATTTTGAATAATATTGAAAAATATGAGATATTTATGAAGATGAGAGTGTTTGCGGGAAGGGAAGAAGGAGAAGAAGGTCATAAAATAAGGAACAAAAAGAAAAAGAAACTCAAAAGGATATTGATTTGGGAAGCCAAATAAAAATATCATAGGTGTTAACAAGAAGTGGGGCTAAGCCCACTTATAAAAATAGAAAGTGTTTATGATGAAAATGATATCATGGAATATTAGGGGTATGAATAAAATCCCTAAAAATAGTTGTTAAATAATTAATAGGTTGTTATAGCCCTGAGTTTATTTTAATACAAGAAAAAAACATAAGCATTGAGGAATGTAAGGATGCTTTTAAAATGATTTGGAAGATAGATGATTGTATAGTAGTTTCTTCTACATGAGCTTCAAGTGGTATTGTAATAATATGGGATTGGATTATTTTACGAGAAATTAATTGGGTTGCTGGACTATTTTGTATGAAAGAGGAAAACACCAAATTTGGGGTTATAAATGTCTATGCTCTAACTATAGTTACTCCTCGTGAAAGATGTTGGAATAACCTTAGTGTATTTTTGTCAAATACAATTATGATTCATTATGATCTATGGATTCTTGGGGGTGATTTTAATATTGTTCTATCTCCTTTGGGAAAGAAGGGTGGCATTCCAGGATGGTCTAAATCAATGTAATATTTTACTTCATTTTCCAATTCAAATGACCTTTGGGATCTTAGTCCCTTAAGATTTCAGTATACATGGGATAATAGACACATTGGTAAATATCATATAATAAAAATATTGGATAGATTATTGTTATCCAATAAATGGTTGTAAATAAAGTATACAATCTCTTTAGAGGATTAGATCACAAACCCATTATTTTGACTTGTGAGTTACCTAATAATGGTCATCTAAATCCATTTCACTTCTAGTCTATGTGCCTCCAAGACCCTGATTGTTTGTATATGGTTATGTTGTGGTGGGATGAATCAAAATTTGAAGGATCATGTATGTAAAGGTTTGTTCAGAAGTTGAAATATTTAAAGTATCAAATGAAGATATGGAATGCCAAATATTTTGGTAAATTTTTAAATAAAAAAATTGAATCCAAGCTCAAAATTTTACTAGAGATAGTAGAAATTAAGGGAATGGATCAAGATTCTTATGTGAAAGAAAAACAATTACTTTCTAATTATCATAATGCATTGAAAAAGGAGTCACATTGGTTCCAAAAAACTAGAGAGAAATGAAGGAAGGAGATAGAAATACAAAAAAAAATCATGCTACAACAAAAACAAATTGAGGATGAAGAAGATATAAGGAAGGAAGCAATTAATTATTTAAAAAATATTTTTTCAGATTCTACCAAGATAAGGAGGCACAAGATAAACTTCTATAAAATATTCCATTAATTATCACTCAAGGAAAAAATGAAAGTTTTGATGAAGAATATATCTATGGAGGAGTTCCATGAAGTAATTTTCTCTTTCCATCCTAACAAGGCACCTGGCCCTGATGGATTTCCTACAATTTTATTTAAAAAAAATAGGATTTATTGAAGAGTGATATGTTAGATGCAGTTGAAGAGGCCTAAAAAAGGAAGGCTATAATAAGTGATATAAATGCTACTTTTATTACCTTGGTTTCTAAATAAGGCAATAAAAAATATTTTGATATTTTTTGTGCAATAAGCCTTTGTAATATGATTTATTAGATTATTTCAAAAATTATGGCAAATAGGTTGAAGGGCATTGTAGGGTGTCTTATCTCAGAGGAACAAGGTGATTTTATTCATGGTAAACAAACTCTTGATGGTATAATTATTGCACAAGAGGCCATACATTCTCTTCATTCCATGAAAAAACCAAACATGCTTTTGAAATTAGATATGAATAGAGCATATGATAGGGTTTCCTAGAATTTTCTACATGTTATTCTAAGAATGTTTGACTTTGATTATAGTTGGTGTTAGTGTATTAGGTGTTGTTATAGCACTACAAAATTTTCTATTTTGATCAATATTTTTCCTATTGAGTACTTTAAGTCATCTTGTGGACTTCATCAAGGTGATCCTCTTTTTCCTTATCTATTCATTATTTTGGTAGAAGCCTTAGGGAGATCCTTTTCAAAGGCAAAAATGGAAGGAGAAATCAAGGGTATTGATGTTAAAAAAAATGGTCCCTTTGAATCTAATATCCAATTTGTTGATGATACCTTTATTTTGGGACATTTCTCAATCAATGAGGCCATGGATTTTAAATCAATATTGAGATCATTTTCGTATAGTGTCTTTTTCACAGAGTTGTTTTAAAAAATCATGAAGACTAGGACTCAACATTTCAATCCACTAGATTGATAGATCATCTAGTGAAGATCATACAGGTCATTTGGAATTTGCTAACTGGTTCCTAAAGTTTCTTTTGTTGTAGGAAATTAATCCTTAGAGGATTGGGACTCCTCCTATGATAGAAATCTAGGAGACTCCAACTTTGTTACCCGATGGTTGGCATACCCTCATAGTGCAGAGGTTAGTTCATCGTGCAAGAGAAGAATTCTATGAAAGAAGACTTCTAGTGAAGGATCGTGGTGAATATAGGAGACTAAAGATATCCATTGTTGGATTACAAAATTTCATACTTGAAGAACAGTCCAGAAGAGCCTTGATTCATAAAGGCCATAGAATCCTTACAGAATAGGCCACAAGAGCCTTGATATAGAAAGGCCATAGAAGCCTTGCATAAGAAGCCACATAATTCTTATACTAAAAAGGCCAAAAAAGCCTTGATACTAAAAATGGCCATAGGAGCCTTGGTACTAAAAAATGTAACAATATTTCAATACCATTATCCAAGAAGAATATCCAATTCAGAAGCAAACTAAATATTTCAATACTAATATTCTAATTGTAGGAAAAAAATATTCAGTGAGTTGGGAGACTTCCTACAAGAAATTTAGGAAGAGAATCTTCTTCGAAATTAGCTTAAGCCTGAAGTAAAAGAGAAGAGATCAGGAGAATATCTCATTGAAGAACTTTCAATATTGCAAGAAGAAGAAGAAGGACTAGGAGAGTCTTTCTTGAAGCCAAAATTAGCAGAATCAGAAGATCCAGGAGAATATCTCACCACCAACACTTCTAGAAGTAGAAGGTTGAAGGAAAGGTCTAAAGGAGGACCAATAAAAAACTACTAGATCAAAGACCTTGAGAAGATCTCATCAAGAATCCAATAAAGACTACGAGAGCCTTGTTGAAGATCAAGAGAGTTCTTTGAGAACTCATTGGAGAAATCCACTATCTAGGTGAAGTCCCCGATAGTGAAAGACTTGGGATAATTGTCACCATCCAACACTAAGACCAAGAGGAGAATTTGGCAAGGAGTGTCAAACCCTAGAAGAAGATCCTGCATGAATTCAAAACTTGGCAAGAGGACTTGAAGATAGAAGAAGCTCACCAAATATTGGAGATTTAAATATTACCTCTCATATCGAGGAGGCACCACTCTAGAGACATAGAATTCTACAAATATATAGCAAAAGTAGGAGAACACAAGAGAAGAACAAGCCACCAAATCCTAGGCTCATAAAAGAAAGTTTGAGACCATCATTTGGTGAATAAGGAGTTGTGCAGGACATCCTACTAGAAGCAACAACTTGGTGTTTCTTGACACCAAGGTCCACATCCTCTACAAAGGTGGGAGAAGAGATATAGAAAAAGGTATGCAACTTATGGTGTAAAAATATTCATTAAATTGAACTACTTATTAGATTTATTGGAGCACCTGAAATTGGATTAAAGTTGCAAAAAGGAAATTAGATTTCAGTCTTATAAAAGTGCAAAGAAAAATAGATTCTTTTTAAGGATTCAATTGCACATTTATTAGGAGTTGATTAGATTCTATATTAGATTCTATCAACTACCTAGTATCTATTATTAAAAATAAGACTAAGTCCTACAACATTGATTGTATTGAAATTGGAGAATAACTCCTAAAGATTTATTTTAGGTTATTCTTGATTAATTACAATAGATTATTAGTACATTTATTTGAGATTTTATTGGAGTTATAAGGTGTAATATTAGTGCATTAAAAGCAAAGAGCTTATACTATTATACCACACTTAAAAAGAAAATTAGTTTTGTGTTTCCTGAAAGACACAAAGTCTGATTTGTATCAAGTGTCTAAAGACACTATTTAAGAACAAAAATCTGCAACTTGATGTGGCCAATAGAAGCCACCAAAAGGGTTAGAATCCTCCAAATTTGGAGAGGAACATAACTAACCAAAAATAGAGATAGAAGCTTATGAAAGTGAGACTTGGTGAGTCTCAAAATCAAAAGCATTACAAGTGAATGCAAAAGAAAAATGCATAAAATTTACATCAAGTAAAAGAACTTCTATCTACTGTTATTGAAACTCGGACTTGTTATCAAAATTTTCAAAGTAAAAAAGGAAAGGTGTGTCTATTGTTAAAGACAACCTCAAACCCTTGTATTGCAAAAAATCTGCCACAAAACCAAAATTTAACAATTTGGAAATAAAGTGCAAAAGAAGGTATATTAAAAGCATTATTACACAAAATATAATACATTATATTGCACTACTCCAATATGGTTTTTGATAGCATAAGTGTAGATTTGAAAATACCATATTAGGGCATGTTTTCCTATAGGGAAAATAATAGCCAATAGAGGTTGAACATCAACACTCTTCCTATAAACACTAAAATTACGTCAATCTGATTATACTGCAATGATGCACTCTTATCAACACCATATGGCCCCCTTGGGCAACCCTCAGGGGTTAAATAGTGGTCCTAACCACTTTTGGGAAGTTCTACCCCAATTTTTGGAAGTTTTGGGCCATGTAGCCATGGTCATCCCACCCCAGGATGACCATAGTTCATGGTCATCCCACCCAGGGATGACCACCAGAAATCATCCCTGGGTGGGATGGCCATGGCCTAGGCCCCTTAAAAAGTCAAGGGTGGGATAAATGGCAATCAAATTCTACCATTTATCCCACCCAATGATTTATGATAGATTGAGGGCCTATCAAATCCATCACAACCTACAAATGGGAGGCCCAATTTGGAGACTTCTCCCACCCTATGCATGGCATGGTTTTGACAAGTGGTGACTCCTACCTTGCATGCCCTAACTTGCCCATTTGACCCTATGGCTCTCTTGGGCTATAAATTGGAGTCATTCCACCCAATTTCAGAGGGAGGTCTTTGCAATATTTTGCAATGAAGTGCTATCAAGATTCACTCTCCCCTTTCATCATGTATTTTCACTTGGAATCTTCATCAATCGAAGGAGGTTTCCAAGTCACCCAAAAATATGTAAATCCATTCCAAAACCCATCCATTTTTATGAATTAGATCACCAAATTTGATGATAACACCCCTAGGAGTAGTTTGAACCAGATCCCAGAGGAATTGGTGGTAAAAACCACCAAGTTTGGTGGTCATCCCCACCTGGGATGGTTAACAATCACAATTGGAACACCCAAGGATGACCATGAATATGCATACAATTTTGGTTCAATTTTAGCATAGATCATTTCTAGAGTAGTTTATATGCATCATACTAGAATTTGGTGCAATTTGGAGTAGTTTTGGACCTTCTATTAGGTTTTTCATTCTAACAGTCCCAATTGGAACACCCAGGGATGACCATGGATTCTACATATAATCTCATATTTATTTCAGCATATATCATTTCTAAAGTAGATTATATACATTATACTAAATTTTGGTGTAATTTTTATATTCAATATTGCATGCATCTATTTGATTTCATCTCAATACGCATATGCTATTAACAAATTTGATTTCTTTGTGTGTAGATCCAGGTATCTCAATATGCAAGGAAGGAGCTACAAGTTCGAATATGGATAGATCATCGTAGTGGTACCAAAAACCCACTCTTCAATTCATGAGTGCAAGGAAGACACTGAAGTGCACCTTGAGTTTCTGAAAGGATTAGATCCTTTGAACTTATGTAATGAATTGTATCAATTAAGAGCCCTCAAGGGGATGTTTTGTAACCATGTATTTGGAAAATGGATTAATATAAAGAGAACCCCCATTTATTTCACTTATTTGTCATCATGCTTACATTAATGTCTCTTTTGAGTGCTTAAATCAATAGATGCATTTCATTTCCCTTTGCTAGGTGCACCATTTTTTTTACTCTATAGTGGTGATCATGGTGGGACCCCTATCCCATTTCATTTAGGCAAGTTTTAACCCTATTTTTATCTCTAAAATTTTGTAGGTTTTGGTCATTCTAGCCTAAAATGACCCTTGATTTCCTAATTGGAACACCTAGGGATGACCACAACAATCATCCCACCCAAGGATGACCCCCAAATTGGCAACTATCCCACCCTAGGATGGCCACAAAATAGGGGGCTTGCAACTCAAATTGATAGAAACAACAACATCTTAGGCTTTCAAGATGAGTATCTGAACCTTACTTTGCATTATTACTATTTAGAGAAAGTTAGATTTAGCTTTTTATTGCTTTTCCTTGTTTTTTTGAAAAGTAGATTTCACTTTTATTAAATCTCAAAACAAAAAAGAAAAAAAAATAGGAAAATAACCAAGTAGGAATGCATTTGTGTGGTTTGATTGCTTGCGACCTACATAATGGTTAGGTTGACATATAGGGTATGCATTTTGTAGGTTCCATCATTTATTCAATACTTCTAAAAGTGAAATATTATTTTGCATTTAGTGAAGTTTCATTGAGTGCTCTTTTGTTTTACTTTCTTTAAGTATAAAAGGAACCACACACACCACATCACATTTTAACATTAGTGAGTTGGAACTTCATCCCCAACCACTAATAGAGACCAAATATGGTGGGCTTCATCTCCACCCATTGGCTCACATGATACAAACCCTATTTTTTGGCCAAAGTTAGCTCCAAGAACCATCTTAGCCATGGAAAATAGCATACATTCCTCTTCAAAGGGTGTATCACTACCCATGATCAATATGGGTGAGGAATAGTAGGACTTATGCTCCCTGAATAGGTATGGGCTTCATCTCCATACTTTGATTGGTTTACATGAATGAACTTCATTACCAATTGTCAAGCTACGAGTATACAGGTGAAATCCTTTAAACAAATTGAGAATTACATCAACCATATTCAAACACATGAAAAGAGATCTCTTTGCAAACAATAAATCAAAAACACACCAAACAGTTTTAGGGAACACATATAAAATATTTAAAAGAGATAAACACTTGTATTATTGTGTGTTTTCATTCTTGTGTGTTGCATCATTAAAATTTGTAAAAGAGATAATCATGTAGGGTTTGGAACAAAGTAGCTATGGTATGCACCCACAGCCAAGCCCATTCAAGGGTTGATGCTATAGAGAGTAGGCAAGGAGACATAGACCATCTCTGATTTGACCCTAAGGATATGATTATACCTCCTTGGTAGCCTCCTACTCACCCAAGTCCTAGAATGTCAAATTAGGAACCTAACCTACAAGGGACCCCTATGCGGGACACCCCTACAGGTCTTGGTCCTAATCAGAGAACATACTTTCTAGATATAGATACTTCACATGCCTTCTTTCAAGAATGGAAACCATGCATTGAGGCACAAACAAATAGAGCAATACCATGCATCCACGTGCCTACTCGGTCTACCTCGCACACCTACATGCAAGATCAAGATTATTCACCATGGGTAGGGCCAAATGATCAAAATACACCCTTAAATCACCCTAATAGGTCTCAACAATATAAGTACCAAGATGAGTATGATACTCATCACCCTGGGTGAGAAAATTCAGCCCTTCCTTTCCTCATTTATGAAGGAAGACCCGAGGAGAATCTTGATTATCCTTGGTCTCATTATTCCATGCAAGCACGATGTGCTTCTACGCCAGCTGAGTATAAAGAACATCTATTTAGGATTGAGCCTCAAGTGAATGCAACCTCTCTCGATCGAGGGAAGCTCATAGTCGACCTTTCAGATCCTCCTAAACAAGATAGGCATCATGGCAATAGTGCTAGGGCTAATAGACCTCGCACAACTGATCAGATAAACCAAGTTGTTAAAATATATGTTGATCACCAAGCTCAATTCAATCAACTTCAACTAGATAAACAATGCTTGGATCACCAGCATCAGTTAGAAAAACAAAGGATTGAACAACAAACCCATGAGTTATTCCAAGAGACCTTACGCAATGGGGTCCCTACCCCAAGTACTCATAGACAGGGGGTTCATCAGAGGTAACCTACATTTAATCAAAATAGGCTTCCTAGGCCTAACCAAATGTTGCCTCCTTGACCTCCTAGGCCTAATCGGGACTTGCCTCCTAGGCCAAACATAGATCACCTTTCATAGGTATTTGTTCCTCCTTGTAGGCCAATTCAGGAAACACCTTATGGAGCCTACGATGATCTGGAACTAGAAGAGGAATATTTAGAAGCACCTTATGGAGGTATGGTTGATGAAAATCAACCACCATGCCATATGCTTGATATTCCTCACCCTTCCCCATAGGGCCAAAGCAAAGAAGAGGAGATCAAATCCTCTGATGCATATAAAGCATTGCTTGAATACATGGAAATAATAGAAAACAAGACCTCTGGGTTCGAGCTTCAAAATCCCACTTTGTACCAGCTTCATAGTCAACCGCTTCACCCATCAATACCTTCTCCTCCATACCTAGAGCATTTCAAAATGCCCAAGTTGGATAGATTCAAAGGAGAGGAAGATGCATAGGAGCATGTTACTAGGTTTATGAATCAATGCTTTAGTATCCAAGATAACAACCTTACTTCTAAAATTTTTGCTCTCTAAAAATTTTATTACCCTCTCTAGCCCAGCTATAGAGTGGTACAATCAACTCCCAAGGCACAACATCCATAGCTTTGAATAATTTGTAGATGCATTCCTAGAATGTTTTACCTTTAACACTAAGCGAAAGGTGACTTTAATAGACCTCATGGGGTTGAAGTAGTATGAAGATGAGTCAATCATAAATTATGGTAACAGGTGGTGAACACTTCTCGCTAAGCTACCATACCTACTACCAGTGTCTGAGTTGACTCGCATGTTTTCCAAGAGTTTTTTAAAGCCAATTTCATTATTGCTACAACTCCAACAATACCAAACTCTTGAAGATGCTCTAGCGTAGGCTAGAACAATCGAAGAAATCAAAATTCAAGAGGGGGAGATCATAAAACCCCATAAAAGGAGTGGAATAAGAACACAAAAGGCAATCTGACACAACCAAAGCTGGCAGTAGTTAATCAAGTTGCCATTAGCATTCCAAGGCCTATGCAACCAATGCTACCTCAGAAGGTAAACTATCAGGCCCAACCTCCTCCTGCAAGTTACAATAACAACACTCAGATGAATCAAGGGAAAAACCAACAATGTCACCCTCCATGATAATTTATACCCTTCACTAAGTCTATGGATTCCCTATTTGATCATCTATGTGTGGCCAAAGTAATTACTCTACCTGAGATCCAGCCTATAGATCTGAGTACAGGTAAACCAAAGTCCATGGGATGTCGTGAAGACCTATATTGTAAGTACCATAGGCAGAATGGGCATGATATGCAAATATGCTATGGTTTCAAACACCTAGTACAAGACATGATTGAGAGGAATGATCTTCAAGTTGATAACCCTCTTGCAACAAGTAATCAACAAATGGGTATCTTTAAAGACCCATTTCCCACTCACGAGGTGTAGGTAAATCAAGAAAAATAGGTAAATGAGGTCCATACGACACCCCCTCAACAAGGGTTCATTGGGATGGTTAGCATCATGATAAGGAATAGGTATTATCCAAATCAAGTTGCACCACCTACAACTTCAAATGATATTCCCTCCATGTCACCACCTCCAGTGCAAAGCCTTCCACCTCATCCAGTGGTCACCATAAAAAGTAAGCTTGCTCAAATCTTGCGAACAACATCGGCCTGAATCTCTATCTATGAGCTTATCCAACAGTCTCCACCTCATCGAGAAGCTCTTATGGAGATCCTTAAGTCGATTGAACTGTAGCCCCAAGAGTCTAACTCCTTTATCAATTTTGTGGGGCACGTTCAGTAGTGCAAAGAGCTAGTAATCACATTTCATGAACATGAACTCAAACCAATATCAAATGAGGTGGTTGATCCTCCCTTACACATCATTGCATGTGTAAATGGAACACCTTACAAAAGAGTTCTAATTGACACTAGTTCTTCAAGAAATATCATCACCACAAATGCTCTCCAACATCTAGGTCTTCCAGCATCCCATATTGTTGCATCCACATATACCCTTAGAGCATTCAATGATACTCTATGCTCAATGGTTGGCACTATAGTCTTACCTATTCAGGTGGGATGCAAAACCATACCAATATTGTGTCACATCTTAGAGGGTGCAATGGCTTATAATATCTTGTTGGGTAGACCCTGGATTAGGGACATGAAGTGTGTGCCATCCATAGCTCACCAATGTTTGAAGTACACTCACGAAGGGCAAGTACATGTTGTCTCCATAGACCTTGAGCCCTTCAAATACTACAACTTGGTGCAGCATATCCCCGAGTCGACCTTACCATCAACTCATGTGGACTTCCAACCAAATACATCCATTCAAGGTCTGACTCCTTCATTATCACCTTCCATTGATCCATTACCATCTTCTTCTATACCATCATCATCATTGGCACCTTCAGATACACCTTCATCATCATCAAATCCTCCATAGAGGAACATGTCGAAGAGGCCTATTGATGAGATCCCTCCAATCATATCTACCATTTCCATGGAAGAGATTCCTAGTCTAGAAGATGAGGAACCACCTCATGAGGTAAGCATTGAGTCATCTCAAGCCTCACTTCCATCTCCTCCATCCTCACCATCACAGGTCATAGTCCATCTAGCTACTATGAGTTTAGGAGAATACCTAGTAAGGAATATCACAATAGTTCTAGCCATTGAGATAATACAAAATATGGGATGACCTCATCTTCCCATAGGTACCATCGTACCTCTAGGTATACCTCCCAATCAAATGAACTTCATATATGGGGGTATTGAATATAGTATAGAACCATCTCCTCAACAAGAAGAGGATGAAGAACCCTTTTTTGAGGACATCAATTATATGTCCAATCCTGACTATGCCATGTGATATCTTCATTGCTATGATTGGCATGGCTATGGTTTGGGGTTGTACGAACAAGGTACTCATGTTCCTTGCCAACCACAATATCAATTTCCATATGATAAATCTAGCTTAGGACACAACAAGCCTATGCCTCTCGATGTCCTCACAAATATTTTAGAGTGCCTAGGTTTGAACTATAGGGATGAGCTTGCATGCGATCCTTACACTAATCCTAATCATGTCCACTCTTTGGGGGATTATTTCCTCATAAATATGATAGATCAAGGGATATCTCATGATTTCACCCAATCCTATGAAGAAGGTGAAGGTTCGCATACTCTTCCATTCGAAAATGAGGAAGAGGATCAAGGTCCTCCTTATGAATGGACAACTGATGATGAATCGGATTATGGTGTAGCACCTATTAACTCCCCTAGTTCAGATGAGGAATACAAGCAGATCATCCCATTGGATGATGAAGAAGAGTTCTATCTATGTATGTTCCCATTACAACATCCCATATGGTGATAGCTTTTACCACTCGAGGAGCAAGCTCACCCCCTTCCACATCGACCACCTCTGGTCATTCCACCTCCACCGCAACCACCCCTACAAGTCTTGTGACAACCTCTTGTCAATAGACCCAATCTCCCATCCAATGGAGATCATCCATCCATCCATATTATTTCCATAGATCCTTACCAATAAACCCTTTGGTCACCCAAAAAGCCCCAAAGGTACCTATAAACCTTTTGGTCACCCAAAAATCCCCAAAGGTATCTATAAACCCTTTGGTCACCCAAAAATCCCCAAAGGTACCCATAAACCCTTTGGTCACCCAAAAAGCCCCAAAGGTACCCATAAACCCTTTGGTCACCCAAAAATCCCCAAAGGTACCCATAAACCCTTTGGTCACCCAAAAATCCCCAAAGGTATCCATAAACCCTTTGGTCACCCAAAAATCCCCAATGGCATCCACTAAGCCCATTGGTCAAAATATATATATATATATATATATCAAAATTCAAAAACATCATTAAAATAACAAAAATATAAAAATATTGCATTACATTTCATATCGTTGCATTATACAATCACTTGCATTAAGCATACCCATCATTGCATTTTGCATTCTAGAGTTGCTCATACATGTCTAGCACCAGGTCTGTACACTAGCCATCCTTCAAAATCAACTTTGTCAAAAGTCATTATTAACACCCATCTACATTACAATTATCATTTCCATCAACATTCCCCACCTTTCATATTTGTGTATATTTCCCTTCACCTAGTCATTTGTTATAAGGCATCATTAGGATTTTTGATCACTCAACCATCTCTAGTTTTCTTTTCAGATTTTGTAGAAAGCTATCCTAATTTTTAGAAGGTAGATTCTTGCTTTGATTATACCTTGTATACATCATAATTCCAACACATTCTCACATTAATAAATCCAAGTTTTGCACAAGGAAAGATGAAACCTACAAAGTGGTCCTTGTTACCTTAAGCAAAAAGTTTACCTTGCTCATCCCCCTATGCGAATGGTTCAAAAATGCTGAGAATTGACAAAAGGACAAGCTCCTCCCTACCCAAAGCAATAAAAATCCCTTGCCCCATACCAAATCTAGGCAAGTATCCAAAGAAGCAACAAATACAAGAGCAAAAGAAAAATAAATAGTGGTTTTTACCACTAACAAAAGCAAAAATCCCTAAAAGAAAAAGTGGTTTTCACCACTAAAAAAAGCAAAAAGTAAAATAAATAGTGGTTCTCACCACTACCAAAATCCCTTGCTCACCAAAATAAAAATGAGCAAATCCCTAGAGCAATTCAAAAATAAAAGAAAAGAAGGGAGTACTGAACTTGAATCCCTAGAATTCTCAGCATTTGACAACCATAAGGTGATCCTCATTATAGGTTGGGTGGCATCAAGCCTGCCTAGAAATGGTGGTATCCTTACACATGATGATATGTCTATCACATTAGTGACCTTATTTTGTATAGACCAATGTTTGCTTGCGGATGAGCTAGATTTTGGTAGCCTGTATTACCTAATGGTCTAATCCAACTACGTACAAAACTCAGGATCATGATACTCATAGGGTGATATTCAGTATATATGGGCTGCATAAATCTTGTTTGGCACTAGGGTAACTTTATGTATTATCATAACAATGAACTCACATGCACACATAGGGATATTGAATATCTTGGTCATCCTAGAAGATTTATACCTTGCCAAAAAGTCTTGCATAGTTAATATATAACTTTTGACTAGTTCACTAGAGTGTTTGAGTCTCATGAAAACCTCAAGGACATTCTATAACATCTTACTATTCATTCCATGCCATACCATTTTATCACATGTTTGTCAGTTTACATTTTCATAATCCATTACATAATCTTATGATAACATTAAAATGAATCGATGAATTTTGTACAGTCTATGGTGCTAGCATCTAGTGTGTCAAATAGTATTCATAATTCATCATATAGATTAACAAATCATCCATTTCATTATGCATACACACATGTACATATCATCAAACAACATCATATTACAATACATGCATCCATGATAAGCATCCATAAAAGCATCAGTAAAGTAAACATAAACATTGCATACATCTAATAAAGTAGTAAGGAAACACATGATGACAATAGAAAAATTTATATATATATATATGGGATAAAAAGATACATCATAATCCAAAAACTACCCATAGGCTACAATCAAGTGGGTCCTCAGACCTCACACTCCCAAAATCCAAAAATAACCATAGAGTCTCAAAATCCATGGTCACGCAGGATCGACACCATGAATCTCACCACCACCCTCGATCATCACTCATCGAGAGCTCCTAGATCTACTCCCCCCAACCCTATCTAATCTCCTCATAGAGCTAGAAGCCCCCATCCTCATAGATGACTACCCTATACCACTCCTCCTACTCTATTAGGACCCACTAGTAGAAGGATGAGCTGGTAAGCACCCTCTAAGGTATGCTACCTCATCCTCCAAATCTTATGTGTATGCCATATCCTCTCAATGATGAGCCTAGTAGTCACTTAGTAAGGTCTAGAGTTGTGTCACCTCCTCCCATAGCCTAGCTACCTCACCACTACTAGATACCCCATGGCTCGAGCTCCCTACTCTAACCTATGACTAAAAAGTAGCTAACTCTATTACCTACCTCTCAATCACTAATGCCTACCTATCAATATCTACCTATGTAGTCTACACCTATACCTATAGGAGAGTCCTCTCCTCTACATACTCCCTCCACTCCTATCTCCCTCTGATCAACTCACCCTATAGCTCAACAATGGTGGCATCCCATGCTACCAACTATACCTACACTCCCTACTCATCAAAATCATCCTCATCATAATCATCCTACTGACCCTCCATATCCATGCTATCCATCCACTCATCATATATCTGATGATGCACATGTCACTCACCTAAGTCTAGCTCCTCCTCATCTAGAGCCTCATCATATCCCTCATCTGTAGCCTCCTCATGAGCCTCCTTTCCATCACATATGTACCACCTCCTAGAGGTCCCTCCCCTCACCACTAGTGCATCACCCACTAGGATTCATACTCTACTATGGTCCCTACATCATCTAGCTTAGAGATACCCTCCATAGGATCTACCTCCTCTCCAACTACCTCCACTATAGGCCAAGTAAGTGTCCTCTCATCCCCATGATATCGATAGATCACTAGCTCACTAGGCAACCCCTAGCATAGCCCAAACTACTACATCACTCGAGCATATGGGAAATACTCTCGCTCGATCCCATATCGACCAACTAACCATATCCCTCATCATACCCATTGAAGCTACACCTCAACCTCAAGCCATGCTAGACAATCCCTGTATGGTCTCTAGATAACCTCCTCTACCTTGAGCCATGCAAATGACTATGCATAGTGATCAATCATACCTACATAAGGATGGCTATGACCCCTCTCCTAGTCCCACTACCATAGGATCCCATATCCTATCTCCACATCTATAAGTTGTGCCCATATCATCCAAGGTAGTCCCCATGGTTGATCCATAATAATGTGCTACCATCCCCACACCTACAATAGAAATTTGCATCCCAATCCTTTCTACCCATGGCAATGGATCTCATACAACTCATCATAAATTTATGCTAGCAAAGTAGTGCCCCACACCATCACTAACGACCTCTCTATGGTGCACTCCACCAGTGAAAATGCCAACTCCAAAAGGTTCCAAGGGAACCTAGCTCCTGACAAGTCTAGTAGCAACATGTTGGAGATAAGCATCATCAGCAAGGCATGTCTCATAGTCAAAACCTCTACCTCATACCATAGCTCCACTAGGATACCTTCGCTAGGCAAGTCTTATAATACCTCATACTAGTCCTCTCTAAAGTATCTCTACAAAATTGTATCTCTAAGATCTTGATGAGTAGACATAATAAGATACCCCTCTATAAAAATACATAAAATCTGATAGATATCCTCTAACATCACTATCATCTCCCCAGTCAACAAGTGGAAGGTGTTGGTGTGAGGGTCCCATAGATCTATCAAAGTTATCAGGTAGGCTCTATCTCCCATCATTAGCTCTAATCGTGTCACTTGTTTGAGACCAATGGTATCAAGCCATTTCTAGTCATCCTCTATCAGTAAGTCCCTAGTAGTCTGAAAGAGAGTCAAAAATTGATACCGACTCTTGATCACCTGGTAGAGGCAAGCAAGCTCAAAAAAATGCAACAAAATTGCACAAAAACAAAAAAAACTCAAAAAAGGGACCTTTTTCTCCCAAATTCATGGTCATCCCACCTAGGTATGGCCCCAAATTGGAAACCATCCCACCCAGGGATGACCCCAAAAAATGCTCAAAAATGGCCTTCTCGACCACCAAAAATAGGCAAAAAACCTCATAAAAACAAAAAAAATGCAACAAAATTGCACAAAAACAAAAATTAAAGCACAAAATACTAAATTCTATCACTAATGAGGTTCATTTACTGATATTTAGTGTGTTTTATTGGCAAACATGAAAATAATTACATTTCCAAATTAAATAAAGTCTAGTAGCAAATTCAGCCCTTACCCATCTTGCATCGGCTTCGCTACTCATCGAGTCTAGAGGCTGGATCATGGTGATTGTGGGATGGTTTCAATAGTGCTCCACTTTAAAAAATCACTCTCCTACTCCTCACCTCTCAATATACCAAGTCAGAAGTGTGCAAATGAGCTCATTTTGCCAATTTTGAGCTTAAAAAGACCTAGAATAAGCATGGTCATCCTAGGGTGGGATGGCTAGAAAATTTGGTGACCATCCCACCCTAGGATGGCCATGAACTATGCAGCCATCCCACCCTAGGATGACCACCAAAAAAACCAAAAAATAGAAGAAAAGGCAAATAAAATGGCCTAAAAACCACCAAAAACATGTCAAAACTGATAAAATTCACAAAGGATAAATATTGAACCAAAATTATTCATTGATGAATTGAAAATTCTCTACTTCAATCCCCAAGAAGGCCATTGTGGTTAGACCACTCCATGGGAATGAGGTATTCATTTCCTTTCTTCCATGAAATATCAACAAAACCATCAAAATCCTAACAAAATTGATAAATTTTACAATGGGTAAAGTTGAAGGAACCCTAATCAAGTCATATTGGTCAAGTGACTCATCACTTTCATCATTGGTCATGCCCTCATCGACTCATCGCTTGAGGGGGTAGTCATAATTAATGAATTCATAATCAAAATCAACACTCAAACACTCAAAAGTGCAACTTGCATACATTCAAAAGAATCATTGCCAAAGATAAATTTCAAGCCCATGCTGGGGCATATAATTCAGCACCAATTCAAAAAAACAAAGTCTTGATATCCTTGAAGCCTTGGGATATGTATCCCAAAATAGGCTTATAATCCAAATAAGGAACCAAGACCAAGTATACCCTAAGCCCCAAAACCTACCATTAAAGTATACCAAAATCAAATCCTTCAAATATGTCAAAAGAAAGGATTCCAAGAATGTATGCTCCTTCCATGATGGAGGCATCTAAATTTGGTTAGGTTACTAAATAACCTTAATCATTTGATAGTTTAGTCATCTATTTTTGCTTTACACTCTATTTCACACAATACATCTCAAAAAGGGGCATCTGTAGACACTAAAATCATGTCAATCTGATTAGACTACAATGATGCACTCTTATCAACACCATATGGCCCCCTTGGGCAACCCTCAGGGGTTAAATAGTGGTCCTAACCACTTTTGGGAAGTTCTACCCCACTTTTGGGAAGTTTTGGGCCATGTAGCCATGGTCATCCCACCCTAGGATGACCACAGTTCATGGTCATCCCACCCAGGGATGGCCACCAACAACCATCCCTAGGTGGGATGACCATGGCCTAGGCCCCTTAAAAATTCAAGGGTAGGATAAATGGTAATCAAATTCTACCATTTATCCCACCCAATGATTTATGATAGATTGAGGGCCTATCAAATCCATCACAACCTACAAATGGGAGGCCCAAATTGGAGGCTTCTCCCACCCAATACATGGCAAGGGTTTTGACAAGTGGTGAAACCTACCTTGCATGCCCTAACTTGCCCATTTGACCATGTGGCTCTCTTGGGCTATAAATTGGAGTCAATCCACCCAATTTTAAAGAGAGGTCTTTACAATATTTCACAATGAAGTGCTATCGAGATTCAATCTCCCCTTTCACCCACATATTTTCCCTTGAAATATTCATCAATCAAAGGAGGTTTCCAAGTCATCCCAAAAATATACAAATCCATTCCAAAACCCACCCATTTATATGAATTAGATCACAAAATTTGATGACAACACCCCTAGGAGTAGTTTGAACTAGATCCCAGAGGAATTGGTGGTAAAAACCACCAGGTTTGGTGGCTATCCCCACCTGGGATGGTTAATAATCACAATTGGAACACCTAGGGATGACCATGAATCTGCATACAATTTTATTTCAATTTTAGCATAGATCATTTCTAGAGTAGTTTATATACATCATACTAGAATTTGGTGCAATTTGGAGTAGTTTTGGACCTTCTATTAGGTTTTTCATTCTAACAATCCCAATTGGAACACCCAGGGATGACCATGAATTCTACATATAATTTCATCTTAATTTTAGCATAGATCATTTCTAAAGTAGATTATATACATTATACTAAGTTTTGGTGCAATTTGGAGTAGTTTTGCACCATCTATTTCACTTTTGATATTCAATATTACATGCATCTATTTGATTTCATATCAATATGCATATGCTATTAACAAATATGAATTCTTTGTGTGTAGATCTAGGTATTTCAGCATGCAAGGAAGGAGCTACAAGTTTGAATATGGATAGATCATCACAATGGTACCAAAAACCTGCTCTTCAATTCGTGAGTGCGAGGAAGACATTGAAGCGCACCTTGAGTTTCTGAAAGGATTAGATCCTTTGAACTTCTGTAATGAATTGTATCAATTAAGAGCCCTCAAGGGGATGTTTTGTAACCGTGTATTTGGCAAATGGATTAATATAAAGAGAACCCCATTTATTTCACTTATTTGTCATCATGCTTACATTAATATCTCTTTTTAGTGCTTAAATCAATAGATGCATTTCATTTCCCTTTGCTAGGTGCACCATTTTTTCTGCTCTACACTTCCTCTCAAGATAGAAGGAGCCATTCAAGGGCTCATCTTGGATGTACGTACCTACAGAATCAAAGCTCATTTTTGATTATCCATGAGCCACATTTACATAGACAAGTGAGTCCAAATCAATCTAAAAAAGGACATAAAAATAGTAACATGAAAAACAATGTGTTTGGAGGTATAAAAGAAAGGGAGAGATGTGTTACATCTGTGATCTCAATCTTGGAGAAGACCATTCACCAAAGGAAGCGTCGAACTACCGTCTAAGATCTGTAGCGCATTGCCCATCCACCTATAGAAAAAAAACTTGCTTTCTACCCAAGCAACGTTGCAAAGAAAAAAGTTATGTAGTTATAATCTCCATCTTCGAAGGCATTACAAGAATGGTCTCCATGTAGAAATTACATTTGGAATTCTATTCATCATTTCTCTCAACGTTCTAGAGGCATCTACGAAGGAGTTACAAGAAAATATGTGCTACTTAGCATTGTTCACCAACTTCACACAAGGACCTATACATTTTTAAGAAGCACTGGATAAATATTCTAGAGTGTTACATAAATAAGGGAGGGCTTACTTGCAATGGATGTGACACTTATTACAATGCCTATGATCAATATTGCTTAAAATATATCTTTTAGTCCAAGACCAGCATGCAAGAGTGAAGCTCAGTCAAGATATTTGAAGGTGGAACGTAGCACATTTAAAGGCATGAGAGAAGTAGTAGAAACGTTCAAACTACAACATATAAGACAAAGGGAAAGGAGCATTAAAAGCTCCCCATTTTTGAAAGGTCAACAATTCAGCATCTACGTACAAAATTTACGTCTAGAATTCCATTGAATATCCATTAACTAAGCACCCATGGTACATTTTAAATGTTATATTCAGTTGTGGAAAGCATTGAACATCAAGGAGATATTGTGTATAAGGTAAGGTCTAAATCCCATTAATTATTGCTTTCATAAGTTGAAGTTATAAGGATTATAAACTAAGGTTAAAAGTTAGGGTTTTGAAAGCTAAAGAGGTGACTTATCTTATTATTTTAATATTTGTAATATTACTTAGGAGGAATAAGGAATTTAACTTAGATTAAACTATATTGCAAATATTATTGTCATTTCTCTAATTTTCCAAACTTGGGAGTCATAAGGGTTACTCCATAAAATTTATTTTATTTGGAAATTAGAAATAATCCAAGGGATATAAAAGATGTTGTTAAGGGATTTTATTAAGGTTGGATAAATTTATTTTTTACTTGTCTCAAATCTCTAAAAGGGGATAAAATATTTCCAACATCAAAACCTCTTCAAAACATAAATAGTGCTTAGTTAAATTAGGAGTAATAAGGTGTTAAAACTTGATTTTTGATTCTTGCAAAACTTGTACAAAATCAACCAAACTTGAACTATTTCTTTACAAAAGCACTATAGCATACTTCAAAACATTAGGGAGTCATAAGGCATTCTACAAAACTTGATAATGTTAATATCTGTCTAATATTATCAAGTTGGGAAGATATAAGCTTAATTCAAAACCTAAAATTAGGTGGGAGTTATAAGGTAGTCCACAAATATAAAGGGTCTATAAAGGTTTCTTTTACAAAATCAAGCTTATATATTTCAATCAAGGAGCTATATATAAAAATGTCTACTTCTACTAATGAGTGCTACAGAAAGCAAAAATCTAATGCCATAAAACTTGGAATCATGAATCTTCTCATGAAATCAGAAGGAAGGTTAGATTTAGCTTCAAAAATAATCCATAGTGAAGCCCTAAAAGATAATTTTGATACTATGGAATGTTATCTTCATACTTGTCTCAATGAAGCAATTACCACTGGAAAAGATGATATAGTACTTTCCTTAGACTTTGCAAGCATATTATACATGGCATTGCTCACATATAAACACTACAAGGAAAAAAATGAAGAACATAAAGAAATGATAGAATCACTCAAAAAGAAGTCAGAACTTGATGAATCATATCTTGGAAAATGTTTTCAATCCTCATGTAGCATCAATACTTTTGGTTCTACTAACTCAAAATATTATGCCTTAAGTAGTTGTTCAGAAGATTTTATACATAGGAAAGGAGAATCATCTTCACAAGAGCCTGATAGTAGCTCAATCTCCAATAAGAACACAAAAATCAGAATCAAGGGCAAAGCCAAGGAAGAAGCTCTAGACACAAATTACCTGTTGAACCTGAATACAAAGAATGTAGAAGAATAAGACGACAAAGACCAAGTAGAAGCAGATGAAGAAAATCCGTATTGAAGACTAAAGTCTTCAATACCAAAATAATGTAATACAAGGGGTGTTGGAAATAATGTCTATTCCATAATTTGGGTTATGTAAATGTATCCTCCAAGATACATACCTATATTAATTCCTGTGCAAGTTATCTAGTAACTACATGCACTGTAATAAATGGACAAGTATCCATGTGCAAGTTGTACATGTGCAAGATGTCCTATCCACAACTAGACAAAATTATGGACAAGCATCCTATTTTACATGTATAAGGATGACCTCTTAGATAGATAGATAGGACATCCTTGAGATATTGTTCGATAGCGTAGGTTAGTGGATTGTGTTCTACACCATTTAATGGTGATGGATATGATGTATATCTGTAGCTTTGTTAATTGAGTGCTCACTTACTCCATAGCTACATTGTAATATTTTATATGTTTTATATTTTAGAATACTTCAGTCATCTAGTAGTTTTACTTTCTTGCATGTTATTTTGCATCTTGTGATTGTTATCTCTTATGGCTCATTCATCAAAAGCTAAAACTTTCCACTCCTAGGAGAGCATCGTATGGTTGCATGAATCCTCAAAGAGCTTGTCCTACTAAGGGCTAGTAGGACCCCCTATATTCATTTGATGGTGTGCAGTTGCTTTCCCCTCTTGGGAGAGTATTTGGTCATGTGTATCCTTAGAGAGCTTGTATTACTAAGGGTCAAGAGGGCCCCTTGTATTATTTTTATGGTATGTGGTTGTTGTCCCATCTTGGGAATCCTGTGGATGTGTGCATCCTTGAAGAGCTTGTCTTACCAAGGGCCAAGAATGTCCCTATATTCCATCGATGGTGTATGTTTGCCCTCCCTTCCTAGGAGAGCATCCTATGGTTGCATATAGGGTTATGCATAACAACTATTTATCGTTAAATTGGCTAAAATTGGGATTTCCAAAATTTGGAATTGGATAATATTTGGGACCCTTGACTAGGGCCCATTAGCCAAAAAAATTTGGGTGCAATTTTTTTTAATTTATTCACCCCAATTTTATAATAATTTGACCATTTTAAGTTTAAATTTCCAACATTACCCCTCATAATAGTGAACCTTCTACATATGTTCAGACACTATTCACCTAAATTTTGAAAATTATTCACCAAATTTTTATAAATACATTTTTGGGATCAATTCCTTACACATAACCCTAGTCACATGCACCAATGATCTTCTGGATTTGGATGAGTGATGTCGGTTCCCTTCCTAAGAGAGCATCATATGGCCACATGCACCGTTGATTCATGGAAAATGATATTCTAGCTCTGGATGAGTGTTGTTGGGTATGTTGTGCTCTCAAGGTGCTTCTCTACCTTTAGGTTTGGAGGATTTTTCCTTGAAATTTTGATCTTGAGGAGACCCAATCGAGGAGGGGGAAAATTTTCAATTTTTTATTTTTTTTTGTTTGAGCAAGATTCCCCACTTAGGTAAGATTTTTTCAAATTTGAATTTCTTTTTTTAGGAACACACTTGCTTAGGTAGGAAACTTTGACTTTGAATCTATTGATGGTCTTGTCTCTTTTTAATTTCATATTTTTTTGGGTGGATCATATTTGAGGGCTTTCTCTCTTTGTAAAAGGTTTGAGGACCCTTTCAAAACCCCTTTATCCAACCAATAAAAAAAAAAATATAATTATAATACTAAAATAAATAAGAAAAATGTAATTTAAGTGAATGCAAATCATAACACACTAAACATAGAAAAAATAAATAATTAATGGATAGTTTTTTAATTATATAGAATATTAGATATATATTTTGTATATATTTTTTCATTTTATATGTTTTTGATGTTGTCTTTCCAACACTCAAATTATATATATATATTTTTGTGGATGTTATTGTGTTGATATATGATTCACACCTACAAATATTGTATTTTAGGTTAAGATGAACTCTTAACAATCATAGTCATCTATAAATTACTTTAAAATCAAAATTATTATTATTACACATCTATTTCTAAATAATACCTAATCTATAACATAATTATAGAGAATATTTATAGGAGTTATGTGGTACATAGGGGAGAGTGTGGTGCTGAGGAGTTGGAATTACTATTGAATCTCAAGTATACTTCTAAATACCCTTGGAAAGTGAAGGGAAATCTATTATCACTTGTATCTTTTGCAAAGGTGGTTTCTGGTGCATTTGGTGGTGATGTTTTTGTCCCTTGTGCCTATAACCCTAAATCAATTATCTTTGTCTCTTAGTCTATGGGGCTGCTAGAGAGAGGGGGAATTGTGTTTGTTAGTCTATCTACTAAGGATGGTAGATCTCTTGGCTATAGAAACCTTGTGTTGGGGATAGGGGATTCCCTTGTTCCAGATCTTTCCAAATCATTGTTGATGAGGTGCTTGTTCAGTGGTCTGTGCGAAGGGCTATTAGCCCTTGATTCCTTGAAGGGCTTTGGCTAGATGTTTTGTAGATGCAGGGCTATTTCCCTAGTGGAATTTATTCTTTTGTGTGCATGTGGGGTTAGAAACCATAGGGGTTGGGGTATTTATGATTTTGGTTGCTTATGGGGTTTAGTCCCACAAGTTTCAAGGTTTTGGGTCCTTCTTAAAATACTGCTCCATGGCCTCCAGGTTTTTGGAGGTGGAGGCTCAAAATTTTTAAAGTTGTGGTGGGTGCTGGCTCTTTGGTGCTTTATAGTAGTAGTGATTTTGGGTTTGGAAGCTTTCCTGGCTTGTTTCTTCTCCACTGGAATTTTCTCAGGCTTTAAAGTTTCTTTTTTTTCCAAGTTTCAATGGGTGTTCCAGTTGTTTCTCCTCAACCTTCGGTGTCATTCTTGGAGCCTCGATCGAGCTTGGGTTTCTTGGTTTCTTCTCTTGTAGCGTGGGAGTTGGTTCAAAATTTGGAGTTTGGTTTGAGCGAGAGCTTTATCACTCTTGTTTCTTCTATTGTTGGGTTCATCAATGCATGAGATTAATAGATCTATATGTATGGTGGATGTTTTGCTCCTCCTGGAGCTGATGTAAGCTATTGTTATTTTTAGTGGTGATGTTGGTTTGCAGGAGCTCTAGTTTCCAGTTTCTATATTTCCCTTCTACAGTTTGGTGGTGTGTTCTACCCTAGATTCTGATCTCAGTTTTTTGGGTTGGAAGGTAGTATTCTCTCTTTTATTAAGCTAGTAGTTTCATGTCTTAGCAAAAATTTTTTCTTTAAATTCTCCTATTTGCATGTACTCCATTTTGCTAGGGCAATCTCCCATTTTTACCAGGTATTTTTGACACATGGGTCTATCTATTTCATGGTGTCAAGAGCGGGCTTTTTAATTTTTAAATTTTAAATCTTATCCTTATTTTTAGGTAGATTTTTCTATGTGGTGGTTTTTCAACCCTTGGGATTTTATTGTATTTTTTTGGAGATCTTCACCTCCTCAATAAGTTGTCCTTTTTAGCCGATGCTAATGTTGTGGTAAATGTGCTTCTCGTAAGTTGTGTTGGTGGTTGGATAACCCCCTAGGGGTTGTTGGTTGTTAGTTTTCGATTGGATATGGATGTATAGGTTGTGGGATCCTCTTAAAACCTTCACTTGTTTTTTTGAGTGCTTTTCTCCTATTGGAGATGTTGTAGAAGGTTGAGGGATACCTTTCAAAACCCTCCTTTCATAATGTGTGAGTTGTGCTCCTCCTTGGAGCTATTGTAAAAGGTTGTGGGATGCCTTTTAAAACCCTCTTTAAAATTATAGAGAATATTTATATGTAATTAAAAACTAATAATATTTCATATGTACTTATTTATAATATGATTTATAAATAGATTTTAAAATATATATATAGTTTGTTCAATGAAATGTAATGATAAACTAAAATTAGTTTTATAATAAATGTTGATTTCATAGAAATGTTATGTATTATGTTTAAGTAGTGAGGATAAAGTATATATCCATGTCATTTTTTTTATTAGGGTAGAAGGGGTTTTAGGTCCCCAAATATATACATTAGGGTGTAAATAGATTTTCAATAGACCCAATGACATACACTTTATTCAAAATAAAACAAAAAAACATCAGTTGAACCATAATATTTTGCAAGGCAAAACTAAGACAACACACTAATGACCAACTAAAATAATTTAACCGATATATATCCACGTTGATATTCTATTTATAGTTAATGAGTTTGTTGTCCCACAAACCTACTTAGATTAACATAGTGTTGTTAGAATTTCTGAAGAGTAGAACTTAAAAGCATTACAAGATTTGAAGGAATAAAAAATAACTGATTGATTTATTCCATGGATCAACTTTGTATAAATAGCAAAGTTGATCATTGAGAGCCATTGGATTACAACAAATCATCAAATATGATCTAGACTATACTAAGAGTTCACCTGATTCATGGAGGAGTGGAAACTCAATTATGTCTATCCTAGTAGAACTTAAGAGAATAATTACTTATTATAACACCCCCTTAAGTGATACTAGGGGTGTATGATACAAATGAGTCCTAAAAACAAGGCCTGATGAGGTACTCATTTACAATATATAGATGGTGAAAAAACCTCTTGGGAAAAACCATCTGTTAGTAAAATAAAGATAGAGGCATGTCTTCGGATGGCAAAGATTGTCCTCATGAAAAATAATATTCTAACACCCCCCCTTAAGTGATACTAGGGGTGTATGATACAAATGAGTCCCTAAAATAGGGCTTGATGAGGTACTCATTTACAATATATAGATGGTGAAAAAACCTCTTGGGAAAAACCATTTGTCAATAAAATAAAGATAGAGGCATGTCTTCGGATGGTGAAGATTGTCCTCATGAAATAAAAATAATGAGTCCTGGAAACTTGGCCTAATGAGGTACTCATGAAAAATATATACTTTAGGAGATATGATAAAAAAAACCACATGGGAAAAAACCATCCTCCAAAGAATACAACAATAAGAAGAAAGGAGAGGTGAAAGACCTCTGTTGTTTTAATGCAACTATTTTACTCCAAGTTTCTTTCACAACTGAATGTAACACAAAGAAGGAAATTACTTGGTGAAGATGTCTGCTATTTTATTTTCAGTGGGAATATAGTCCAAGTATATTTTCCCTCTCTGAATATGCTTCCGAATGAAGTGCATGTGAATATCAATGTGCTTGGTGCATTGATGCTCACTTGGATTGCGTGTGATATGAATTATGCTCTGATTGTCACACCAAAGAGTAATAGGTTTGTCATTTGAAAAACCAAATTCTCTTAGTATATTAAGAATCCAAAGAGCTTCCTGAATTGCCAAAATTGCTACCCTGTATTTTGCCTCTATAGATGATAAAGCCACTGCATGTTGTTTTTTGCATAACCAAGCAATTGGTGAAGAACCAAGACAAAAGACAGCCAAAAGTTGAACATCTGTCTTCTACTAAATCTTCCCAATTAGAATCCATGTAACCAATGATATCCATGGATTTTCCCTCATATAAGAGCCCAAAGTGAGGAGTTCCTTGCAAGTAGCAGAGGATTATTTTTTTTGCTTGCCAATGACTGAAATGAGGTTGATGTGAGAATATAGATATCAAGCCAACAACATATGAGATATCTAGGCGAGTATGAGTAAGGTATAACAAACTTCCTACAAGTTGATGGTATAGAGTTGCATCACATAGAGAGGATGTGCAAGAAGTAATTATAGTGACTCCAGACTAATAAGGTGTAGGAGAAGATTTACAATCTGTCATCTTAAACATTTGAAGAAGGTCTAGAGTGTATTTTTGTTGACACAATGAAATTCTTGCATCTGTTTGATTTATTTGAATCCCAAGGAAGTAATGAGCTAAACCCAGATAAACCATTTTATTTTTTTTAGAAAAGGAGTCCTTGATAGTCTGAATGTGAGCGATGTCACTACCAGTGACTAGTATATCATCAACATAGAGAACAAGTATGGTGATTTTTCTTCATCTCTCCAAATGTAGACTGTGGCATCAGACTCATAATGAGAAAAACCTAAGGAAAGAAGGAAGGATTCTATTTTTCATACCAAGCTCTAGGAGCTTGTTTGAATCCATAGAGAGAATTCCTTAGCCTACAAACAAGGGAGTAGTCTTAAGTGAAACCAATAAGTTGTTCCATGAATATCTCTTCCTTTAAGTATCCATGTAAGAAAGCACTTTTTACATCCATTTGAAAGACATGCCACTTTTGGGAAGCAACTAGAGAAAGAACTAGTCTAATAGAATCTATTTGGCAACTGGTGCAAAAGTTTTAGATTAATCAATCCCTTCAATTTGAGAGAAATCTTTGGCTACCAGGTGGGCTTTTTGTTTGTCAATTTCTCCATTAGGTCCATATTTCATTTTGTAAATCCATTTACATCGAACTAATTTCCTTCCTTTAGGTAGGGGAACTAAATCCCAAGTTTTGTTTTTGATTAAGGAAGATAATTCATTCTCCATGGCATCATACCATTATTTAATACCAGTTGCTTCTTTGAAGGATTGAGGATCTATGGAAATGAACTGACAGACAAGACGAGTGCCTACGGAGTTGCCTAATCTGGATGATGGAAGATTTTGGATGTAAGGAGTAGTTTCTTTAACAATGGTGCAGGACCATTTTGGCATAGTGGAAGGAGTAGTAAGAGTGGCAGGATTTTGAGTTGGAGTTATAGGTTCCTCATATTGATCATTAATCTCTAAATTAATCTCTAAAGTTGTTTCTTCATTATATTGAGGCTCTAACATTGGAGAAGGCTCAAGAGAATCAATGGTGGAAGAGGATGATTGAGGATATTTATGAGGGAATGTTTCATCAAATTGGACATTCCTATGAAAAATACCTCATGAGTTGTGGGATCAAGGAGCCTGTATGCTTTCATATCCTCACAATAAACAAAAAATATGAGATTTTTGCTTTTCTTATCTAGATCCTTCCTTTTCTTCTTTGGGATATGTGCCCAAGCAGTACATGAAAAAATATTGAAGAAAGAGACATCAGGTTTTGAGCCAGTCCATGCTTCCTCGGGAGTCAAATGGCCAAGATCTTTATGAGGTGTGTGGTTTTGAATATAGTTTGCATAGTTAATTGCTTCTGCCCAAAAAACTTTTGGAAGATCTCTTGAGTGGAGCTTACAGTTTGCCATTTTCTTTAGAGTTTTTTTTTCCTCTCTGTAATGTCATTTTGCTACAAATTATGGGAGATAGAATTTTTATGAATTATGCCATGACTTGATAGGAAAATTGAGAACTCATTACTGAAGTATTCCCCCCATTATCTGTACAAATTTACTTTATTTTTCAAGAGGCCTGATTTTCAACTAAGGCTTTGAAGATTTTGAAGTGGGATAGAACATCACTTTTGTATTTTAGGAAGTAGACCCAATTTCTTCTATAAAAATCATCAATGAAGGTTAGAGCATATTTTTCTCCTTTGAAAGAAGGCTCTGGGAAGACCATCGAGTCACTATGGATTAACTCTATAGGGGATGAAGCTTTTTAGAGAACCACTTGGATGAAAAGGATCTTGATGTTTCTTTCCAAGAGCACATCCAGGACATACTCCATAAATAGAAGAGACTTGAGGTAATCCTGTTACCATTTCATGGGTGTTCAATTCCTTTAGGTAGTTATAACTAAGATGACCAAACCTTTCATGGTCAAATTTTTCTTTCAAGATCTCCATGTGCAACAAAATAGGAGGCCCCTTCTGGATTTTTGAATCCTTTGAAGTGAAATAGGTGAGTGTTGTGATCAATATCTCCTTTGGATATGAGAGATTTGGGGTCTTGAAAGTCTCTTATCTCAACTCTTGTTGGTGAGAAGAGAACTGATTTCCCCTCTCCAAAAGTACAAGTATGATATATGGAGAGGAGATTTGTTGCAATGTTTAAAACATAGAGAACATTATTGATAGAACCACCATCAATAGATATGTCACCTTTTCCTTTGATTGGGATAAAGGATGAGTCACCAACTTCTATGCTACATGTTGAACTTGAGGAGATTGAAGTGAATGACTCATCTGAGGCAGTCATGTGATGAGTTACTCCAGAATCAAGAACCCAGTATTTTGATGAAGTGTTTGTGGTATTTCCTTGAACATTTAGGGATTTTCCTATCTACTTCTTAGTGTCTATATTTTGATATTTCATTGTTGCCTCTAGTTGTAATATTTTCCAGCTTATGTTTACAAAATGACCATTATTTTTGCAGTGAGTACAAGTTATGGGATTCCTTTATTTCTTTTTGAATTTTTATTTAGTGGATGCTACTAAGGCTTTTGAGGAAGAGGAAGAGATCTTATACTTTGCAAGTTTGGTTTCTTCTCTAGTTAGCCTATCACAAAATTCCTCTAAGGAGGGCATTTTAAAACTTGCACCAAGAGCATCTTTTGTAGATAAAAAAGTGGTTGCAAAAATTTGAAATACACCATTTAATTTATAAATAATTAGATAGATGAATTCTTCTTCTATTTTTTTCTTGCCACTACCTTTGTATTGAGTGAGGACTTCTTTAAATTTTGTGATAAAGTCAACAATATTGTTGAAGTCTTTAGGAGATAATGTTGTTAATTTTGCCTCTAGTTGCATTGACCTTATTTGATCTACTTTTCCAAATAGGTTCTTTAGTTTTTGCCAAATTTCATATGGAGTTTTACAATCCGTAATGTGAAACCATAAGCTTTCATTTATATTGGTGCTTATAATACCCATTGTTTCATACATCTTCCCTTTATGAACAAAAATTTCATATTATTTTTTAAATTCAGGTTGCTTCTTTTCTAGCAGGTGTGTGAGCCCTTTTTGAGAAATGAGATTTAATATTTTAGGTTTCCATGTATGATAGTTGTAAGGGGTGAGTGTATCAATTATATTCATTGTATTCATTTTTCCAAATAAAATTGAAGTGAACCAATAATTCTCCCCTTTAACTTCAATTATATTATTTAGAGAATGCAATGGATTTTTTTTTTTGGTAAATTAATTTTATTCAAAATAGGGTATTTGAAAGGCACCCCAACACCTTGTACATCAGTGAAGCAAAATGGAACACGAAAATTTCAAGAGGATCACAAAAGAGAGGCATTAAGCCTAGAACAACAAAAGGAGAATGTCCTTTGGGACAAAGGAACAAAAAGAGGAACTAAAAACCATCACCCTAGATCAAAACCAAACTTTTTGTCCTTCAGGCCAATGGACCAAAACCCAGATAGAAAGGAACAAAACCCAGAAAGAAAAGAAAGTAGTTGCAGCAAAGGGACAACAAGCACGCTTAGAGAGGAGCGTCAGTTTGCATTAGAGAAATAGCAGTGGTGTCCTTCGTAGAATCCTTCGGGTTGTCCTTTAGAGCATCGATACAAGCTTCCTTGGTGATTTCAACCACATCATCATCTTTGGCACCCCCTTTGACATTAGAAGGCATTTCAGTAGCAGATAGTCTAGGAGTATAATCAAAGGTATCACAAAAGAATAGAAGGCTAAGAGCCTGGCGCTATTCTTTGAGACTCACAATAGCCTTGCCAATGGCTGTGTGGGCAGTCTCCAGGTGATCAATAGTTGCAGAAGTAGCTTGAACGACCAATTTGTGAAGGTATTTTTCAACAAGGTCAGGCGAGTTGGAGTGGTCCTTTGGAAATTTGATAGAAGTAGAAGGAGGGGTTTCAGTTAATTCTTTGTGCTTGAGCCTCTAGGAACATCTGATAGGAGTGGTTTCAACTTTGACCTTTTTCCTAATGTTGAATTCAGGATGGGGCTTATCATTCTTGTTCTTTCTCTTAGATTTTGAAATTTTGGGACTGGGCGAAGAGGAATAGTTTTCCTCCTCAAACTCAGGGGTAGGGATGTTACCTATAGGGAAATTGAGAAGGAGGTATCTGTACAAGACATTAAAAAGCCCTTGGTGGCATGGTAAACCCTCCTCCTTTTTGGACCGGGTGGACACAATGGTATAGTCGATAGACCAGAATATGATGGAAGGGATGTTCATTGTATTGGCATCACGAAAGTGATTTACGTAAGCCAAGTGGGAGCATCAAAGTTGGGCCTCAAGGTTGTCATAGGTTAAATATTTCATGATAGGTTTTAATATTTATTTCCAAGGACTGGAAATATTGTTGAGCAAGGTGCAGCAAAAGCATTGCAAAAGTATTGTCATTGTTGTCAACACAGACAGATTGATACAGTTGATGCAGTTCAGAGGTCAGTCAGAACAAGTACAGGGAATTTCCAAGAAGAAAGAAGTGGGCCAGATTCAAAAATTTGCAGAAAAAGACAAGTAAGAAAACTGTCGCGATATCGCGACATGTTTTCTATCGCGATTTCATGACAAAAACGAGGAGAGAGAAGGCGCAGCTGAAAATGTCATGATTTCATGACAAAAATGAGGAGAGAGAAGGCGCAACCGAAAATGTCATGATTTCATGACAAAAATGAGGAGAGAGAAGGCGCAGCCGAAAATGTCACGATTTCGCGACAAAAATGAGGAGAGAGAAGGCGCAGCCGAAAATGTCATGATTTCATGACAAAAACGAGGAGAGAGAAGGCGCAGCTGAAAATGTCATGATTTCGTGACAAAACAGAGGAGAGAGAAAGTGCATGAGAAAGTGTCGCGATATCGCGACAGTTTCGAAAGAAAAGCACTAAGGGCGAAAAGTGTCACGATATCACGACACGTCGGGTTTTCGTGACCCGAAGAAGAGAGAGAATGTACGGCAACAAAAGTGTAGCGATTTCGCTACATGTCGGAGTTTCACTGGCAAAAGCAAAGAAAAAGCACTAAGTCAAGAAAGTGTAGCGATTTCGCTACAAGTTCGAAATGCAAGGCGCAAAGGTGTAGCGATTTCGCTACAAGTTCGAAACACAAGGCACAAAGGTGTAGCGATTTCGCTACAAGTTCGAAATGCAAGGCGCAAAGGTGTAGCGATTTCGCTACAAGTTCGAAACACAAGACACAAAGGTGTAGCGATTTCGCTACAAGTCTAAGTTTCGCAAGTCGAAGCAAAGTTGGAAGCGCAAGGCACAAAGTTGTAGCGATTCCGCTACATGTCTTGATTTCGCTGGTGCATGAAGGGAAAAATGTACGGACGCAAAAGATGTCACGATTTCATGACATGTTGCATTTTTGGGGGAAAAACAAAGAACAGCGCCAAGGCAGAAAAGCGTCGCGATTTCGTGACATGTTCCATTTTCGCGGCTACAAGCGAAGTGGAGTGCAGGGAAGCCCAAAGTGTCACGATTTCGTGACATGTTCCATTTTCGCGGATGCTGGCGAAGGAGAGTTGTACGAAGTCGAGAACGTCACGATTTCGTGACATGTTCCATTTTTGCGGATGCTGGCGAAGGAGAGTTGTACGAAAGCCGAGAACGTCACGATTTCATGACATGTTCCATTTTCACGGGTGCAAGCGAAGGAGAGTGCAGGAAAGCGAAAAGTGTCACGATTTCGTGACATGTCTCATTTTCGGGTAGGAGACAGAAAAGAGCTCGATGAAAAATGATTTTTCCTGTGGGTGCATGCCGAGATAAGGTCTAGAAGGTAGAAAACGTCATGATATCATGACAGGTCGGGTTTTCACGGTCAACAATCCAGAATTAGTCAACTGAGTAGAAATGTCGCGATATCGTGACAGGTAACAGTTTGGCGAGAAAAAGCCGAAGAAGCATGCACAGTGACAGGTGTCAAATAGCGCAAAGGAAAATCATACAGCCAGTTACATAAGAGTTAACTGGAGTCAGATATGCAGTTACCCAGTGACAGGTGTCGGGGAAAGCTTAGAGAAAATTCATGCAGCAGTTAACTGGAGTTACAAGGGAAAGTTACAAAACAGCGCATTTAAGAAAAGAACGGTTGTTGCAGGGCCGTGATGCTGCATGGCTGGGAAAAGTGCAGAATTACAGATAATCTCAAAAAACAAGAAATCTTCTCGATGGTTGCGTGTGTCAGACATGGCAGTAGCGGGCAGAAAAGAAGGATCGAGGCAGAATAGAAAAGAGTGCCATCAGAAAGTGTAAAAGTGCTAAGAGGGCAGTTACGTAGAGTTTAGGAGAAAAGAATCAAAGAGCATCGAAACGCGCAAAAAGGCTGTCAGTTTGCACAGAAAAAGCTATCAGTTTGCACAGAAAAAGCTATCAGTATGAGCAGAGCAGACTGTCAGAATAAGTTAGAAAGAAGCGGCTAAAAGACAGAGCGCATCAGAGAGGGTTTGACAGATTGATCGTAGCCGTAACCGCATAAAAAAATTGGAGGGAAAAATTAGAGCCGTTTTTCAAAATAGTCGTTCAATTGAACCAAGGATAAAGATCAAAAAGGCACAGTAAGAGAGGTTACTGCAACCGTGGTTATTTGTGAAAAACAAAAGAAAAGGTTGAGTAAGAGTGTTGTATGAATAACAACTTCAGAACTAAAACCTGAATGTATTTTTTTTCTTGAAAAATTAGAAGAGAGGTTTTAGACTGTGATAGAAGATATTGAGTTTCTAACAATTCTCTTTATGCTTCTATGAGATTGATTTGTATGAGCTATAGACCAGTGAGGGTCTTGCAAAAGAGAAGGCATTTTTATGTCAATATTTTTTTAAATAGAAATCCAAGTTGGTGCTTGGTAAAAGGGGTTGGTGCTCCTATCTATTGCAGCAGATAAATCAGGGGTTGGTGCTCCTTCCAGTGGGTTTTGGTAAACTATTTGTAAAGATTGAATCCTTGCAAAGACTGGATTTGGATTGTAGTCCAAATAGTCATTATTTGAGGAGTAGCCACATCGGTGAACCTCGTTAAATCTTGTGTTGTGTGATGCTCTTGTGTTATACTTGCTTTATCTATTTTTAAGCTTGCATTTTTAAGTTTTAAGAGTTGCAGATTCAAGTTTTAAATAGTTACACTGATTCACCCCCCCTCTTAGTGTCATTGTGAGAATATCAATTGGTATCAGAGCAAGGTACCTGATCAAGCTTAATCAGCTAAGGTGATCTTGGAAGATACACAATGGCCGACGGTGAAGGATTTTCTTCCAACAAAGCTCCTTTGTTCGATGGAACAAATTACTCTTTCTGGAGACTCGGGATGCAGACATATCTGTGTGCATTGGGATATGACATTTGGGAATCTGTTGAAAATGGATACACAATACCCTCTGCTCCTCCATCAGATGCGGCTGAGAAGAAAAAGTTTGAGAACAACTCTAAAGCTAAGAATGCTATTATGTGTGGATTAGTAGACAGTGAGTTGATAAGGATCATGAACTGTAAATCAGCAAAAGATATATGGGACAAACTACAGAGCATTCATGAAGGAGATGGCAAGATCAAGGAAGCCAAGCTGCAAACACATCGAGCCCAGTTCGAAGCATTAAAGATGACTGATGATGAGAACATAGAGGCCTATATGCTGAGAGTAAATGGAATCATTAATGCAATAAGAGGACTCGGCGAGGAGATGGAAGATGCAGTTGTTGTGAAAAAGGTACTAAGAACACTCCATAAAAGATTTGATGCAAAAGTTTCTGCCATAGAAGAAGCTAAAGATTTAAATTTTTTTAGTATGGATGAAATGCATGGTTCCTTAACAACATATGAAATGAGAATTGGACAAACTAAGCCCTCAGACAGAGAAGCGGCTTTTCAAGCACAGAAAAATATAAAATCTAAACAAGAATCTGAGGAAGAAGAATCTCCTAGATGAAACTGAAGCAAACTTTGTTAGGAAATTAGTAAAGGGAAAAGGAAAGTACGAGAGGTAAGCTACCGTTCAAGTGCTTTAACTGTGGAGGCATCGGGCACTTTGCAGAAAAATGCCCAATGAATGAGAAAAACAAAAGTGATGAAGGGACACACCAAGAAAGAAATGTCTGGAAGAAGAAACCACATTTTAGAAAAAGGAACTTCAAGAAGAAAAGTTTCATTTCCAAGAATGTTGACTCTTCTGAAGACAGTTCTAGTGAGGACTCAGAAGAAGAAACTGGTGAAGCCTTGTTCATGGCTTTTGAAGAAGAAAGAACAGAGGAAACCCAGGAGTGTGAAGAAAAATTAGAGGATGAGGCTGAGGTAGATCTGGAAGGTGAGTTGGTTGCTGCACTTGAAGAGTTAAGTGCAGAAAGGAAAAAGAATAAAAAGATTTCAAGAAAATTTGAGGATGCTAGCGAATTAATAATCAGTTTGAAAGTACAAACTGAAGAATTTAAGAAAAAGTCTGAAGATTTTGAAGCACAACTTACCATGAAAATAGATGAGTGTAATAAGCTAGAAGAAGACATAGTTAGATTAAGGATGCAGCTAGAAGAGATGAATCAGAAATTGAGCTGTCATCATAAATTTGAAGACAGTTCTGCAAAGCTGAATAAAATGTTAAATAATCAAAGGCCTACAGGCATCAAATTTGGTTTGGGCTTTGATGAAGGAGAATCCTCAAAAGACTCAAAGGCTGTAACTGTAGAACCAATAAAGAATAAAGACAAGATCAGGGTTGATCAAGATAAATCGTATCATGCAAAAGAAAACAATAAGGCCAAGCTTGAAAGGAGTACTGCAAATGATGGATTCACCAAAGTCACATATCAAAGAAGAAGAAGACCCATGGCTCCTACTACAACATGGCAACAACCATTACCCAGGTACACTCGTTCCTTTTCTGGTTATTGTTTTAAATGCAATGCATATGGTCATAAAATCTCAAGTTGTAGATATAATGTAGAACAAAGAAATTTTACTAGTAGAAATATTTTTTCACCTTTGATAGATTATCTTTGTAGAATGCTATAACTGTCATAACTTCGGACATATTGCAAGAAATTGTCGTAGCTCTTTTGCAGGAAATAAATACCAGGGAAGAAAGTATCAATCAACAGGATTAAAACAAAACAGAAAATTTCTCGAAAAACTGTCACAAGCCAATGAAAGGGAGAAGGTAAAACAAGTGACCAGATCTATTGTCAAATCTCAGTGGAAAGAAAAGGAGCAACCTAAGAAAGACAAGGAATCCCTAATCGTTCAAACAGCTCTCAAAGCCCAGAATAAATCTGCACCTTGGATTCTGGACAGTGGATGCTCCAGTCATATGACAGGAGATAAACAGAAGTTTGATAAGCTACAGACATACGAAGGTGGTTCTGTAAAATTCGAAAACAATGATGGAGCCAAGATAGTGGGTAAAGGATCAGTTAAGTTAAGTGACGGAAAAATCAACTCTAAGGAAGTTCTTTTTGTGGTGGGTCTGAAGCATAACTTACTGAGTGTAAGTCAAATTTGTGACAGAGGTCATGAAGTAATTTTCAAGGAGGGCTGTGAAGTAAGAAAGACAAAAAATGGAAAGTTAATAGCCACTGGACTGAGAACCTCTGGAAATCTGTATACTCTCTCGGAGACTTCAGAAGGAGCTTGCTTGGTTGGACAGGAAGAAGAAAATTGGTTGTGGCACAAGAGACTCGGTCACATAAGCTTTGATAATCTGGTAAAAATCAGCTCAAAAAGAGCAGTAAGAGACATACCCACTATTGGTAAACCTTCAAACAACATTTGTGAGTCATGCCAAAAGGGGAAGCAAACCAGATCTACTTTCAAAGCAAAAGAGTACTTTACAAGCAAGCCTTTAGAACTAATTCACACAGATTTATGTGGACCCATGAGAACGGAAAGCATAAATGGCTACAAATATTTTATGCTTGTGTATAGATGACTTTTCCAGAATGACATGGGTACTCTTTTTGAAACTTAAATCAGAAGCCTTTGAGATGTTTAAAACTTTCAAAAATCTTGTTGAGAATCAATCTGGAAAAAGAATTAAATGTTTGAGATCAGATAGAGGAGGAGAGTTTATTTCAGATGAGTTTGCAGAATACTGTGAAAAACATGGAATAAGAAGACAGTTTTCGGTAGCAAGAACACCTCAACAGAATGGAGTAGTAGAAAGGAAGAACAGAACTGTGCAAGAAATGGCACGGACCATGTTGACAGAGAGCAGAATTGCGATAGATTTTGGAAAGAGGCAGTTCATACTGCAGTTTACATCCAGAATAGGTGCATGTTGAGGCCGCATGAAAGCAAAACACCTTATGAACTGTGGTTTGGCAAAAAGGCTACAACAAAATACTTCAAAGTGTTCGGCAACAAGTGTTACATTAAACGGACTGAAGCCAATCTTGGCAAATTCGAAGATAGAGCTGATGAAGGTATCTTTCTTGGGTACTCAACAAAAAGCAAAGCCTACACATGCTACAACAAAAGACTTAAGAAAATTGTGGAGAGTGCGGATGTTAAGGTTGATGAAGGTAGGAAACAAGAAATCAGCCATAATGAAAACTACCCAACTTATGAAGAATTTATTGAAGAAGATGAAGATCAAGAAAAGGAAGAGAGACAGAAATCAGATTCAGATGATTTGGAAAGAGAAGAAAATAGGAAATCCAAAATAGGCAGCTGGCAGAAAAATCATCCCAGAGAGCAGATTATTGGGGACCCTACAATTGGTATTCAAACAAGAAGAAGAGTAGTAAACAACTACTCTCTGTTATCCAGCATTGAGCCCAAAAATATCATTGAAGCAAGTACAGATGAAAGTTGGATGGAGGCAGTTAATGAAGAACTAGATCAAATTGAGAAAAACAAAACCTAGGAATTAGTACCAAGGCCTGAAAATAAAAACATAATCGGTACTAAATGGATATTTCGAAACAAACTGAATGAAGACGGACAAGGTTGTGAGGAATAAAGCAAGATTGGTCTATAAAGGATATGCTCAAGTTGAGGGGATTGATTTTGAAGAGACCTTTGCACCAGTGGCCAGACTTGAAGCAATAAGACTATTTTTGGCTTTAGCAGTTCATAGGAATTTCAAAGTTTATCAGATGGATGTGAAATCAGCATTTCTAAATGGAAATCTTGAAGAAGAAGTGTATATTGAACAGCCTGATGGCTTTCAACTCTGTGATAATCCTAACTTTGTTTGCAAGGTGAAGAAAGCATTGTATGGCTTGAAACAAGCACCTAGAGCTTGGTATGCAAGATTGGACAACTATCTCACTAAGCAAGGATTCAAGAAAGGTATGGTGGATAGCAATTTATATATCAAAACTGAAAATGGCAATTTCATTGTCCTTGTTGTTTATGTAGATGATATAATATTTGGGAGCAGCAATGATGAATCATGCAAAGACATAGCAAACAAAATGCAGAAAGAATTTGAAATGTCTATGATTGGTGAACTTTCATATTTCCTTGGATTGCAAGTTAATCAAACTGAAAAAGGGATTTTTATTTCTCAAATTAAATATGTGAAAGAAATGCTGAAAAAGTTCACAATGGAGGATAGTAAACCTGTTAGCACTCCCATGACAACAAGCTGCAAGTTGAGCAAGGATGACAAATCTCCAGATGTTGATCAAACAATGTACAGATCTATGATTGGGAGCCTCTTTGTATTTGACAGCCACCAGACCGGATATCTTACAGGCAGTTTGCATGGTTGCAAGATTTCAGGCTAGTCCTAAAGAGACTCATGTGACAACTGTGAAAAAGATTTTTAGGTACCTCAAGGGTACTATGGAATATGGGCTATGGTATCCAAAAGGAAAAGACTTCACTCTTTTTGCATATTCTGATGCAGATTGGGCAGGATGTATTGATGACAGAAAAAGTACCAGTGGAGGAGCATTTTATCTTGGAGATAAACTGGTAGCATGGCACAACAAGAAGCAAGAATCAGTCTCTCTATCCACAGCAGAGGCTGAATACATTGCAGCAACAACATGTTGTACACAGATATTATGGATGAGACAAACACTAAAAGACCTTGGTATTCACTTCAATGAGCCAATTTCAGTTAAATGTGATAACACTAGTGCAATCAACATCTCAAAGAATCCGGTCATGCATTCCCGCACCAAACATATTGCAATCCGGTATCATTTTTTGAAAGATAAAGTTGCAGAAGGAGAGGTCAAATTGGAGTTTGTTCCAACTACAGAACAAGTAGCGAGACATATTCACAAAACCATTGCCCAAGGAAGTTTTTGAGTACCTTCGGAAGAAGTTGGGAGTAGTCACACTACCCAAGCACTGACTAGCTATGGGGAACACATTCTCAGGGGGAGCATTAAAATTATTTATGCCTGAGAATGTTGTGCATAGACTCAGGGGGAGTCTGCAGCAGCCCTTTGGTATTATTGGCAAAGGGGGAGAAGAAATTGAGCAAGGTTGCAGTGTGTTGCCAACAATTCCAAAGGGGGAGATTGTTGAGCAAGGTGCAGCAAAAGCATTGCAAAAGTATTGTCATTGTTGTCAACACAGACAGATTGATATAGTTGATGCAGTTCAGAGGTCAGTCAGAACAAGTACAGGGAATTTCCAAGAAGAAAGAAGTGGGCCAGATTCAAAAATTTGCAGAAAAAGACAAGTAAGAAAACTGTCGCGATATCGCGACATGTTTTCTGTCGCGATTTCGCGACAAAAATGAGGAGAGAGAAGGCGCAGCTGAAAATGTCATGATTTCATGACAAAAATGAGGAGAGAGAAGGCGCAGCCAAAAATGTCATGATTTCATGACAAAAATGAGGAGAGAGAAGGCGAGCCGAAAATGTCACGATTTCATGACAAAAACAGGAGAGAGAAGGCACAAAATGTCACGATTTCACGACAAAAATGAGAGAGAGAAGGCACAGCTAAAAATGTCATGATTTCACGACAAAACAGAGGAGAGAGAAAGTGCATGAGAAAGTGTCACGATATCGCGACAGTTTCGAAAGAAAAGCACTAAGGGCGAAAAGTGTCACGATATCGCGACACGTCGGGTTTTCGCGACCCGAAGAAGAGAGAGAATGTACGGCAACAAAAGTGTAGCGATTTCGCTACATGTCGGAGTTTTGCTGGCAAAAGCAAAGAAAAAGCACTAAGTCAAGAAAGTGTAGCGATTTCGCTACAAGTTCGAAATACAAGGCGCAAAGGTGTAGCGATTTCACTACAAGTTCGAAACACAAGGCACAAAGGTGTAGCGATTTTGCTACAAGTTCGAAATGCAAGGCGCAAAGGTGTAGCGATTTCGCTACAAGTTCGAAACACAAGACACAAAGGTGTAGCGATTTCGCTACAAGTCTAAGTTTCGCAAGTCGAAGCAAAGTTGGAAGCGCAAGGCACAAAGTTGTAGCGATTCCGCTACATGTCTTGATTTCGCTGGTGCATGAAGGGAAAAATGTACGGACGCAAAAGATGTCACGATTTCGTGACATGTTGCATTTTCGCGGGCGAAAAACAAAGAACAGCGCCAAGGCAGAAAAGCGTCGCGATTTCGCGACATGTTCCATTTTCGCGGCTACAAGCGAAGCAGAGTGCAGGGAAGCCCAAAGTGTCACGATTTCGTGACATGTTCCATTTTCGTGGATGCTGGCGAAGGAGAGTTGTACGGAAGCCGAGAACGTCACGATTTCGTGACATGTTCCATTTTCGTGGATGCTGGCGAAGGAGAGTTGTACGGAAGCCGAGAACGTCGTGATTTCGTGACGTGTTCCATTTTCACGGGTGCAAGCGAAGGAGAGTGCAGGAAAGCGAAAAGTGTCACGATTTCATGACATGTCTCATTTTCACGGCTAGGAGGGAGAAAAGAGCTCGATGCAGCAAAAGCGTCGCGATTTCGCGACATGTCTCGTTTTCGCGGGTGCATGCCGAGATAAGGTCTAGAAGGCAGAAAACGTCGCGATATCGCGACAGGTCGGGTTTTCACGGTCAACAATCCAGAATTAGTCAACTGAGTAGAAATGTCGCGATATCGCGATAGGTAACAGTTTGGCGGGAAAAAGCCGAAGAAGCATGCACAGTGACAGGTGTCAAATAGCGCAAAGGAAAATCATACAGCCAGTTACATAAGAGTTAACTGGAGTCAGATATGCAGTTACCCAGTGACAGGTGTCGGGGAAAGCTTAGAGAAAATTCATGCAGCAGTTAACTGGAGTTACAAGGGAAAGTTACAAAACAACGCATTTAAGAAAAGAACGGCTGTTGCAGGGCCGTGATGCTGCATGGCTGGGAAAAGTGCAGAATTACAGATAATCTCGAAAAACAAGAAATCTTCTCGGTGGTTGCGTGTGTCAGACATGGCAGTAGCGGGCAGAAAAGAAGGATCGAGGCAGAATAGAAAAGAGTGCCATCAGAAAGTGTAAAAGTGCTAAGAGGGCAGTTACGTAGAGTTTAGGAGAAAAGAATCAAAGAGCATCGAAACGCGCAAAAAAGGGCTGTCAGTTTGCACAGAAAAAGCTGTCAGTATGAGCAGAGCAGACTGTCAGAATAAGTCAGAAAGAAGCGGCTAAAAGACAGAGCGCGTCAGAGAGGGTTTGACAGATTGATCGTAGCCGTAACCGCATAAAAAAATTGGAGGGAAAAATTAGAGCCGTTTTTCAAAATAGCCGTTCAATTGAACCAAGGATAAAGATAAAAAAGGCACAGTAAGAGAGGTTACTGCAACCGTGGTTATTTGTGAAAAACAAAAGAAAAGGTTGAGTAAGAGTGTTGTATGAAGTACAGCAAAAGAACTAAAACCTGAATGTATTTTTTTCTTGAAAAATTAGAAGAGAGGTTTTAGACTGTGATAGAAGATATTGAGTTTCTAACAATTCTCTTTATGCTTCTATGAGATTGATTTGTATGAGCTATAGACCAGTGAGGGTCTTGCAAAAGAGAAGGCATTTTTATGTCAATATTTTTTTTAATAGAAATCCAAGTTGGTGCTTGGTAAAAGGGGTTGGTGCTCCTATCTGTTGTAGCAGAAAAATCGGGGGTTGGTGCTCCTTCCAGGTGGGTGCTTTGGTAAACTATTTGTAAAGATTGAATCCTTGCAAAGACTGGATTTGGATTGTAGTCCAAACAGTCATTATTTGAGGAGTAGCCACATCGGTGAACCTCGTTAAATCTTGTGTTGTGTGATGCTCTTGTGTTATACTTGCTTTATCTATTTTTAAGCTTGCATTTTTAAGTTTTAAGAGTTGCAGATTCAAGTTTTAAATAGTTACACTGATTCACCCCCCCTCTCTGTTTCATTGTGAGAATATCAAATATTACTGTGATGCAAACCTTTTTTGTATATTTTGTGAATCATTGAATTCTTTTTGAAGAACACGAGCTCTGCTTCCCAGTTATGCTTGTTTCATCAGATAACCTTACCATCCAAAGGTTGTCCTGTTAGGTCTACCAAAAACTCAATAGTGATATGGTATTCCATTCCATGAACAATAATAAGACCCTTATCCCAGGTCTCAGCAAAGGCCTTTGTTACTCCTTCATCAATGTCTGCAAACAGCTTGAAGAACTCAATTAGTGCACTTTTAGTCTTATCCTTCCATAAATATCTAACCATTGGATCAAGTTAAAACACTATAGGTTAAATAAAAATGGGTTTGCTTTCCTTCATAGTGACAGGAAGAAAATGGTGAAAAGGAAAGCAAAGAAAAAGGATTATGTTGAACATGACAGGTGCAATGTTAAAGGATTGGTTATTAAGCAAAGCATACAATGATTTATTTAAAAGAAAAGCACTGTTATTGCTTGGAATTTTGCAAGGAGGCCAAAAAATGTACTTTGAAGAAGGAAAAAATACATTTAGAAAAAAGGAATGGCTAGGGAAAAGGTCGAAGCATATTTTTAGGCATTGGATGTTACACCAGATAAATGGATAGAATAATGTCAAATGAGACAGTTGACCATCAGGGGTGCATAAAAACATAGCCAGTAAGAGACCCTAGCACGAGACACAAAAAGGATTGGTATGTTCACCATACAAAGTCTCGGAATGAAGCAGCTGGTAAGTTGGTTAAGGATGGTTCTCAACAAGGTAAGATTACACAAATCAATGCACACAGGATAAAAATAATTATTAATAATGCTCAATTTCACCTTGGGATAACAAAAGGATTTGGTTACCAAAAAAATTGTATGATCATTGATGAAGGCGATGGGAATTTTAAAAATGAAACACAAAGAATCATGTGACCAATTTTCAATGTAAAGCATAGAGCTTGAAGGAATGCCCAACAAAAATATTGAAATGTTAGCCCTATACTTCACGTAGAATAAGGAATGTTGGGCAATGAACTAGAATAGATTTTTAAGACTGAGCATGAGTATCATCACTTTGATCATGTTTAATAAGTTCATCCACCTTGGGAGGTAGAGTATCGGTCCAAGTCAATAACCCTTGGGCGTTAGCCCCAATATTAGCTAGTTTGTCAGCAATAGTGTTGGCCTCCCTATAGGCATGTTGGACAATAGAGTTGTGCTGCTATCGAAGGATTTGCTTACTTTTCTCTACAATTGTTTTGATCCTCCAACTGCTAAGTTTTGAATTCTTCAGATAGTTGATGCTATTTACAGAATCTCCTTCCACTATAATGTTTCCTGGAATATTTTTGAGGAATTGGAGGCCTCTCCAAACCACCTTGGCTTATGTAGAATTATTGGACATGATACCCAAAGGTTCAAAATAAGCAAAAATAGAATTTCCTAGATGATCACAAAGAATTCCTCCAGCCCCCGCATTGCCTGGATTTCCTTTGGCAGCTCCATCAAATTTAAGTTTGACCCACCCAGTTGGGGGAGGGAACCATTTCACATTACTCATTGAATTTGAAGGATTGCTAGAATTTGAAGTATCAAGGAATATGTTGCAAGAATTAAGGATGGCTTTCTCAAATGTAGGACAAGCAAAAGGATCAAAAGGAGCAACATGGACATTTTATTTTGCATAGAGGATGACTTTATGAGCAATGAAATCTGCATGAAGGGCTTTTTTGTCAAAAATCCTTATGTTGCGTTTAAGCCAAATTTGCCAAAGGTAGTTTCATAGACAAAATTTCCAGAATCCTTTAAGTACCAGATTTTTAAATGGATTGGGCCACTACTGGAATACCGTGACAATGGAAGGAGGAAAAGCCCAAACCAATTGAATTTTTAGAAGAAGTTTTTTGATCACCATTCTGGAAAAAGGACAAAACAAGAAAATGTGGGAAGTAGACTCCCAATAAGAAAGACAAATATTACATCTGTTAGGAAAAGGTATGACATTTTTTATGAGATTTTCAATAGTAAGGATATGATCTTGAATACAGAGCCAAGAAAAGGAAGCAATATTAGAATTCAGGTACTTAGTCCAAACTAGATTAAAAGGAATAGGAGTTGCATTTTTATGGTGCAAGAGCATTTTTTCCACAAACTAGTTGGAAAGTTATCTACTAAAATTTTAGTTCCTTTTCATATTTGCAATGCTTCTTGAATGGATTAAAACGATGTCTTAAGCACAACGTTATACCCCTAATAATGTGGATATGATAAAATTTAAATTTTTGGGCATAAATCCATGCCTCAAAAAGTTCACATGCCTAGATTATTCATATTTCTTGAAAAGTAATGGTCCCTGTTGCATTAAAATATTGACATCAAGTATGAAAAATATTTTACTTTTATTTTTTTGTGATGCACTCCTTTATTGGCCAAATTCTTCTACCATAACCACATTGTGCATTTGAATGGACTACCTTCTAGTGGTCTTACTCCATGTGTCAATAATTTGACTCTCCCCCATTAGTGCTAATGTTTCTAGATTAAGTTCCTCAATGTATAAATATTCCACTACTATAGAAGTGTCCAACAAATATGGATGATAGGGCCTAAGAAGTTTAACATTATAGATTGGATGTGAACCAATATAAGATGGAAGTTTTGGTGGATGGAAGCAAGGATGTTCAAATGTTCTAGGTAAAAGTGTATACTATTCCTAGTGATTTTCTTGAGTGGCACTTCCTAAGTCCTCAACATTTATTTGGTTACATGTCCAAAGCAATATTTTTAAGGATGGGAGTTATAAAGAAGACTATAGTATATCATTTGAAGTGTGTCTTGTGTAAGAAGGATCTAGAAATAATAGATCATTTACTTGTTTACTATTTTGTTGCATACACCATTTGAGACCATTATTTTAGAAATACTAGAGTATATCAGGTACCTCCATCATTATTTAAAGAGATGATGAAATGTTAGATTAATTATTTTAAAGCTATAGAATTATTCATTATGTAGAGGACTGATCTTGCTATTATTCGTTGGAATTTATGGCTTGAAAGGAATACAAAATAATTTTAAACCAAATATATATTATTTAATAAAAATTATTCTCATTTATTTTAATTTATTTATAGCTTGTTTTTATGCTTTTATAATGTTTTCTTTGTTTTGTGTTTTATTTTGTTTTTTTGTCTTTGTTTTTTACTGTTATGTTTTTTGTGTTTTTTTATGTTTTTGTGTTTGTTTTTTCTTGTTTATGTTGATTTACGCATGCTAGTTGAGTGGTCCAAAAGGGGCAGTCTAAGTGCAAGCCCTAGGCATTTTTGGTATAATAGATACCTATGTCTCCTTGGGACTTACCCAAAAATGATATTCCATTTAAAGTATTTTCCAAAAAAAAAAACTATATATAGACTAGGCCACTTTTTATAGTGGCAGTTCCAATTTGAACCTAAGACTGGTAGTAAAAAATGATGGATAACCCATTCCTCTATGTAACCTTAAAAGGGAAAAAAATGAGGCAGGAGCAAAAAAAAAATGAGGCAGGAGCGGAGGCAGGAATGGAGCAAAGCGGGAGCAGAGGCAGGTGCAATTTTTGCAAACATGTTTTTCATTCTGTTGGAGGTGGGAAACAGGGTTTCCAAACCCCTGGAAGCCGTGAGGCTCAAGGAGGGAACAAGCAAGGTTCTGAAGCAACTGAGGAAGAGCAGGTGGACAGTGACAAGGACACTGAGGGTTTTAAAAAATTAGAGGGACACGAACCCCCTGATATTATTTTTGATAAGAAGGCCCACATCAAGAATTCTGAGGGCAATAAGTCTTTTGCACATGCCCTTAAAGGTGGCAATAGGGTTTCCTTACATTCTTTACCACCTCTCACTCCCAATGGGCAGAAGGTATCCGTGCCTGAAAGCGTAATGGCAGACTTTATATCGATGGAAAATTTTTCTCTGGTAGGCAAATTCATAGGGGGCAGGCCGGATATTGAAACGATTCGACGATGGGCATCCTTGAAGTGGAAGACTTCTGGACACATGGAGATTATTGCATTATCAAGGGGGTTTTTGCGGTACGCCTTAACAATAGTGAAGATTCTAGTCGTATTCTAACAGGAGGACCTTGGTTCTTGGGCCGAAGAAGTCTTTTTCTTAGGAGATGGGCTGAGGATTTTGACCCGAAAAAGCAGAGCATAAACTTTGCCCCCATTTGGGTCCGTCTCCCAAATCTCCCGTTTCATTGGTGGCATGAGTATTTTCTTCAGGGTATTGCCAAGACCATAGGGGAATTGGTGGCCATTGATAATCCAACCCTTGCACGCACCATAATGACGCATGCTAGGATTTGTGTAAATGCAAACCTAGAATCTGAGCTTCCTACTCATGTGGAGTTAGAATATGGAAATATAACAAGATTACAGGTCATCGAATATGAAAATAGACCAGCATTTTGCTCTGACTGTAATATTCAAGGCCATCTCAAAGGACAATGCTCTTTTTTGAGAAGCCAGCAAACCCTTCCTAGGAATAATGATTCCAAGCGGCAGTCTTTCAGAAATAATGGCAAATACACAGGAATGTACAGTGTTAAAGATCCAAATGTTGAAAAGGCAAAGGCCTCTGGTTTGGGACAAATGGAGAATGAGGCTGAGCTTCACATGGACAATGGTAAGGACAAGCAAATTGCTACATCACAAACTGACCAACAAAAGGTATGCTCTCCTTTCGAGAATCTAAATAAATTTAACATTTTGGCTGAAAACCAAATAATTACAGAGGAAAATGAAGGGTCTAATGTTGAGGATATAATTCTTGGTCTCCCTGCTTACCTTGACTCCCCAACCAAATCTGGACCTTCCAATCCTCCTCCCGTTGGCCATAAAGAATGCCCTAATGATGAGTCCTTTTCTCGTCCGAGAAAGAGAAAAAGTGCTTTCAGAGTTAATCAGCCCTTCCAAGCGACATTTTTCACCTTTGTCTTTGTCCCAATCCAGAGAAGGGGTTTCCAGTACTGTTATCCAACAGGTCACCCAAACCAAATTTAGCCCGAAACAGACTAGAAGCTCAATGAAATCCCCCATGATTGACTGTGGAGGTGAGAAAAAAAAGGGAAGAAAGTCAAATGCCCAAAAATGGAAAGAAGAGGTCCAAGATGAGATAGCTAATGGAATTCAGACTACTCTGTTTCCACCAACAGGAAATCTTCCCTTTGAAGAAAACAAAATTCTTAAGCCCCCTCAAGTCCAAGGCAGGGGAAGAGGAAAAAAACTTTAAAAGTTCCAAATGAAGATCATATCCTGGAATGTAAGGGGGCTCAATGGCCTTCCTAAACAGCGGTTAGTCAAATATTTAAGAAGAGATTTTGATCCCACTATTCTTATTTTGCAAGAAACTAAAGTCGATGAAGTTTTGTCTAGAAAAATTGCCCTCAATATCTGGAAAAATGGAGAAGCAATTTTTTGCAAAGCCAATGGAACCTCATGTGGTCTTCTTTGTATCTGGAATCCAGGGAAGGTGGAAGGCAAGGTTATTCAATTGGGGGAAAGGGTAATGAGCATTATTTTTAAGGATAAGGTTAATGACCTTTCTTGGATATTAACAAATGTGTACGCCCCTAATTCTATATCCTGGGAGAGCCGATATATGGAATTTACTCGACTCATTTCAAGGAAGCTTTTCAGAATATCCCATGGATAGTGGCGGGGGACTTTAATACCCCTCTTTACCCCTCTCGATAAAAAAGGGGGAGTAGGAATTCCAACAAGAAGTATGGAGGACTTTCAAGATTTCATCAACAACAACAATTTATTGGATGTCAAATTAAAAAATGCTAAATTTACTTGGAGCAATAGGAGGTTTGGAAATCAACTTATAATGGAAAAGCTTGATAGGTTTTTTTTGTCACAGGAAGCAATACAATCTTTTGGGGATGCAAATCTGTTGTCCTTGCCTCGCATTGGGTCTGACCACAACCCGATTTTACTTGAAATTGAAGAGACTCCAAAATTCAAAAGGCCTTTTAGGTTTGAATCTATGTGGATGCACCACCCTGATCTCAGAGACAGAATTTCTCAGTGGTGGCAGCATTCTTGTCAGGGCAGGCCTTCATTCAGATTAGCACAGAAACTTAAAGTGGTGAAAGAAAATCTAAGGATCTGGAATAAGGAAATTTTTGGAAATATTTTTGAAAACAAGAAAGCCATCTCTGAAAGGTTATCAACCATTGAGAAAAAACTTGAAGAGGGATTGCCAGACCCTTCCCTACAGGTAGATGAAAAGAAATCCCTTGCTGAGTACCATAATGTTCTAGCCTGCGAGGAGACTTTTTGGCGGCAAAAGTCTAGAGCTACCTGGCTAAAAGAAGGTGATGCCAATACAAGATTTTTTCATGCATCTACCTTAAGGAACAGAAGCCACAATAGAATTAAAGAACTTGTTAGAGATGATGGATCACTCCTTTCTAGTCCTAATGAAATCATAAATGAAGCAGTTTCCTATTTTCATAATCTTTTAGGAGAAGAACATTTCAGTTCCGCCTTAGCTTCAGAATCAATGCTTTACCATATTCCTCATTTAATTTTTGATGACTTGAATGGGAAGTTAATTAAGCCTTTCACGGATGAAGAAATCAAAGAGGCCCTCTTCTCAATGAACCCTGATAAATCTCCAGGTCCAGACGGGTTTTCACCTCGTTTTTTTCAGTCTTTTTGGGATATTGTAGGTTTTGATGTATGTGCTACTATCAAGGAATTTCAGTCCACAAAGCATATTCCAAGAAGTTTTAACTCCACTTTTATTGCTTTAATCCCAAAGATTCCTACTCCTAGATCTATGATGGATTTTAGACCTATTAGCCTTTGTAATGTTGTTTATAAAATTTTGACCAAGGCAATTGCAAATAGAATGAGGAAGATCCTTCCTATGTTTATTGATGTTTGTCAAGGCGCCTCAGTCCCCGGAAGGTCCATCCTTGATGGGGTCATAACAGCTCATGAAGCCCTCCATTCGGTAGTCCGGACTAAAAACCTCGCTTTTGCTCTCAAGTTGGATATGAACAAGGCTTATGACCGCATAAACTGGAGTTTTGTCTCCGCCATTCTTCAGAAATTTGGTTTTCATCATGAATGGATCAAGCTTTTGGAAGGATGTTTTATGAAACCTTGGTTTTCAATCCTTGTTAATGGTGCTCCCGCTGGATACTTTCAAAGTAAAAGGGGCCTAAGGCAAGGTGACCCTATCTCTCCCATGTTGTTTATCATTGTGGTCGAAGCCCTTGGGAGGACAATCAAAGTCGCTCGTAATATTGGTCTTATTTCAGAAATTAAAGCATCATCACAAACACAAGCAGCTACACATGAACAGCTTTGTGGATGATACTTTGTTGTTAACTCTTGCATCGGTTTTTGAGGCTAAGGTCATAAAACATATCCTGGAGCTATATGAGGATGTCATGGGGCAAAAGGTAAATTTTTCAAAGAGTAAAATTTATTTCTTTAACACTCCCATTCAGAGGCAGATTAAGATTGCTAGGATTCTTGGATGCTCAGTTTCTACTCTTCCATCCACATACCTAGGCCTTCCTTTATTTACAGTCAGAGCTACTGATTCCATGTGGACTAATGTAATTGAAAGAATTCAGAGGAAGTCGGTCGGATGGAAAGGGAATTTGTTATCTCAAGCTGGCAAGGCAGTTCTCACCAAGTTTTCCATTCAAAGCATCCCTCTCTACTTTCTCTCTATTTTTAAAGCTCCTACAAGTGTCTACACTAAAATTGAACAGATCCGTAAGAGGTTCCTATGGACTCGGTTCTCGAATCTAAGCAGCGCTTTCACTTGGTGTCCTGGGATAGGGTTTGCAAACCAAGGGAGTTTGGAGGTATTGGGCTAAGGAGAATACAACATTTAAACATGGCCCTCCCGGCCAAACAAGCATGGCGTCTTTTGACAAATGCAAATGCGGAATGGATTACTATAATCGAAGAAAGTATTTGCAAGAAATTGAATTCTTAAGTTATTCCTTTCCTCCCGTGGGATCAATTTTTTGGAAATCAATCCTTCAAACTAAAAACTTGCTAAGCAAAGGGCTACGTTGGAAACCGGGAAATGGAAGAAACATTGATTTTTGGGACCACAAATGGTTAAAGGACTATCCCCTCTCTCGCAGACTCCCATCATTTCAACCCTTAGAGCTTGGACAATTGAAGTTTTTGGTACCAAAGTTGCAGATTTTATTACTTTGTCAAACAATAGAAGGGTATGGAAGCCAATAATGAATAATGATCTACCAGGGGCATCAATAATACTCGAGAATGAATTAAAACAGTCTTTACTCCCTTCCGGCATTCTTGAGGACCAGCTTATCTCGGGAAGCTTCGGACAATGGGGAATTTTCTCGTCAAGACCGCTTATCTCGATGCTTATTGATAATGATGAACCTACTTTCCCTCACTTGGAAGTTTGGCCCAAAAGCATTATTCCGAAGGTTGGATTTTTTGCATGGACGGCCATCCAAAATAAGATCCTCACCATGGATAAGTTAATAAAAAGAGGTGTGATTGTTGTTAATAGGTGTTATCTTTGTATGTCTGAGTGGGAGTCTATTGATCATTTGTTTCTCTATTGTAATTTTTCTGTCTCAATCTTGTTAGGTCTCGTTACAAGTGTTTCATATTTATTGGGTCCATCCTCAGTCCATTTTTGACTTATTTGTCCAAAGGGCCTTCCCCATTTTTGAATAGGCGTCTTAGGTATATGTGGAAGATCCGCCTTCATCACTACTTGTGGCGTATATGGTTGGAAAGGAATCGTCGGGCCTTCTTGGATAAGGTTTCTCACTCATCCTCTCGTCCCGTCAAAAATTTTAGCATATGCTAATGAGAATACTTGTTTAGTGCCTGCAACATCTAGACCTCCAAATCCTTTTGAAGCTTCATTAGGCCAGCCATTAAACTTACCTCTCACCGATGGCCTCAATCATCCTCAAGTCTGTCCTAGAACCATGATCACATGGACCCCACCCCCCCTAGGGTGGATTAAGTTAAATTTTGATGGGGCATCTAGGGGCAACCCGTGTGAAGTCAGGCTGGTGGCTTACTTAGAGACCACAAGGGTGAGGTGCTTGTAGCTTTTGCAGAACATCTTGGAGCTCAAACTAACAATGTGGTCAAGCAAGGGCAGCTTTGGAGGAGCCTCAAGGTGGCAGAGAATTATCCAGGGAAACCGTTGGTGGAAGGTGATTCTATTATTATTATAAATCTTCTAAAGAACACTAAGAGAGCTCCTTGGAGATTTGATGACTACATCCATGAAGCAAGGGCTCTAATTCATGACCGACCTGAGGCCATAATTTTGCATACCTTCCGGGAAGCAAACATGGCAACTGATAGGCTGGCAAATGAAGGCATTGTAGCAGCAAATTTGATCACGTGGACTGAAAATCTTCCTCATGCAGTCTCAATGGTGATAGATAATGAAAAACTTTAGATTGGAAGGCTCAAAGTGGATCAATGACAGAAAATGGGGGCATTTTTAAAAAAAAAAATTTGAACCTTATAATGGATTTTGTCATATTTGTTTTTTTTGTTCATGTGACTAGTGTTTTTTGCAACTGGTGGGGCACTGATATAGGTTTTTTATCTACAAATTCATGCATGGGAAAAATCTGCTTTGGCCTCAAGTATTTCCCAAGGTGTGTTTGGATTCGATGTCGCAAAAAGGCCCTAGCAAGAAATAACAAAGTGTTGGAGATCCCTGACAATGAGGCACCGGACCCCACCATAATAGTCTTGGAGAAGATGACAATTTCATCGCCCTCCAACAAGTATCAACCAGCTTGAAGAGTCCTGTCTGCCTCATCGAGCAAATTGTTGATTTGTGTGATTCCTTAAATCTTCTCGTTTTATAGCCAGCAGCTCTGTGGGCACAAGGAGTCAAAGGCAAAATCTAAATATGATGGCAAGAACGATGATAAGAAGTTAGATGAGGACTACAAGGAAGACTGCTTGGCCTCTTGGCTGTCCATTCTATGGGATGTTTTTTTTTTTTTTTTTTTGACCATATTCTATTATTTTTATATGGGCACAAGCTACTCAGCATGGTGCTTGCATGATTAGTTTTTGTCTTTGTTAGTTCTTTTTTGCGTCTTTATTTTCTGATGGCCATAATATTAGGCTTCCATAGTTTAGTTTGGCCGTATTCTATTGGAAGAGTAGGTCTTGGCCATTTTTGTTGTCGGCTTAAACTTTTAGGGCTTGGCCTTTGTCCAGCTTGGTCAGTGGACCCTATTTTGTAAAATGGTTTTGGGTCAACCAGTTAAAACCCGGTGTTAATTATAATATTCTCTTACTTACCAAAAAAAAAAAAAGGAAAAATATAAAAATATATTTCAATTAAGTAAGATTCACAAATGATGGTATATACTAACAACAAAAATGAACATTGAAGTTGAATAAAAAATTAACATTAATTTTCATATACATTAACTATTATTCAAGCCACTATATTCCATATATGGAAAATCAACCTTTTGGGAGGGCTTTCCATATATCAACATACCCATACAAAAAATAAAAACTAAATAATGCATAATTTAGCTGGTCACAACATCTCTCTCTATATATATATATAATGTTGGTCGATCTTTCATTAAAGATCATTATTACATCAAACGGGTAGATAAACACACCACTAGTAGGGTCCCTATTAACTATTACATAGCATATCCGCAAACATACGAGATGGAAATATTTGAACCTAGGGCCTCTCCAACACGAGAGTTTCAACTACCCACTTCTCTCCAACTCCCCCACATGGATGGATGAATTAGAACATTTATTTTTGTCAAAGCAACATTCAAATTTATAAAATAATTGGCTTATTGAAACTTCATCTCCCAATAAAAATACTATCATAAAGTTAATTGCTAAGACATAATAGTTTGAGTAGCATGAGGAATATTTTCATAAGAAGGTAGAACAATAAAAGAAAATAGTTCTAAGAATAAATATAATTTTTTTATTATTTTAATAAAATGTTTTTTTAAAAAACAAACATATTTACTAAAAATACATTAACATGGATGTTAATTAAAAATAATAAATTAACATTTAAAATTTACTAAAACATTAAATTAATACCCAAAAGGTTATAGTTTTATTAATTTGGTGAAACTATTGTAAATACAATCTTTAAATTAATCGATATACTTAATATAAATTATTAAAAGCATTAAAATAGTGTACTATGGAATTTCCACTCTTAAAATTTAATCGAATCATTGTAAAATGCACAGATTTAAATTTTTCATAAATTATAAAAACATCACAGATTTAATTTTTGTTATAATATTAATTTATTAAACAACAATTTTTAATTTTTTATATCGATTTTTTTCTTTCAATATACACAGTCTTGGACCTCGTAACATCTTATATTTCATTTATGAGGAGACTATTGTTCGAAAACATAACATTTACAAATCCTAGTTCTAAACGACCACTATAGATAATATGTTTTGCGGTATTCCTAGTACATACAGTGAGGATACTACTTAACAAGGATACTACTTGCCTTAACTATGATTATTCTTGACTATACTTTAAATTGGAGAAACTGACATTTGTGGAAAGAAATCAATTACCACCACATATTATTTCTTATGGTTGGGCGGCGATAGATTGATTGAGAACAGTCAAGAAAGGAAAATGGGTGGCACTCTAGGCAGGAGAAGTTTTTATCTGGGAGTGGTTGGAAGATAAGATAAAATGTCTGCATGTGCTATCATGTGCCTGTGTGGTACGGTCTCCACACATTCTATAGGACGTGAGAGTGGGAAATATATTTTGAGTGTCAAAGAAATTGAAACTGCTAATCCTTTAGCCGCTAACACCTTTCATATATCATTCGAATTTGATGGTTGGTTTGATTTAAAGATTATAAAATAATCGCCATTACACAATTTTACACCTAAAACCTCTTTCCAAAAAAAGTCCAGTGGACTCTACTCATTCATAATTTTTTCTATCAAAGTTGTTAGGGTAAATCACTATATAAAATATATTTATATAGAAAAGCAATTATAGTGTTTCAAACTTTAACGGCAGAATTAAAGAAAAATTAGACAAACACACACAGAAGAAGAGACAACGATTTTAACGTGGTTCACTCAATGTGGGTTACATCCACCGAGAATTTTCAGTCCTTCATTTTCTCAATCCAAGCAATAGAGGGTTACAACCTACAGCAAACATCTGCTGTAATTTCCTCTCTATATTTCCAAGGAATTAACACAGTAATTTTCTTTGTCATAGTCATCTCTGTTTTTCCTCACAACTATATATAAGAAAAAAACAAAAAAAACAAACTGTTTTTCTTAATACATTCCAAGATTAACATTGAGTTCCCATCATCTAATTTTGGGATAAAAACAAAAAAGCTTTCCCTGGTTGTCCTGTTGTAAATCCGAAAACTTTCTCTGGTAGACTAACAGACTGTAAATCTGGAAACTTTCCCTGCCCGATCCTGTAGTAAATCCAAAAACTTTCTCTGTTTAGCCTCCTCATAATTAGGCTCCATTCCTAACAATCTCCCACTTGGAGACTAATTCCATTGCACCATCATCGCAACCAAGGACTAAAAAATTCTCATCATGGCCTCTTATTCCTTAAGGCCAACTGAAGTTGAGCAAAAGCTCAACTTTTCTCTTGACACCACTTTTGTAAGCATATCAGCAGGATTTTGTGATGTGTGAACCTTCCCTAATTTGATGTGTTTAGTTTTTGAATGGAATGCTGAATTCTTTGCAAGTTGTATAGCACTCTGGCTATCACTCCACAACCTATTATCCTCTTGCTTCTTCCCCAGTTCTTCCATTAGTCTTTGCAACCAAACCATCTCTTTGCTTGCTTCGTAGCAGACAACATATTCAGCTTCGGTGGTTGAAAGGACAACTACGTGTTGGAGTTTAGAAATCTAACTAACCGCTCCTCCTCCTATAGTAAATATGTAGCCGGTAGTGCTCCTTCCACCATCAAGATCACCTGCCATATCGAAATCTACAAAACCTTTCAAGCATATATTAGAGCCTCCAAAATTCAAAGAATAATTTGAAGTTCCTCTCAAGTACCTGAGTATCCATTTTACCGCTTGCCAATGTCCTTTTCCTGGATTACTCATAAATCTACTCACTACTCCCACTGCATGGGCAATATCTGGTCTTGTACAAACCATTGCATACATCAAGCTTCCAACCGTCGATACATAGGGAACCTTAGCCATATGCTCTTGTTCCTTTTGTGTCTTGGGACACAAATCTTTGGTGAGTTTGAAATGCTTTGCCAATGGAGTAGCAACAGAGACTTTGCATTGTTCATGTTGAATCTCTTAAGCACTTTTTCAATGTATTTTGCTTGTGATAATTTCGAGTGTGACTCTCCTTGTCTCTTGTTATTCTCATACCAAGGATTTGTTTGGCTTCTCCCAAATCCTTCATGGCAAAGGATTTAGCCAACTTCTTCTTGAGCATGTTTATATCTTGCATATTTGTTCTTGCAACTAACATGTCATCCACATACAATAGCAAAATAACATAGTTACCATTTCCAGTTTGCTTAAAATATACACAGTGATCACTTTGACATCTTTCAAACCTTTGATTAGCCATGAACTTATCAAATTTTAAATACCATCTGTCTAGGAGCTTGTTTTAACCCATACAAGCTCTTTTTCAGTTTACATACCCAATCCTCTTTACCTTTCACCTGAAAGCCTTCTAGTTGGTGCATATAAATTTCCTCCTCCAAATCACCATGAAGAAATGTCGTCTTCACATCCAATTGCTCCAGAAACAAATTTTCTATAGCTACAAGACTCAAAATAGCTCTAATAGAGGTCATTTTTACAACTCGGAGAAAAAATCTCATCAAAATCAATACCTTTTTTACGAGCGAATCCCTTGACCACTAGTCTTGCTTTGTATCTCTTATGCCCTTCATTCTCCTCTTTAATCTTGTACACCCATTTATTGGTCAACGCTCTTTTACCTTTGGGTAGCTCAACCAAATCCCAAGTTTGGTTGTGGAATAAAGAGTCCATTTCTTCATTCATTGCAAGCTCCCACTTATTCCTCGGTATCTATTTGTAATGCTTCCTGAAAACATTCTGGCTCACCAGCATCAGTATACAAAACATAATCAAAGAAACGTTGAGGAATTTTACTTATCCTAGTAGAACGTCTAACAGCACTTTCTGGAGATTGAGGTGCTTGTTGTTGCTGTTGTACATTTTGATCTTCTACCATCTTTGGAGTTACCTTTTCTATGTGTCCATCAAGGTCTATGTATTCAGAATTTTCCTCTTTCTGTTTCTTTCCTTGCAACCGATCTTTATACAAGTTTTTTTCATTAAATATGACATCCCTACTTCTAATGACTTTTCGGTTATCACAATCCCATAATCTGTAACCCAAGCCATCAATACCGTAACCAATAAAATAGCAATTTTGGGCCTTAGCATCTAACTTATTTATGTTCTCTTTGTCTATATGCATAAAAGCCTCACATCCAAATACCTTAAGGAAAGAATAATTTACTGGTTTACCTGTCCAAATCTCTTTCGGAATTCCTCCATCCAAGGCACTAGACGGTCCTCTATTAATCAAATATATTGCAGTATCAATAGCATGAGCCCATAAAAATAATGGTAAGCCTGCATGTATTCTCATGCTCCTAGCATGCTCCATGATGGTTCTATTCATTCTTTCTGCAACCCCATTTTCTTGAGGTGTTCTTGGAACTACCTTGATTCTTCTAATTCCATTTTTAGAACAAAACACATCAAATTCTCTCTTGCAATATTCTCCACCATTATCCGACTTTAGACACTTTAACCTTTTTCCAGTTTCATTTTCAACTAATGCTTTCCAATTCTTAAAGGTTTTAAAAACATCACTTTTATTCTTAATGCAATATATCCATGTTTTCCTTGTTGCATCATCAATAAAAAGTACATAGTAAGAGGAACCTTCAAGAGAAATTACCTGAGCTGGGCCCCAAACATCTGAGTGCACAAGCTCCAATTTCTCTTTCTTCCTTTCCTTGCCATCCTTGAAAAATCTAACTCTCTTTGCTTTACCATAAACACAATCCTCACGGAATTCCAAATCAATCTCTTTTAACTTAGGCAATAACTTTCTTGAATGTAAAATTTCCATACCTTTTCCACTCATATGGCCAAGTCTTTGGTGCCACAAAGATGCACTCTCACCTGTAGAAACTAAATTCATAGAGCAGTGAGAAAAATTAGTAAGTAAATAAAGAGTACCCACCAATTTACCTCTAGCTACTATCAATGAACCTTTAGTAACTTCCCAAGCATTTTCTCCGAATGCAACCGTGTATCCTTCACCATCAAGCTTACTTGCCGATATAAGATTTCTCTTTAAATCCGGTATGTGTCTCACCTCTTTAAGAGCCCATTGACATCCATTTGGGGATTTAATCAAAATCTTTCCAATACCCACGATTTTACATGGTTGGTCATTTCCCAATAGAATCTGTCCATAATCTCCAAAAACATAATCTATGAAGTATTCCCTATGTGAGGTAGCATGGAATGAAGCACCACTATCAATTACCCAATAATCACTATTTCTATCAAGAGATAAGATTAAAGCATCTTGTAGAATTTGTCCAATAATATTGGCTTCTGAAGTGTTACCATTATTATCATTACCTTCATTTCCATCACCCTTTCTTTGCCAACAGTCCTTCTTGAGATGACCCTTTTTGCCACAGTGCCAACACTGTAGCTTTCCTTTTCCACGTGATTTGGATCTGCCTTTGGATTTGCCATGATGTGAACTCTTGCCTCTTTCTCTTCCTCTTACTCTATTCTCAACGAGTTAAGGTGGTGCTAGATGATTCTCCTGTGGTTTTTCTTCTCATGTCCTCACCGAGTATCACACCAACCACATCATCAAATTCTAATTTATTTGAACTCGAAGCGAGTTACTTACTTCCATTATCAAAGCTGTTCCAACTTTCCGGAAGAGAGCATAAGATTAATAAGGCCCTAAGCTCATCATCAAAATCCAATCCTCATCGAATGCAATTGATTAGTGACAGTATTAAATTCATTTAAATGATCATGCACAGATCCTCCTTCACTCATTTTCATGTTAAATAACCTTTTCATTAAGAATACCTTATTTGATGCTGATGGTTTCTCATACATCTTGGCCAACTTATCCATGACTCCCTTGGTAGTCTTTTCATCAGAGATGTTGAAGGCTACGGTGGCTCCCAAGCACAGCCTCACGATACCCAATACCTTTCTATCAAGGAGACTCCACTCCTCATCAGACATAGATGAAGGTCTCTCTGTTTCCCCCTCAAGAGGTAAGTAAAGATCCTTCTGATACAAGTAATCCTCCATTTGCATCTTTCAGAATTGAAAATTTTGGCCATTGAATTTTTGAACTCTAAACCTCCCTTCTTCTGCCATTGCTCCCACTTGATCCAAAAATTCTCCTTCTGTCAAGTGCACCCAACAAAACAACCGCTCTGATACCACTTGTTAGAGTAAATCACTATATAAAATATATTTATATAGAAAAGCAATTATAGTGTTTCAAACTTTAATGGCAGAATTAAAGAAAAATTAGACAAACACACACAGAAGAAGAGACAACGATTTTAACGTGGTTCACCCAATGTGGGTTACATCCACCGAGAATTTTCAGTCCTTCATTTTCTCAATCCAAGCAATAGAGGGTTACAACCTACAGCAAACATCTGCTGTAATTTCCTCTCTATATTTCCAAGGAATTAACACAGTAATTTTCTTTGTCATAGTCATCTTTGTTTTTCCTCACAACTATATATAAGAAAAAAACAGAAAAAACAAACTGCTTTTCTGAATACATTCCAAGATTAACATTGAGTTCCCATCATCTAATTTTGAGATAAAAACAAAAAAACTTTCCCTGGTTGTCCTGTTGTAAATCCGGAAACTTTCTCTGGTAGACTAACAGACTGTAAATCTAGATACTTTCCTTGCCCATCTTGCAGTAAATTCAGAAACTTTCTCTGTTTAGCCTCCTCATAATTAGGCTCCATTCCTAACAAAAGTCTTGTCAATGAGCAGTTCAGTTTGATTTTTTTAAATTGTAAGTCTTGTCAATGAATAGTTTCAATTTGTTTTTTGAATGACAATATAACAATCTATATATTTTATTATGTTTGCTTTTTAAGATATCGCTAGATGTTGCAGGCTGTATTCTGCCATAAATAATGGAGAATCTAATCTTTAGATGTTGTGTAAGTTTTATAAATGTTTTTGCGTTTAACAATAAAATGTTTATTATTAAATTCTTCATATAGAAATGTTTAACATGGACAATTGCACGATTTCCTCAGATAACTAAGCTTAAAAGAATTATTAAATCGTTCCAGTGGAACACCCATATAATTATGGCTTTGGTTTTTGGAGGAAACCTAGAATCAAACCACCATAGGGTGGGAGTGTGTCTATGTTAATGGGAGTGTGTCTATGTTAATGAGCTTATGTTAAAAAAAAATTATCAAAATAATTGTATTATTATTGTGATTTATAGAAGACGTAAAGTGGCATAGAGGTTCACAAAACAAGCTTTGGAGCTGAGAGTCTTCGGATAAGCAAGACATCATATCTTCATCATATCTCTTTTGGTAAAACCATGAATCCATGTGGAGATTCAGCATTCAGGCAGCTCTATCTCAATCGCCTTCTTAGGGCTCTCAGTGCCTTTAACACGCCCAACAGCAGCGGCAAGCATGGCCAGAAAGACGAAGTTCCATGTTCAAGCACCACTATAAAGCTCGCAGCTGATGTGTCTCTAGCCATGACTGCAAACCGCCCAGCCTGGAGCCAGGCCCTTATGAACAAAATTTCCGATGACCAGAAAAACAGGCCTCTTCTCAGAAGAATGCTAGGGCCCATGACGTTTCAAGCGATAATGGCGCAAAGGGTGAGGTATCAATCTCGTTTGATATTGCAGTCCAAATTGAAACGAGCCCACATGAAGCAGCACAAGGCTTTTGATGGATTTGGAAGATATAGTTTGCAATTGTGTAGAATTTTCTACTTCAATAGAATTTATTGTGTAAGAAGCTCATCTTATGCAAGACTAGTAAGGAGGCGTACAAAGCAGCTGCAAAGCCTGGTTCCGGGTGGTAAATCAATGGAGGCGTCGTGCTTGCTCAGTGAAACAGCAGATTATATCGTTGCTCTTAAAACACAGGTAGATGTCCTGCAAGCACTACTAACCAACATTCACAATGAAGATTCTTCCACGAGTATGGTTGAGACTTAAAAATAAAAGCAATTTCCAACATAATAGTGTCCCTTCGGTCTCAGATCCCAGATACAAATTTTATTATGTATATGTTTTTCCAAGGCATCCAGAGCTGTCATTTTCTCTTAGCAAGTGTCTGCAGCTTATCCTTAAATTCAAGTTCGTCCTGAGAAATAATGGTAAAATTGTTCTATTGATCAACAATCATTACATAGTTTTATAGTTCTTAAAAGAACTAAAACTAGACACGGTGGGTGAGTGATCATCATCCATGTCTGATGTTATCTTTGCCATAATAACAAGAAAATCAGCAATCTCATTTTCATTTTTTGTTTCTATCCCATTTTCTTTCTCACTTTCCATCTCCCAAATGAGGGAGTCTTGTGGGGTATTTTCTTCACCCAACACATCCTTCACCCTTGATGAGTGATCTTCTAACAAGAAGCTTATAGCTTCCATTTCCTCTTCATCAAACTTTTCTTGTGGATCATCATCCCACATTACTTTATTTTCTCTTTCAAGAGAGCACACATCCATTCCAAGTGAATGGTCTTCAACAAAAATAAGCCAATAGTCTTCCATGAACATTGATTTTCCATCATCATATTCTTTATTCTCCTCCATGAGAATTGTAGATGCATTTTCCATGAAGTATTCTTCAACAAATAGCTGATTTGGTGTCTTCTCCATAAGACACTCTTCTTCATATGTCTCCTTCATGAGACATTCTTCATCATACATCTCACCTTGGTGATCTTCAAGCAAGGAACACTCCAATGTGAGTGTTTCTCTTACTTTATCTTTAAATTCTTCTTCCTCTTTGCTATCAATGTGAATGCTTTCAAAGCATACCATTCCTGCAAAAAATTATTTAGTACAATTTTTCTTTTCAACATTTTCTCCTCCTAAAAGAAATAATTGTTTATTACAATTTTCAATGCCTATACAATACATGTCTTCAATGATCTGTGTCCCACAATGACTCTCTCCAAGGAAAGTTGTACAAGGTTCTTCCTCTTTCTTATCCTCTTTTCCATTAAGGGATTCTTTTCTCTCTTTCACACAAGTCTCTTCTTCAAGTATGTTTTGCTCTTCAAGAAAGAATTCTTCATTATAAGAATGTATGTATTCTGCAAAAGATATACCTTCATATGAATATTCACAAGACTCTTCAAAAGCTCCTTCAAAATGATCTAATTCAGAAACTTCTTCAAGGAAGCAAGGTTTCTCCTTGCTTAAACAATCTTCATGATTGTCACACATGGCTTTATGGGTATCATCATCAAACCCATAAGCATCCTTCAATACTTCCCATGCCATTGTAGTTGATCTAAAATTGGCTATGATAGGAAAAACATTATTTTCCATTCCTCTCCTCAAATCCATAAGAGCTAAGCAATTTGCATATTGTTGCTCCTTCTTCTCTTTTCTCTCCTCACCTTGTAGCTTGCTCCAAGTGGGTTCCTCATAGCCTTCTTGAACTATATCCCATAAGTCTTGAGACTTCAATAAGGTCTTCATCATTATGCTCCAAATAGCTTAATTATCTCCATAAAATTTTGGTATAGTCAAGTCTGCATACATGGCTTCCTTTTATTTACCAAAGTCTCAAGCACCCAATTTATCATAAATCGGTCAATACTGATTGAATCAAACTAAAATTTTTCCTGTAGACTTCTATAGAATTATCTGCAAATCCACTAAATTTCATATCCAAATTCACACAAAATGAGAAATATGTGATCAATTTACTTTTGCCCTTTCTAGATCTTAGAGGCTTTTTGAGACAACCTCAATGTTATTCACATAAATCAATACATACAAATCCAAAATTTCTAAAAATTAAACTCTATATTCCTGAGATAATAATATGAAAACCCTATAAATTTCAAAATAAAATTCACAAAGGTGAAAAATATGTGATCATTTATTTTTTCCCTTTTTATCACAATTTTGGATTTAGGATTTTTTGAAGAAAAAATAAATATTCACATAAATCAATCAATACAGATCCAAATGACCTGAAATTTTATTTGAATTATTATTTTATCTAAATAATATTAATCCCAAATTTTGAGAAGCAAATACCCTGTATTCCACCTTAGAAAACCATTTTATTGAAAAAATAAAAATGCTAATAAAATTAGGAAATTAGCTCCAAATCACTTGAAAGTTTTACTGCATTCTCGATACAATTATCTAACCACCCTCAAAATTTCATAATCAAATACCTTATAATGTATGAGATATTAATGATTTACTCGAGCTATTCCTTGCAAATCTGCTGGGTGCTGGCCACATGAGTTTCTCTGACAAAGTTTGTGCTTCAGATCTCTTCATGCCACTCTCCACAGGTTTTGATCCATCTGAGCATACACGCTCTGATACCAAATGAGAAACAATGGTAAAATTGTTCTATTAATCAACAATGCATTACATAGTTTTATAATTCTTGAAAGAACTAAAAATAGACACGGTGGTTGAGAGAAATCCTCTTAAACTTATTACAACAAACTAACTTAAAGATAGCTCTTATCCTAACAACATGCTAATCTTGGACTATGGTCAAACATTGACCAACCAAGCCAAAACCTCAACTTATGCTAATCAAATTAACTAGAAATATGTAAATGAAAACATTAAACTAAAACTAAATACTAAAACTTAATACTTAGGACTAAGGAGGTAATGTTGAAAATATTCCAACATGTGCTAAGTAGGGTTTTATCTAGCCTCGGCTAGTAGTAGTCCTCTTACTTGCTAAGTGAATGTTTGTGATGTTATGCATGGGTTTCTAAGCACTTCCTTTTACAATGGCATTTTCTTAAGATAGAAATATACTGTTTCCTGACTTTCTTGACGTTTACAGTGTAAGATATGGCTTTTGCAAGTGATAATTACTTTTTATGCAGACTTCTTCTCAACATGGTAATGTTGTTGGGCTAATTTTTGCCTTCTTGTTTTCGCCTGTCTGATTTTTTGGCGGGGTAGGTGGCATTTTTTCTCCAATAGAAATCTTAGTATTTAATAGAAAACTCCATGTTAGGTTAACATTGCAGTAGTTTGAATTGTAATGTTCTTTGATCATTCATACTCTTGACTCCAAGAATGTGTTCTCTCTGTTTCTTTCTCTTTTTCTTCCTCTCTCGCATTTTTGGTGATCTATGTTTTCTTTTTGAACCCAATCCAAAAGCATCCACACCTTAAGTACTCCATGACTGCCTATCACGGATAAGTTGAGGGTCCTATCCCACAGCCAAAGTCATGGCGGTTGTTTATATATATTCTCCAAATTAGAATCCCAGTTTAGGCTACATAGGTGTGAGATTTGCAGATACTGTAAAACAATAAAAACAAAAACTGGTTTAGGCTACATAGTTGTTTGAGGGGATGAGAATCTGTTCTGGTCCTCTTCTTAACTGGTTTCTCCTAGTTCTTCTCTGACCGTGGGCTGTAGTTGATGTCTTTTGATTAGGTGGTTGTTTTTTCGGGTTTCTTTTTATTTTGGTGTCCTCTCTTAGTTGTTTGGTTTAGTTTCAATGGTAGAACCTGTGTTAAAGTAGCAGCGTATTGTTTTGTTTTTTTAAATCTCGTATAACAGTTTTCCTTGTAAAAAAATTTAAAGATACTTTCAAAACCCTAACCCATTTCACTTATATATATATATATATATATATATATATATATATATATATATATATTAATTTTTTTTAAAGGAGATGTTGAAGTGTTTCACTTTTCTCTGACCGATTTAAAAAAATTTATTTACTTTTTCCTGACTGATTTGAAAATTTTATTTAGTATGGATTTGTGAGACTCTTGTTCGTTTCTATCTTAAATCTCCGTGTTCATCATTATTGAAGTGCAGCTCCACTGTCCTCGTCTGTTGTATGGGTAATGATTAGAGTTTATATTTATTTATTTACTTACTTACTGCATAGTAGAAAAACGCACGCTGTGATCTGCAAAACCGCAGACATCGAACATGAAAATGCCTTCTTGTCCCATCTACCACCGATCTGAAGTGTGGTGTCAACTGTTTAAAATTTATGATCAGACAGGGATGCCATGGACAATATTTTCTTTACTTTTTAGTATTTTCTGACTAAAATTGTTGTTTTATATATTATTCACAAAAACTTAAGCTTTACAAGAAATATTGTCGAGAAAACTAGAAGCCTTCACCTCTTAATAACAATTGTCTATTCACCACTCCGAAAACTGAACAGTCAATCATTTTGTGCACACTTATTCACAATATTTTGTAGTTAGCGTTGGCGACATTGGTTTGGACCCCATCCCTACCAAAGAAAGAGGAAAATATAGTCACTGTTGCGGTCAATATACTTTTTATGGTTCAAAGGGTCACTGTTGCGGTCAATATACTTTTTATGCTTCAAAGGGAAACTCTTATAACCAATATAAGGTTGAGCAGTCTTTTTTTAACCATAATTTTTAGTAAAGTCGATAGCTATGCTTATCAATAGGGAATTTAACACACAGTCACCCCTTCACACTCGCCCAAGCTCCAGTTTGAACCTTGGACCTTTCAAAAAAAATATAAAATTCTATGAAGCATAATTAAAAAAACAACATTTTTATAAAAGTTCTTGTGTATGATTAAGTAGTTAAAAACTCCTAAAAATATAAACAACTTTTAAAATTTTTAATGATATTATTCACTTTGGTATTTTGTTAAATAGTAACTAGAGTAAGAAGAAAAGCTACTTTATTTTTAATAAGGATGCCACTTGCATTATCGGTGATGTGACCCGGGTTCAATCCTCAAGGTGGATATGTATATGCATAAGAAGTATTTACTGAATATATAAATATAAATAGATGCATAGAACCATTTTTCCAATACTAACTTGCCTTTGGAAAATCACTTTAATGTAACTCTTGATTTAAATCTTTAAAATTATAAATATATTTAATATAGCTTATTTTCTTTATATATAAATTATACCTACAAATATAGTACTTTAGATTAATATGAACTCTTGTGTGTAAGAAATATATAAATTATTTAAAAATAAAATTACTATTAATAATTGTAAACTTAAATTAATCTTATTTAACCTATAACATAATTGTAAAAAAGATTGATATGTAAGTAAAAACTAATAATATGGTGTCTATGGCACACCTTAGTGGTATGAATTCGGCACCTAGGTTCATACCACATGGGTTGTGTAAGAGTGTGTTAAAATAAACAAATATTGTTATATATGTATTTATTTGTATCCTCATTTTGAACTGAATTTTAAAATCTAACAACTTATAACTTATTAAAAGAAACATAATGATAAACAAAAATCAATATCATTATTAATTTTGACTTCAAATCAACCTTATGTATTATGTCCAAGTAGTAAGCATAGAGTATATCTCCACCACATCATTTCACATGCAATCAATAAGGTTGTTATACAACCCTACTTAAATTATACAATCAATATCTCCGCCATATTATTTTATAAAATTAATGTTAGATATAAATATCATAAAAATTATAGATTGAAAAAATTGATGTCAAACCAATGAAACTATGACTTAATATCCTATTAGTGTTTGAGGAGGCAAGAGAGAGAACATTCAAGATAATAATCAAACACTAGGAAGCAGTCAAAGGGTGGCTTGACAAATGAGACATGATGATGAATTATAAGGAAGGTGACTTAGTATTCAAGTGGGGTAAGGACATAGTCAAACTAGGAGGTCATTAGAAATTTGATTCCTTTTGGATCATTTCTAATATCAAATATTTTAGATAGTGGTACCAAATGTTTACAAAATCACCATAATGGATGGAAGAATACTATCAATTTGGTAAATAAAAAGTGCCTCTAATTGATTTGATGGAAATCTCAAAGATAAATAAAGTTATCCTCTATTTTGCTATTGGTAAATAGGAAGTACATTTTACTAATTTTTATTCCTTTAAATATATAATATTCTAAGTGATGCACGTAGGGAAAACCACCACTAAAATAAAATGAATTACCGTATTCATTTAATTACAACATAGAATTGCCTATGCAAAATAAAATATTTTTACACTAGAGATTCAATAGAACCATTGCGAGTAAATGTCTCCTAAAATTAACTGCCAATTTCTCCAATAAAATTTTTCTATGTTTCCTTAAACTAGCAAATTACTAGGCCTTATGAGTGAATTGCTTACTTTTCCAATCAAATTACTTGCAAGGAGAAAAAATTTCTTTGTACTTCCTAAGAAGTGAATTATTTTAGTTTGCAAGTGATTCACTTGCTAAGTTGATTGAATTGTTCAATATTTTGAAATATGGTAAAAAAATGCCTTATTTTCTCATAATCATCAACTTTTCCTCACCAAGTATCATGTATTCCACTTTTCCATTGTAAACCCTTAAATTTCTAAAATTAATCCAATATCATTTTGTTCTCCACCAACACCTATTCCAATGATGACACAATAAGTAAGGCCCTTCAAGGAGAAGGGAAAGAAATAATTAAAAATGAGGAATCCCTTTCCTCCTCCTTTAATTATAGAAGAGTTGTTAGAAAATCCAATAAGAGAGCTAAGGAGGGAAAATATCAACATGTCATTGGGAATTTAAGTTAAAAGACCCTTAGGGGGTTCAACTTGGGGCCACAAACTGATTCTTAGAAAATAGAATATGGACCTTGGGCCCATCAATAAACCTAGTCCTAAAGATATGGAATTTCCATTAATTGGTAGAGTCCAAACGTATGATTTCATGGCCAAAAGAATCAAGTCACATATTAGATAGAGGAGTTTTTTATATAAATAAGGGAGATAAGGAAGAAGCTAAAGGCAGTTGATGATCTAGCAATATGAGTAACCTATAGTTTGACGATCCAATTTTTTTTTACTACAAGTGTAACCAAAATTATTGGTGGTATTTCTTAATTCATTGTATTAGGAACCTAAATAATATCATTAACTTCAACATCCTATTAAAGATAAATTTACTCAAATACAATGACTACGTGGTTTTCTCTAATATTATTGTTGTACTTAGCAAGAATCAGATGTTAATCTATTAAAGAAGAATTTTCCATACTTCACATAGTTAAAATTTATCCTAAAAACTCTTAAATGAACAACTATGCTAAATATATAGTTGAAATAGATGAGAAACTAGCCCAATGAGTTTAAGGTGGAATGAAATATTCCTTACACCTATTAATCTAGATCATTTTGAACCAAAAGAAAGATATATTCCTCTTAGATCAGCCAAATAAATTTGGAATGTATGGGCAACCACTTATAGTGGTGGAGTGCACAAATTTACCTTTCCAAGAAATGAGGAAGACATCATATTGCTTCTATGACAATGTGTATAATGTTATCATGGAGAAGATGAAGTGAAAGAATTTGAGGCTACTAGAAGAGTCGAGAGAGTTTTTTAAATTAGAACAATGGATCAATGAATATTTTTTATTGGGATAAACATGGTACTTCATTTGAATTTATGATCTTTTAGCCATGTCCTTCAAGTTGTCATAGTTTATACTATATTAGTTGTTGAACCTTGAGTACATTAGGAAACTTAACTACATGGATATAACGTATTTCATGGGGCATAAGAATACTAACTTCTACCCACTCAAGTAGTTCATGATGAAGATCACTTCCAAGTTGCATGGGTTCCACAAGGTGTTGGAGGATAGACTTAGATACATGGGTCTAGAGCAAGTCTAGGACATGTAGTTTTATGACCCAAGGAATATTTTAGAAAGAAGTTGAAACACTATAGTTTGAAAACCTTCTTTGTACATCAAAAGATATATAAAATTGAGAAGTAAGCAAACCCAAGCAAGGAGTTGGCCCTATCCACTCTAGTGAGTTCCTAGAGATATGAGGATGAAGTACCATTCCCTTTGAGTGGTACACATTTTGTATAGAACCAAATATTCGAGATAACTTGAACCCATATCTCAAGCCTAAATATCATGCCTTTGATGCATTGGGAAATATAGGGTACTCAATTTTTTTTTGTAGTAGTAGATAAGATATGGAATCAACATGGCAAAGAAACCAACATGATATATCTCATTCAATAAATAATTCTCTTCCATTTGTAATGGAAACTACCCAATGAGTACAAAGAGGATGAAAATAGTTTGAGAAGCAATAAAAGGATCTCTGAGTCTACCACATTGACCTCATGCATCTACACCAAAAATTGTGATAGGTGTTGCACTAACCACACTTAATATCATTAATTCTATGATGCAAGAAATAACAAAATATAGCCTATAAAAATTTAAAGGTGACCCACATGGGTTAGTGTTTGAGAATGTGGAAGAAACATAGCAAAAAAATGGCAAACACCTCATCTCAAGGAGGGGAATTTTCCAAGGAGGAACTTCTCTTTAGTAGAGAACAACCACTATAATGGTCAACATCACTTTAACCTTTACTCTCCTTTTACTTTCCATTGCTCCTACTTATTTATCCACATCTGCTTATTATATTTCTATTTCTTTCTATTCTCCACTCTTTCTTCTATTACACTTCTCTCACCATCCACTAGTGTGGCCCATGGCTCTTCTGGAGGTACCTATATTCAACCATAACCTTCATTTTTGGCACAACCTTGATCACTTAATTTCCATCACCCACAATCCAACTCACCAACTCAAAATCCTAGATGATTACATAATGTGTTCCTATTATTCATAACTAATATCTCCACTTGTTGAAACATTGTCTCAGCTAGCATCAAGGATGAGTCCATCCATATTGTCATTCAATTTCATCTCCATGAAAATTCATCCATCCATTATATTATCTTAATCATGTTATGCTCATGCCAAGCCAAGCAACTCTTTATATAGTAACTATTGTCATTCATGTCACTTCTATGATATATCCTTCCAAAGCATCTCTAGTTACTAGTGAAGTTACAAGGCCTAGCCCAACCTTTATTTTGAAGGTTACTAGCAAGGTTGAGGAGAAAAATATCCAAATGGTATTTTATTTCCTCCCAAAGAAAGGAAATATTTAGAAAAGAGTACAATAGTTCTAAAGGCAAAATCTCTCAAGCTCCTATAACCATGAGGTTACAATTATCATATAGAGAAAAAATTATCATTGTAAAAACACTATAGAATGATGTTTCCAAAATAATCACATCCTATGATGACTTCACTATTAGGGTATCTGAGCTAATATTTGAGAAGAAATAATCCATACCATATTATCTAACTTTTAAATCAACTATCCATAGTCATGGCCATGTAAATTAATCATTTAACAACAAATAATGATGTATTAAAGAAATAAAATATAGAGCTAGAGGAAAAGTGTCCTAGATAAAAGCTACAAAAGAACAACCCCAAAAAGACAATGAAGCCTTAAAGAAATATGCCATTAAAAATGACCAACTAAAGAAATATATTGAGAACCTCAAGTCCTAACTTGTTGAGGCAGATAAAAAGACATAATAATTGTAGGATCGCTCACAATAGTTTGTGCAAGTAAAATACTAATTAAGGAGGAAAAATGAACAATAAAAATGCCAACAACAAGACCAAGTAAAATAACTCCAAAAAATCCCAACATGTGAGAGATCAAAATATTTTCTAAGCTCTAAGTAAAAATAATGATATTCAAAAGAAGGGGTAGTAACATATCTAGACAACAACAGATCTAGTATCAACCTTCGGGGTGATAAGGGTGATATTATTCTAGGAAAATATCAAATATAAAGTAATACATGTCAAATGGTGCTTCAATTTTATATCCTACATGGAAAGCAACCCAAATAAAATGATTATGAAGGATAGCTACCAATAGGTGCTCAAATGTTTGGCTAAATATTAGTAAAATAAGCCCAATAGTTATGGATAGGTTAAAATATATAATTAAGGAGCTAAATAGGATTCATAATGCTTAGAGAGACATACAACTCTACACATATGTGCTAACATCTCTAAAAGACTCAATGCAAGAGATGGTAATGGAGATTCAAGGGCTCATTACTATTAGATTGCTTGACAATGCTAACCCTAAGGGGAAACTCCTTGAGGATGACATCAATTATTTAATGATTAAATAGGATAAGTATAAATATGAATCTCGAGGTATAATCAAGCAATTAAAAAAACTAGCTCCATTGCATGCTAAGGTATAAGAGTTAGTGGACAAACAAGATGAGTTGTGAGAGAAACCATTTGAGGACTTGGGAGGATACATAAAAGACCTTGATAATCTCCAAATACTATGAGATAAATAATGGTAAAATATTCTAGGTATACTACCATGAAGGTGAAACTAGAACCATAGTTTTGTAGTTTTGTAGAAAAATTTCACTTTTGAAGATTATATGCCCAAGGTTAAAGGTATTAGTTTTGGTATCTCAACAATCAAGTTTGGCAAGCAATGAATTCACTATAAATATAGTGACAAATCACTACCTTGGATAATTTTCAATTTATAAGGTTACAAAATAATGAAATTGACCACTTTGTTAGAGAATATTATATTAGTTGATATATTGTAATGAGTAGGATGTGCACATGTGTCATGCTAAGAAGACTAAGATTCTTGTATACAAGTTGTAAGATAAGAATACAAAGTTCATGTGGAAAGCAATAGTCAAAAATTTGAAGAGTTATCTTGTATAGCTATATTATGGAGACAAAACTCCATAACTTGTATTGAATGTAGAGAATATCTCAAGATTGTATTTTAGATTATTGAATAATATTGTATCTTTTCAATATTTTTGGTTTATAGAGATTTGTATATATCGATATTATTCTATAACTAAATCTTTTTTATTGTTATTTATACCTTTAATATTATGGCTATTTTATTGGGACTTGTGTTAATTTGTTAATTTCTATGGTAGTAAGGCTTTAAAATCCAACAATGGTATCAAATCTACCACCTAAATCTATCCATTTTGATAAAGTTCATTTTATTAGCCACCATTATCAATATTTAACTTTGTCCACTTTTGATAAAGTTAATTTAATGTTTGTCCACTTAGAAGGCAATGCATATTTGGACTCTATTTTTAAAGGTCTTATTGAGTAGAAATTTAGGGTTTTAGGATAAGTCACCATGATTTGGATGCTAGGGTATTTCCACTTGGTTGAAGGAAAACCAATAAATACTAGAACTCAACTATATTATTATAAAGGGCCAACTTAGAAGAGAAGTTGGACATTGATAGATATAGCCAACTTAGAAGGTATTTCCATATTTGAGGATATTCAGAATCATCCTGACATTGATATTAGATTCTCTAGCAAGGAGGAGAATCATATTGGGTTCTTAGGTGTGATCTAAGACATTAAATATTTTAGATAGATAGAGGAGTAACGTTGCTACAGAGATTAAGTAGATATTAAAGAACATTCAATATTCTCATAAGAAATAGAGAAGCAGAGAAGAAAGTATAGAGAGGAAAGAAGAAGAAATCAAGCACAAAGAATGGAAGGTGAAAACACCATAGTGGAATATATAGCAAGTGGTTTTGTAAAATTATAAATCCTATGTAGCCTTGTAGAAAGATAAAGCCCAATTGGCCTTGTACATAGATAAAGTCTAAATGGCCTTTTAAATAATAGAGCTACAAATCATGATATAGGAAAGAAAAAACAAAGAGATAAAGGCAAACAATTAGTACATCAGTTAAAGCTAACATTCAAGATAGTTACCCAAACAACCAATATTTAAAGGAGCACTCAAAGTCTAGTGTTGAAGATAGTGGTCCAAGAAACCAATGTTGAATGAAGCACTTGAAGTCAATCATTGAATATAGTGGCCCAAGAAGCCAACATTGAAAGAATTAGAAGACCAATATTGAAGATAGCATCTCAAGTAGCCAATGTTTAAAGGAGTCATGAGAGGCCAACTTTGAATATATCAACATAAATAGCTAACAAAAATTAAATAAGGAAGAAATCATCCCAAGCAGTTAATGGAGGTTTGAGAGTCTAGTTTTTTAGAAAGTAGCTCAAGGGCAATGTTAACAAAATAAGCCTAAGAGGCTAACCTTGACAATAAATTTTGAAGTAACCTAAAAGATATTGAATCCTACACACAAAGAACATAGTCAACACTGAGTCAAGGAAGAAACCAAAAATTTGAAGTGCAAAAATATGTGGAGATCAGATAAGGAATATTCTATGACAAAAATGGAATCTAAGTGACATTCTCCTAGAGGAAGATGTCCAATCATTAATAGAAGAGACTTACCTAGACATTGTTTGTAGTAGAGAAGAGTTTTGGCTATTGCAAAGAGAGATATACTACCACTTCTCATAGGGATACATGTTACCATTACTTCTAGGAAGATATTCTACCACTAATCACAAGGAAACATGCTCACAAGAAAGCGTTCGATTATTATAGAGAAGGGAAGCATTTTGGAGAGAAATTGTTCATAGCAAAACATTCAAATTCAAATCCACTAGCAAATAAGAATGTCATACATTGCCTACTCCTGACCATAGGACTAACTTAATCACTAATCATCAATGTAACATCTTGAGACATTATATTCCATGAAGATTTTAAAATTTTGGAGGGAAATATATTTGAATTCATATGTTAGGAGTGCAAGGTGGAGTAATAAGGGTTAGGTTTTTTAATTTCAATATTCATTTATATTTTTAAATATACATAGTGATAAGGTATGCAACATAAATTTTAAAGTGTTTTAAATATTGAAAAGTTAAATCTTGATTGGAGGTATAAGGTTTTTAAATCTTTTAGTTTTTTGAAGTTAAAAAAAAAATTAAGAGTGGGTTTTTTTATTAAAAGTTATTTAAATTTTTTAAAGACTTTAAGTTTTAAAGAGTGATATTTTTTGAGTGATTTAATATTGGAGGAGTTAATAGGTGTTATTTTTTTTTTAAATTTAGGAATTTTGTGATTTGAAGAAATTTAAAGAATTGAAAATTTTAAATCTTTAAAAATTTTGAAAATTGAAATTTTACAAACTTAATATCAGGGAGTTAAAAGGTATTCTACATAAAAGTATCAGAAACTTGAAATTTACAAATTTTATATTTGAAATATTTTATTTAAACTTGGGAGATATAAGGTTTACTACTTCAAGGGAACTCATTATGGATTTTTGGTATATTGATTCTAGAGCTAGTAGGTATATGATTAGAAATAAATAATGGTTTAACAATTTCAAGAGAAATATAAAAAACCAATTGTTATAGCAGATAGTATGAATTATGAGGTCAAAGGAGTAGGAGATGTCTTAATTGATCTATCAAATGAAAAGAGAATAATTAACAATGTACTATATGTACTTGGATTGACTACTAATCTTATTTCAATATCTCAATTAATGGATCATAACCTAGCATTTAAATTTAAAACTTAAAAAAATGTCTTATTATCACACAAGGAAGAGTTATAGCTTCTAGCTCATATAAAAATAGTTTTTTCACACTAGATATAGTGCCAAATATGGCTCTATCAATAGGGATTTCAAAGACAAGATAACATTAGCGTAAAAGGCTAGGACACATAAGTGCATCTTCATTAAATGAGTAAACATCAAATGGTTAAAGGTTTACCTAAAATTACATGGGAATATACGGTTTATCCATAATGTCTAGCAGGAAAACAACATATAATACCTTTTGAAAATCATCAACATGGAACTCAAGAACCATTGGAATTAATATATACAAATTTATGTGGACCAATGAATGTTACTAGTATTGGAGGACATATATATTTTCAACTATTTCTTGATGATTACTCTAAGACAATGTGGGTGTATTTTATGAAATTCAAATCTAAATCATTCAGGTGTTTCAAACAATTCAAGCTACTAGTTGAAAAGAATAAAAAAATCAGGAATTTTCATTACGATAGAGGAGGTGATTTTTTGTCAAAAGAATTTAACTTGTTTTTAGAAACCAATTATCAATATTGGGTAGAAGTAATTAAAACAGTTGTATACTAAAAAATATTACTCCTGAAGAAGTTTGGTCGGGACAAAAACTAATAGTATAACAACTAAGAATTTTAATCAATATGAAAAAATATTAATCCTGAAGAAGTTTGGTCAGGAAAAAAACTAATAGTAGAACAAATGAGAATTTTTGGATGTAAGGTATACATGCATATTCCAAAGCAAATAAGAACTAAACTAGATGACAAAATTGTGTGAAATATTTCTTGGTTATGGTGATGATTCATAAGGTTACAAAATGATTGATCCTTCAACAAATAAAATCTACATAAATAGAGATGTAATATTTGATGAAGGAAACAACAATTATTATTAAAGAATAAAATATTGACTCAAGGATAATTTTAAATTCCTTAGAAGAAGATTCATCAAGTGAAGACTCAAAATCATATATAGATTATGAATAAATAGAAAATGTAGAAACCACTACATCATTTCAAAAGAAAGAACCTATATGGTTAAGGATTCAAAGCTAGAGAAAATTCCATATCTTACTACTACAAGACCTCAAACTCGTAGTTTAAAAAGAATAAATAAGGGTTTGATAAGTTCTATAACATAACCTACAACTACTTAAAATGCTTTAAGTCATCTAGAATGGAAGGCAGCCATGGAATTACAATAAGTAGTATTAATAAAAAAAATAAAACACAAAATTTGGTTGATCTACCACAAGGAAAGAAAGTAGTAGGATGTAAGTGTATCTACAAGATAAAATATAAAGCAAATGGTTTTCTTGATAAATACAAATCTTATTAGTTGCAAAAAGATATACTCAAACAAAAGGAATATATTATGAAGAAATGTTTGCACCAACAACAAGAATGACTATTATTAGAATAATTTATGCTTTAATAGCACATCATGGATGGAAACTTCATCGAATGGGTGTAAAGAGTATATTTCTTAATGGTGATCTTGAAGAAGAGGTATATATGTCATAGCCAAAAGGATTTGTGATCAATGGACATGAACAAAATATTTACATGTTAAACAAATCCTTATATGGCCTAAGCTAAGCACCAAAAGTATGGTATATGAGACACATTTTGGGGGGTTGAGGGCCCCCTAACAAAAAAAAATAAGATAAAAAAAAAAAAAAAAAAAAAAAGGGCCCCCCGGGGTAAACCCCCCCTCCAGGGCCTCCACCCCCCCCCCCCCCCCCCCCTTTTCCCTCCCTCCCCCCCCTACCCCCCCGCCCTCCCTCCCCCCCCCCCCCCCCCCCCCCGGCTCGGGGGGGCCGGGGGGGGGGGGGGGGGGGGGGGGGCCTGGGGCTCCCCCCCCCCCCCCCCCCCGGGAAGACTAACAATTATTTATTACAAACATAATTTTAAAATAAGTTTATCAAATTCAAATTTCTAAACACAAAATATTACACATTACAGAATAATACTTATAGTATACATTGATGATATAGTAATCATAGGAAGGTCAACAATTTGAATAGATGAAGTTAAAAGGGATATGGAAAAATATTTTGAAATGATAGATTTGGGGCTTCTTCATTATTTTCTAGGTTTGGAAATCTATCAAAATGAAAATAATATCACAATAACAAAGACAAGGTATGTAAAATTATTACATGAAAATACAAGATAAATAGTTATAAACTCAATTATACCCACATGGAGCAAGTATTGCAGTTATCAAGATATGATGAGACACCTCTAGTTTTAGCCACTATCTATTATCAATAATTTAGGATTCTTCTATATTTAACAAATACCAGACTAGATATAGTTTTTGCTATAAATTATATTTCAAGGTTTATGCAAGAACTAAAATAAATTCATTGCAAAGCGACAAAAAAATACTATAGTATATTAACAAGATTGTAGAATATGGACTAACATATGATGACAAATTCTTCCCAAATGGATATTCAAATTCTAATAATGTTGGATCTATAGATGATAGAAAATCTACATCAAGCTATATTTTCTATTTTGTTTTAAAACCTATTTCTTATTACAATAAAAGAATATGCAGTAGCACTTTCATCTATAGAAGAAAAATATCATTCAACAAAATATGTAGTCTATGAAGCATTATGGTTACAATAAACATTATCTGATATGAGAATCATAAGAAATCCTACAATGATAATTTGTGATTATCAAGGAGTACTTAATCTAATAAAAAAACAACTATTCATGAAAGAACAAAGTTACAAAACTCATTTAAGCTCAATGTTAGTGTTCAAAATCATCATATCCATTTGAAACAAGTATCTACTAAAGATCAAATTGTAAACATTTTTATAAAAGTACTTGGTAGAAACTCCATGAATTCATCTATGCAAATCAAGAGAAGTTCACATCAAATAATGTAATATAGGGGGATTTTAGAGAATGTTACATTATTTTATATATTGGAATGAGCAATATGTGTACATGTGTCATGCTAAGATGACTAAGAGTCTTGTATACAAGTGGCAAGATAAGAATCCAAGGGTCATGTGGAAAGCAATAGTCAAGACTTTGAAGAGTTATATTGTATAGCTATATTAAAGAGACAAAACTCCATAACTTGTATTGAGTGTAGAAAATATCTCAATATTGTATTTTATATTATTGAATAATTTTGTAAGTATCTTTTCAATATTGCTGATTTATAGAGATTTGTATACGTTGATATTATTTTGTAATTAAATTTTTATTATTGTTATTTAGACCATTAATATTATGGATATTTTATATTGGGACCTATATTATTCTATTAATTTATGTGGTAGTAAGGCTTATAAATCCAACACACTTACTACCTTTCAAAAAGCCTCAAATTTTGCTAAGTTGGAGACTAAGACCAATTTGCTCCATGAAGGACAATTTCTTATTTGAGTGATCTGCTAGCAGAGATGGAGCTATTGGATTAAAAGAGTAAAGCACTAGAAAAATACTTAAAAAATAGTAGTATAATGGAGAAATTCATTTGTCTCTTGAGTGAATCACTCCTAAACCAATGGAGGGGTAAAAAGACAAGTGCAAATCCCAAGAAAGATATTTGGAAAACAATATTTTACAATATAGTAGCACCATAACTCATTTTGAAAGCCTTCTAAGACTTTCCAAGGCATAATTAGAGGTACATAACATTTGGACGTCCATCATTTTGTTAAAAAATACCCCCAAAAATCTAATTTTACTAGGAGGAATAGTTTCTCACCCCAAGTAACTCAAGGGTATTTTTTCATATGAGTAAGAGTCATGGGATCTATTGTAAAATTCTATTGGTCTTTAGGAATTTAAAGCTAAAATTAATGAGGTCCACATTATGCTATGCTAATTTATGAAATTTATGAAAATTTGATATATATATTTTTATTTTTGTCAATAGCATAACCCTACTTAATTGATGTTAGATTTTGATGTAGTATGTAATGAGAGATAGCAATCACAAGATGCATAATAATATGAAATAAAGTAAATCTACAATATGAATGAAAATATACTATAAATAGAAATGATGGAAATATATAAAAAGTAGCTATGGAGGAAATAAAAACTCCATGAATAAAGCTCCTGCTCAAGAATGAGCATTGAGCATATCACACTCCATCACATTACATCACACTTTGCTACATTACACCACATTATTCTACATTCCTACTACTATATCTTGCTCTATGTCTATGGCCCTTTATATAGAAAATAGGTTCTTTGGCCAACACTCTACCTAGCTATGCAAGGGACAACTTGCACATATACAACTTGCACATTGACACTTGTGCATTTATTACATTGCATGAAGTAACTAGATAACTTTCCCCTAAAGTAATCTAATGTCCTAAGTATGTACCAAGAAAGGCACATTTACATGATCCAAATGATGTAATATAATCTATTTCTAACACCCCCCTGTATTACATTATTTTGATATTGAAGACTTTAGTCTTTAGTGTGGATCTTCTTCCATTGAGTGATATTTGACTTGTTCAGGTTCACCATCCTTGTCTTCTATCAAACCACCTTTATTATTTTATTTGCAAGTATCTTCATTTGGTTTTGATTGCTGATGATTGAGTAGAGGATGGTGCACTTGTCCTATCATCTTCTTGATTTTGATTCTTCTATGCCTGTCTCTTTGATGTACTGGTTCTTCATTTTCTTGAACCTGTTCCTTTGAAAATATGTTAGCATCATTATGAGACATCACAATATTTCATGAGATTTTTATTGAATCTAGGATATATGTATTTCCATGGATTGATCCTATCACTTTTATTTCTCCTTGATTCATGATGAGACATGTATTGATTCCATACATATATCCAAAGTTGATCATATAGTTATCTTCTACTAATTTTCTTACTGATATGAGATTGAATGTTAATTTAAGAACATACAATACTTTTTGTAGTAGAATATTTAAAAATGATCTGCTTGGCGTTACACATCCATATCGATGTATAGGATACGTTTGGCTATCTACAATTCTTAGTTTATAGCCTTTAGCATTTTCAAGATAGTTGAACCATTGTATATTTCCTTTCATATGATGACTAGCCCCTGAGTCAATGTACCACATGTTATCATATCTTATAGACTGATTTCTATTGGAGCAAATTTCACATTCATTATATAGCATTCCTTTTTCTATTTGAAGAGTGTTGTTTAGCATGCTAGTAGTCATTTGTATTACCTGTATTCTTTGGGATAAAGTAGTCTACCTTATAACTCCCTACTCAGTGTCTATAAAATTCCAATTAATATAAGCTAGATTTGATAAAACCTTTATTAATACTTAGTTTTGTAGGCTTCCTTATGACTCCCATGTAATGTGAGTCTATACTCTTTAAGGACTTTTAGGTTTTGAAGAAATATTATATTTTGTAACTTGATAATATTTGATAAATGCAACTATTACCAAGTTATGTAGAATTTCTTATGACTCCCTAGTATGTTCTAGATAAGATATAATGCTTTTGTAAATTATAGTTCAATATTTGGTTGATTTTGTAAAGTTTTATAAAAATCAACTTCTATTATACCTTATTGCTCCTATTGAATTGAGCACTCTTCCCAAATTTTAAATAGGTTATAATGTTGGATCTTTTGTCTCCTTTGAGAAGTTTGAGACAGTAATTTTATAAATTTCCAACCTTTGAAATACTATGATAAACCTCTATTTTAAATAGTCCTTTGGAAATTAATTTAAGTGTATCTAATTTCCAATAAATTAATTTGATGTAGTAACCCTTATGACTCCCTAATTTTTGGAAAAATTAGACCACAATAATATTTGCAAAATATTAAATAATCTAACCCAAGTAGAATCCCTTATATCTAATAGGTTAATTTGCAAATATTATTTTAGGTTGGTAAGTTATCTCCTATGTCTTTTGCTTTCATAATCTCAAAATTTATCCTTGATTTTTAAACCTTATATCTCCTTTATTTGAAAGCAACATTAAATGAGATAAATTACTTACCTTATCTTCTTTATCACCACAATTTAATGGCTCTAAATTTGATTGGATATAACAACTGCAATACATAACTTCTGGCGCTTGAGATGATGAGTGTGGATTGGATCGACTTGTATTCAATGTTGGAGTGAAAAGTGCCATAGATTTGAGAAGGTTTGACCATATTTTCTAGGAGATTTTAATGCTCCTCCTACCTTCCTTCCATGTTGTGCTTCGAATGTGTTTCATTGCGCTATTCTCACCCAGATCCCTTTGACTGCGTTATTATTTATTTTTCACACTTTACCACTTCATGTTAAGATACCTTTTAATGTGGTGAAGGCTTTGAAAAGTTTCACTGAGCATTACATAAGAGCTCTCTCCTTTGTAATGTAACCAACCTTTAGTAATGTTTTTATATCTTCTTGGTTGCCTTGTAATGAATGAACACTTGTGTGAGCACTTGTAACTCCTTTGTGAGTCTTCTTGGAAATTAAGAAATGGGATGGCACCTTAGAGAATTCATGCCAAGTGGATTTCAACCTTCCTACATGGAGTTATTTCATTGTAATGCTTCCAAGGAGAGTATAAATCCTTTTTATATGCATCTTCTTTGCTTGCTATATTTCATGGAGTGCAAGCAATCTCTTCTCTTACTGGTCGATCGTTGAGGCAATTTTGGAGCTTCATATGACACTGTAGGTGATTCCTTTGGTGGAAAATATTCACCAAGCTAGAAATATTTGAGTATTTCACTTGTTCTCCTTATTCCTTGTTCCCTTCAACGTGATATTTTTATGTTGTTCATCCATATTGATTGAGGTAGAATATGTCACCTTTGTGCTTGTAAAAGAGTGCTCCCTTTCTGTCTACGTAAATGCATGTTTATGATCGACTGATATGTGCATTCCTTTTGTAGGTTCATCCATCCAATATGTGAAGTGTGAGCTCCTTCAACTAGCTCCTTGTGTCATGGATGTGGAGTGCTTGACTTTCAAATTTTCTTGACTTTCAGTCTTTCTTGATGTTTGACTTTGCTTGACATTTGACATTTCTTGGCTAGATTTCCCTATAGTGTTTGTGCCTTTAGTGGCACCTTCAATATGCCATTTACCTACAAATAATATAGTGTGACACCTTGTATTCTACTATGGGAATAATAGGTTCTTATTGCACCCTTTTTGCACTCCTTCTTGTAGGTCTTGTAGTCTGATTTTGTAGCAGATTTTAAATGCACAGATGAGGGTTTTGAGGATGTTCATTTGGATAGACTCCTTGCCCTCTTTTCTTGGATATTTAATGATAGATCCAATATTTACATATACCATAAATAGAATATTTTTCTGCTGCACTTAACCCTATAGTGCTTTGGATTTGAGATTCACCAAGTCTCAATCATTGAAACTTCTTTTGGTTAATTTTTATTCACTTGTACTAACCAATTTTAGTGGCTTCTATTGGCCACTATGAGTTATAGATTTCTATGCTTTAAGAGTGCCTTTATACAATTGATGTAAACTAGATTTTTTACCCTTATCAAAAGCCCAAAACTAATTTCTTTTGAGAGTGATAATAGTGCAAATGAATCTAATAATTTTCACTTCCAATGCACTAACAATTTCACTTTATCACTCCAATCAAATATCAATAATAATGTAGTTAATAAACTTACTACAACTAATCAAGAATAATCATAAATAAATCTTTAGGAATTATTCTGCAATTCTCTTATAAGCAAGGTGGTAGGAGCTAGTCTTCTTTTGCTTTCTAGAGTAGATGATAGGTAGTTGATAGATAGTTTGAAATTATGAAATCTAATCAATTCCTAAAATGCAAATGAACCTTAAAGAAACATTTATCTTTTTGCACTTTTTAATACTATAATTCAATTATCCTTATTGCAACTTTAATCCAAATTGAGGTGCTTAAACAAATCTGATAAGTAATCCACTTTAATGAATCTACTTGCACCAATAGTTGCTTACCTTTTTCTAAAATCCCTTTTTGTCACTTTTGTAGAGGATGTAGATCTTGGTGTCTAATATCACCAAGTTGTTGTCTTGAGTAAGATCTTGCAACTCTTTGTAGGCTGCCTTGAATAGCTTCATATTCACCAAAAGATGATCTCAAACTCTCTTTCACAAGACTAGGTCTTTGGTGGCTTGTTATCCTCTTGTAGTCTCATCCTTTTTTTGTATATTTGAAGAGATATTTGTTTCTGAAGTGATGTCTTCTTGCTGTGAGAGGTAATCTCCAAATCTCTTGGATTTGGTAGGCTTCTTCTATTTGAATCTTCCTTCAAGTTTCTTGTTGAATTCTGACTTCAAACAAGATCTTCATCTCAATATTTTGAATCTCTTGAGGTCTTATAATATTTGGCACTCCTTGCCAAATTTGTCTTCTTGGGCTTGTTGTTGGATGGCAATAATTGTCTCAAATATTTCACTATCTCCAATAGTGAATTTCTCCAATGAGTTCTCCATGTAACTCCTTTGATGATATCTTTAGTAAGACTCTCCAAGCATTTTACTAGATGCTCGTAGAGATCTCTCCAAGGTCTTTGATCTTGTAGCTTATTCTAGTCTTCCTTGAGATCTTATCTTCAACCTTATGCTTCTAGAAGTGTTGGTGGTGAGATCTTCTCCTGGATATTCTATTCTGCTACTTATAGATTTGAGCAAGACTTTATTAGTCCTTCTTATTCCAAGTCTAGAAGTTATTCAGTGAAATATTCTCCTGATCTCTTTTTCTTTAGGTGTTGGATTGATTCTGAAGAAGATAATCTTCCTAACGCACTTGTAGGAATCTTTCCCAACTCACTAAATCTCTCTATTCCTACAACAAAGTATTAGTACTGAAATCTACTTCTAAATTAGATACTCTCTTTTGGAGTCTTCTTCAGGATCAAGGCTTCTATGGTATTTTTCAGTATCAAGGCTTATGTGGTCCTTTTTAATATCAAGGCTTCTATGGCCTTTTTTCAATATCAAGGATTATGTGGCCTTTTCTTCTAGATGAAGGCTACTATGGCCTTTTCTTCTGGATCAAGGATTCTATGGCCTTTTCTTGGATTAAGGCTTTTGTGGCATTTTTCCTTGTGAGGTTCCCAATCTAGCAATGGAGATATCCTATCTCCCAACATCACCATAATTCTTCTCCAAAAGCCTCTTCTATAGTATTCTTATCTTGTAGCAACTAATATCTGTACTATGAAGGCACTCCAACCTTTGAGCAATGAAGTTGAAATCTCCTAGATTTTTATTGTAGGAGGTGTCCCAATCATCTGAGAATTAATTCCCAAAAATAAAAGAAACTTTAGGTAATTTTTCTAGATCTCTTAGATGAGCTTCAGTAGTTGATTCATCAAACTAGTGGATCAAATATTGAGTCCTAGTCTTCACAAGTTTTCCCTTGTAACTCTGTGAAAAGACTCTAGCCATATGCAATCTCGGTATTTCAAAAACTGAGATTTATTTCAGTATTTACTTGCGACTCTCCCTAATTCTATCACCTAGAATCTTCTGAGAATTTTTTATAGTGAATTATCAAATGGCGTATCAGGTCGATAAAAACTCAGGGTTCAATGATAATGGTGGTTTTCCTATTGATCTACCATAGCTTTGATACCACTGTTAGCTTTTGATGTAGCATGTAATGAGAGATAGCAATCACAAGATGCAAAATAATATAAAATAAAGTAAATCTATGAGATGACTAAAAATATACTATAAATAGAAATGATGGATATGTATACAAAGTAGCTATGGAGGAAATGAACACTCCATGAATAAAGCTACTGCTCAAGAATGAGTATTGGCCATATCACACTCCATTATATTACATCACACTCTACTACATCACACCACATTGTTCTACACTACTTCCTACTGCTATATCTTGCTCTATGTCTATGGCCCTTTATATAGGAAATAGGTTCCTTGGCCAAAACTCTACCTAGTTGTGAAAGGGACAACTTGCACATATACAACTTGCACATTGATACTTGTGCATTTATTACATTGCATGAAGTAACTACATAAATTCCCCCTAAAGTAATCTAATGTCCTAAGTATGTACCAAGAAAGGTACATTTACATGATCCAAATGGTGTAATATAATCTATTTCTAATAATTGAAAAATGTGAGGTGATTATGATATTTCCCTTTTTCCCATCTTGTCATTCCTCTCACAATTTTAATTTATATGAATGGGAACATTATTGTTATTCAAATTTTTTATCCTTGATCACACACTCTCCTTATAATGGTTTTGGCTATATTTACTCTTAAATCTTTTACACCCTAAACTTCATCATTTACTTATATGTATTTTAATTTCCATATTTGCTTTATGTATTTTAATTTTAGGCAATATAATAATAAGAATAGTGGGAATTTAACCTAAACCTATAGATTGGAAGAGGACCTAGACTCTTCCAAATATTATTGGAACCAAAGTTGTGGTTGCATAATAAGTTAAACCTTTCCACAATTCAACAATATCCTTGAAGAAATTTTGGTCACTTTAGATGGTTTGTAAGGTTTAATTTTTTTGTTATTAGAAGTCCAATGTACGATTATTAAAAATCAGAGTTGTAAAGAAGAGGGTAGCATGACCTTTTAGTTATGCTTTATATAAGAAGTATTTAAAACAATATATCATTTACTTCTTTATTGTCCATTTGTTTACACCATTTGGGACCATCATTTTAGGAATAGGAGAGTATATTAGATAACTCCATTAATAAAGAGCTAATGAAATGTTAAATTAATTGTTGAAAATCTAAAGAATTATCCATTATGTGGATGACTAGTCTTGCCATAATTTTTTGGAATTTATGGCTTCAAAATATTAATAAATCTTTTTAAAAAATCATGCCCAACTTTGGAATCATATTATTGCATCTTCTACAAAATATTTACAAGCCTGGTGTTCATAATGGGGAGTCTCACATGTAAAAATTAAATGCTAACCTCTTCATTATAATATTTAATTATACATGAAAAGGTAAATATGAGAATGGTGGTAACATAATTGATTTACACAATCTAGAGTAGAATAGAAATGCCCATATGTTGGGTGCATCAAAATAAATTTTGATGATGCTTCCAAAGGAAAAATGGAGGATGGTGTTTTTCCAAATAATGAAGACTTCATACTTAAAATTATATGATAACCTCAATAAGACACAAGCTAAGGCACTTTTTATATGGTTCAAAATTATCATTGAAAAAGGATGAAAATATATTTAAATTGAGGGATATTAGAAAAAATTATAATTCATGCTATTAACAAAAATAAACATTGGAAATGGATGATTAAATAACATTAATTCTTATATCCATCAACTATTATTCAACACATTATCATAGACATACCAACATATCCATAAATACTAAAAATCAAATAATAGATAATTTAGCCATGTTGATTTTTGTCTTGACAATATTCAAATTTATAAAGTAATTGGTCAATTGAGATATCATCCGCTAATAAAAATATTATAAAAGAATTATTTTTTTTTAAATGTAACATTTTGAAAAAGATAAAAAATATTTTTATAAAAAAATAGAATCTTAAAAAATATTTTTTATAAAATAACATATATAATCTTTTGTTATTTAAAGAAAGTGATCCCTAGTTGAAGTTGTACATACTTTATTTAGATAATACATTATTAAACATATATGGTAATTAAAAAAATTAAACTAATATATAAAAATTATTAAAAAGTTTTAAATAAATACTCATCAAGCTAATTAGCCTTATATAATTTTGGTCAATCAATTGCAAAATAATAATCATTAAATTAGTAAATTTATATTAATTTATTATTATTATTAGGTTGAGTAAAGAAACTCTATCATCCCTAGTTCTACTCGAAAAAGATAAAATTAACGCATTCATCCCTAGTTCACTCAAAAAAGGTAATATTAACACATACTCACTTGGCCCCTACCACGTACCAACTCTTCAATCCTTTTCTAGGCATATTAATATAAATTATTGAAAATATACAATGGTATAATTTTGGTCAAATCAATCAAAGTAATCTATTTTTAGTTAATGAATTTGAAAACCAAACTTTAATGATTGTGAAGCCTTGAAAGATTCAAATATTATATTAGAAAACTTATAAATTATTATAATGTTTAAACTATAATTTTAGATGAAAAAATTATTATATTAATAAAATAATGTCTAATTATATAAAAAAAGGGTGGGTGGGATTAGCACACCTGTAAACCAACACATTAACCATCGTGGTTAGGAGTACTTAAGAGTGTCAGAAAAAATCCACAAAAAACTAGATAACAACTGCCAAAACAATGTCAAATATGCATTCAGAAAGAAAGGAGCCAAGAAATCACTATCAGGTGGAAGGTCTGAAGTTTTCCTCCATAAGGTCATAAGTCCATCCAACGGTTGCAGAAATTGGAGCTCCCCAACCATCAGTAGTAGTACTACTAACAGTACAAGTATGTGCATTTGGTTTAATTTCACCCCAACCAGGGGTATCATATTGCTCAAGAGACCGAACATCCCAACGAGAGGCCAAGCGAGATGGGTCTCCAGCTCTGGATTCTCCATATTTGTGCTACGGGGGGTTGGGACCAGCGTCTAGTAGTAGAGGCTTGTGGCCGACAATCAGGACCTAGAAGGGGAAGTAAGAGGTACACGACTCATAGCACAGGGTGCATTCCCCTAATGCTCCATGAGGGTACATAAGTAGTGCAGCTCCACATGTACTTTTTCAACCTGTAATTGAATCTATAACAAACAATCAAAGAATATAGCATATTTATCATCAATATAGAAGACACGTCTGACATCTTAATGAGAAAAAATAAGTCTATTTTGAGATTTCCAAAGATAAAATAGGGTACCAATTATAAAAATATTCCAAACAACACCCAAGTTGAAGGAAAAAGTAATAGGGTCACCCAAAATAGCATGCACCCTAGTAAAATCCTCTTGCATAAAAGATCTAAAAAATTCAAGAAGTCACTCCCAGGTTGACTGATCCCAATCACAAAACCAAAAAATATGCAATAAATCTTTCACTTATCTGTAAACTGGGTAAATGGGATTATGAACACCTAGATTCTTGAGCCTATTTCCTATAGGTAACACCTAGTGCAAGAGGCTCCAAGCAAAAAAACTTTTTTTAGGTTCAATATAAGTAGCCCAAGCAATCTGAAACCTCTTATTCCATTGGGAGGGAAGAGAGACTAAGTCCCATATCATAGTGAGCTTATCAACCATTGGAACTTGCAGGGTGAGCCATTTGTAACCTAGATGAGCTTTATATTGCCAAATAGGAAGCTCCCCAGGACAACACCAATCTGATCACTAAGGATTTTGAAAATGCTTATGCAGTTTGCACCAAATAGAAAATGGAATACTATCAATAACCACCTCATAAGTATCTCTATCACCAGGATTTAAATTGTGAATTTGATAAAAACTATTCTAGGGTATCCAACTTCAGGTATGTCAAGAGAATAAATAAAAAATGGAAGCAATACCATGCTTATAGAACCTCTCCACTCTGACCCACTACACCAGATCCAGGGGAGAGCCCTGTCAAGTGATAACAGGAGACCACCAAATATTCATGGAAGGAAAAGAGGCACCTAATTCAACTGAGCTAGGGTTTGAAGGCCTCCTAGGCTTTCTAAATACTTAGAATGACAAAATAACCTTTAACTTTAATAGGGATAGGGACAGTAAGAATGGATTGCAATATCACCCCTTTCCAAATTTTCTTCCTCTAAAGCAAACCAGAATAAATGCAATGGTTGACCAGCACTTTCCAAGATTCATCCCCAATTAAAGATCGAGTGATCCATTTAGCACAAAGGGAAAAATCTTATCGATGATAATCAAACAAACCCATGCCTCCGTAGTCCTTTGGAAAACAATAAATTTCTGAGGCTACCCAATTAAAATCTTGTTTGATATATTCTTTGATCCACAAGAAATATCTCAGAAGCTTATCTAGATTTTTATAACAAGATTTGTATGGAATGCTACATACCAAACCTAGCCGTCGGCTAGGTTCTCCAAGTGTATAAGAAATTCATATTTATTAGGGTAGTTGTTGAATTAATTGAATTATCTCATATTTGCTTTTTTTATCTCTGCGTATTCGCACTTTGCCTTCATGGCGGGATCTGCCCTCCTAGTGGCAATTGATTTTAATTAGTTCATTCATATTCCTCGCATTTCGTATTCGATTGATTTATTGTTCTGGTTGCATGGTTGAATAAGGTACATAATTGGGGAATTCCATTCAGAGAGAAGCTAAATTGCTTCAAGTGGTATCAGTCTGGGCGATTCAAGAGGGGTGGCGGATGATTCAGTCTCCGTTTCATAGCGACACAGATCAGGTTGTTCGGATCGGACGCAGTCGTCTCTTCATGGTGTGGCAAACCAGCGTCAGTCCCTGTGAGGTCTGCTAATAAATAGCACGATCACATATTTTTTTTAAATACGCTTCTCCTACCACTCTGAAACCATTGCAGAAAATCAACCCAACGCAGCGTACGCAGTCTGTAACCAGTGACCAATCAGCGCTCGCAGTTTCAAAAAATTAATTGTTTTATCCTAAGGTTAGCGCCAGTTATAATTTCGTTTTAATTTTTAGTGCTGGGAAATATCCCACATCTTCCAAGGAGGGGAAAATTCCTGGTTTATATTCTTTTTGGGTCACTTAACTTTACGTGGCTTTGGGCCACACAAGCCTTCCTCCTCGTGTGTCGTTTGGCCTTCTTGTCATTTGGTTTGGTCTTCTTCTCGCATCGTCGTTTGGTTTTGTCTAATCTGTCGTGTCCACTCATGTCATCTAATCTGTTCTGTCTTCCGTTCACATCGTCGTCTAAGTTGTCGTGTCTTCTTCTCATGTCGTCATCGTCGTCTAAGCTATCATGTCTTCTGCTCACATCATCATCGTCTCAGCTGTCGTGTCTTCTACTCGCGTTGTAGTATCGTGTCTTCCATTCGCGTGTTGCTGTCTCATTTTGACACATCATCTATCCTCGATTATTGTTCATCAGCTGTCGTGTCCTCCGATGTTGTCAAGTTGCTGAAATTGTCCAAATAATTAAAAAAAAAACTGTTGAAGGTTGCGGTCAAGGAGGCCACCCAAATTCAAATCCGCGTCACAGTTGGAGTGACAGTTGAAGCGGATCCAAATTTTTGCTAAAATCAACCAATTTTGCTGCAGTCCAAGCTCACAAGCTTCTAAGCAGGTTATGTTAACAAGTGCATGAGCAAAAGGTGGACCAAAGGATCTGACGGTCGATTATCAAGCTCGAAAATGACCAATAACAACGCAAGAAGACCTAATCGAAGCCCAGGTACAAAAAATTCTCCTTCTCCTTTCAAAATTGGTAGTTATAATCCACATCATCCACTGGTAGACACTATGGCTACTAACCCTCCCCCAACTCACGACAACATCACACAAGGAGACTCAAGTAAATCGGCCATTTCCAACGATGAAGCTCTTCGACTCTTAATAGATGGTATGCAAGAAATTAGTGAAAACCTAAAAACCCTAGTGAGCGCACAAAACCAGCATAATCCCACTACTAATCCCCACAATCACTCCCATGCCCAAAGGAATGAAGAAAATGACACTCAGGATGACGATTGGGAACGACAAGGAGGCAATTCAGATAATTACAGGGATCGCTATCATAGACAATGGTATAACCAAGATCAAGAAAGGGATATGGGTTATCACCAACCGAGAGGCCCTAATAATTTTCCACGCATTGATATGCCCACTTTTGAGGGTCATGATCCTCGTGGTTGGATAGCCAAAATGGAAGGCATCCTCGACTTATACCAAATTAAGGAATTTGATAAAGTCCCTTTCGCTGCATCAAAATTAGGCACTGAGGCCTACCAATGGTTCGTATGGCTTAAGCGAGAGAAAGGAGCTACTATTAACTGGAAAAAATTCACTACTTACTTTTTAGAAAGATTTGATGAAGGAGCTACATCGTCATACACAGTAAGATTGTTATCTCTTAAACAAGAAGGTTCGGTTAGCGAGTTTGTTTCGGAATTCACCAGTTTACTACCATATACATTAGACCTCAGCCCCGACACAGTGGTGGGAGCTTTTCGCAATGGATTGAAAGAAAATATTAGGGTGGAGGTGGACATTCAAAATCCAACCGCATTGAACAATTGTATAAGAATAGCCAAGCTGGCTGAGAAGAGAATTCAGTTGTATGCACGGCGTGAAAACTATAGTCGTCCTCCATATCGCAACAATTCCTTTCGTAGAAATGATCAACCCTCAAGATACTTTTGCTATAAATGTCGCAATCATCATCCCAGGGAACAAGCTTGTGCCCAAAAACAAAACTTTCATATTGAGTGTGATCAATATGAAGGAGAAGAGGACGAAACTTACCAACAAGAAGAACCTATGCAAGAAGAACTACCAATTACTCTAGAAGAGAAGGAAGAGGATACAATGGCGATCTCCGTACATGCCCTCATGGGGTTAACCGCCCACCATACCATCAAGGTACCAGGATTTCTCCGCCAGAAAAAGGTGAATGTGCTAATTGATTTCGGTAGTACCCACAATTTTATCGACATCAAAACAAGCAAAAGCTTTGAATCTATTCATTAACTCTTCCAACAAAGACAAATTCCAGGTTCTAGTGGCCAACGGGGTGAACGCGCAATGTGTTGGTCGAACATCTCAAGTTTCCATAAAAATGGGTACTTATACCTGGTTTGGATCCCTTTTCGTCATGAATTTAGGGAACTATGATGTCATTTTGGGAGTTGAATGGTTGGAAACATTAGACACGGTTAGCTTCAATTTCAAAAAATTATTTGTGGAATGGAAGGAAAACGGACGAGTCATTCGCTTACAAGGCATTACTACTCCTCCATCACAAATGGTGAGCTCTCATAGTATGGAGAAGATGTTAAAAAAGGGTGGATATGGATTTATAGCTCAAGTTAATTGTTTGGAAAAACAATCTCGAGTAACTTCGGATATTACTGCTCCAGATTTACGAGACATTGTAACAAAGTATGATGAGGTTTTCCAAGAACCTCAAGGATTACCACCTAAACGATCTCATGACCATGCCATCCATTTGGTTCCAGGGAGTGTCCCACCTAACAGCCGTCCTTACCGCTATCCTCAACCACAAAAGATAGAAATCGAACAGATCATTCAGGATCTGCTAGATCATGGAGTCATTCATCACAACACTAGCCCTTATTCCTCACCGATAGTTCTGGCTCGAAGAAAAGATAACTCTTGGCGTATGTGTCCTGATTTTCGTTCTCTCAATAAACTCACTATCAAGGACAAATTTCCTATCCCTGTCATAGATGACCTACTAGATGAGTTGCATGGTGCAAAATTTTTTACAAAATTAGACCTTCGCTCAGGATTTCACCAAATCCGTGTCCGAGAAGAAGATATTCCCAAAACTGCTTTTCGTACTCATGAAGGTCATTACGAATTTTTGGTTATGCCTTTTGGTCTCACCAATGCACCATCCACTTTCCAAAGTCTCATGAACCAAGTGTTTCATCCATTCCTCCGTAAGTTTGTGTTAGTTTTTTTTGATGACATTCTCATATATAGCCAAACATGGAAGGATCATTTACATCATGTGGATAAAGCCCTTCACATTTTACACAAAGAAAAGTTATTTGTCAAACGTTCCAAATGTTCATTTGGTGTCCAAGAAGTCGAGTATCTTGGTCATATAGTTTCACACGAGGGCGTCAAAGTTGATCCCAATAAGATTAAGGCAATTCAAGAGTGGCCTTTACCTAAAACCATCAAGAAACTTCATGGTTTTTTGGGTCTCACGGGCTACTATCGCAAGTTTGTACAAAATTATGGTAAGATTGCAGCACCTCTCACAGCACTCACAAAGAAGGATGCTTTTCGTTGGTCGGAAGAGGCTACTCAAGCCTTCGAAGCTCTTAAGGAGGCCATGTGTACAACTCCAGTATTAGCAACCCCCAATTTTCACAAACCATTTATTATCGAATGTGATGCGTCTGGAACAGGAATTGGGGCTATATTAATGCAAGAAGGTCATCCGTTGGCATTTGAAAGTAAACAGCTCTCTAGAAAAAATTTGGGAAGATCGACATACGAAAAAGAAATGTTGGCTATTCTTCATGCAGTAGAAAAATGGAGACACTACCTAATCAGTAGCCGCTTCATTATCAAAACAGATCATAGTAGTCTCAAACATTTTCTTGAGCAGAGGTTTTCCTATCCGGAACAAAATAAGTGGTTAACCAAACTATTGGGTTATGATTTTGTTATCGAATACAAGAAGGGGAAGGAAAATGTAGCTGCCGATGCGCTATCCAGGAAATATGAAGACGAAGTAGTCATTAACGCTATTTCAGGTCCTTGCTCTCAATGGGTGAATCAATTACAAGATGAATGGTTGTCCAATAGCGAAACTGCTCAGATAATTCAAGAATTATCTATTGGGTCCTCTAAACACCCTTTGTTCTCTTATGAAGATAAAATCCTCCGGAAGAAGAACCGCATTTACATTCCACACAACTCAGAACTCAAATCGAAGATCCTAGATGACTCACACGCTTCTCCATCAGCGGGACATTCAGGATTTTTGAAAACATATTTAAGGATCAAACAATCATTTTGTTGGAAAGGATTAAAAGCCGAAGTCAAACAATGGGTAGCAGAATGCGAAGTTTGCCAGCGCAATAAAGGAGAGACAGTCAAATCACCAGGGTTATTACAACCCTTACCCATCCCTGAACGTCAGTGGGAACATATATCCATGGATTTTATTGAAGGTCTTCCAAAGTCAGAAGGCAGGACAGTAATCTTCGTAGTGGTAGATCGGTTATCCAAATACGCTCACTTTCAGGCTTTACAACATCCATTTTCCGCAAGCAAAGTGGCAAAGGTATTTATGGATTCAATTTTCAAATTACATGGTATGCCAAAAAATATTGTAAGTGATAGAGATCCCATCTTCACTAGTAACTTTTGGCGAGAATTATTTCGACTTAGTGGTACCAAATTAAACATGTCCTCAGCTTACCATCCCCAGACAGATGGGCAAACAGAAGTAGTTAACAAATGTTTGGGTACATACTTACGATGTTTCGTTCAAGATAAACAATATCAATGGAGCCAATGGCTAGCAATGGCGGAATGGTGGTACAACACTTCTTACCATTATTCAATTAAGATGTCTCCCTTTGAAGCATTGTATGGAACCAAGCCTCCAATTGTAGCAGATTACGTCCCAGGTTCATCCAAAGTAGACAAAGTGGATGATTGGTTTCAACAAAGGCAGTCTACACTCACCATACTCAAAGAGAATTTATTCCAAGCACAAAATCGCATGAAACAACAACAAGACTTGCACCGATCAGAATGAACTTTTAATGTCGGTGACAAGGTTTTCCTAAGGTTGCAACCTTACAAACAAGCATCGTTAAGGATAAAGACCAGTCAAAAGTTGGCACCACGATTCTATGGTCCTTACAAAATTGTGCGCCGCATTGGAGAAGTAGCCTATCAGTTAGAGCTACCTTCATCATCACGAATACACCCGGTATTTCATGTTTCATGTCTCAAAAAGGTAATTGGTCAGAAAGTGCAAAGTCAATCAGAATTACCAGTGCTCGATGAGGAAGGACGCATACATCTCCAACCTGAAGATATATTACAACACAGAATACGAAGACTAAGATCGCGCCAGATTCAAGAATTTCTCATCAAATGGCAAGACCTACCAGAGGAAGATGCCACATGGGAACACGAAAGTATTTTCCAGACATTTCCAGCTTTGAGGACAAAGCTTTCCGAGGAGGGGAGTCATGCTACATACCAAACCTAGCCGTCGGCTAGGTTCTCCAAGTGTTTAATAAATTCATATTTATTAGGGTAGTTGTTGAATTAATTGAATTATCTCATCTTTTGCTATTTTATCTCTGCGTATTCGCACTTTGCCTTCACGGCGGGATCTGCCCTCCTAGTGGCAATTGATTTTAATTAATTACATTCATATTCCTCGCATTCCGTATTCGATTGATTTACTTGTTCTGGTTGTATGGTTGAATAATAATAATTAATTCCATTTAAAGATAAGTAGAAGGCGTTGCCTTCCAGGAACCCAACAAGATGAATAATAGATATGGGTAGTGGCTAAAATCTTAGAACAAATCTAAAGTTTTCTTGCCAGAGAAATTTTCTTACTAGTCTAGTAAGAAAGTTTCTTGTCCACTTTCTCATACTATCATAATTGAGAAGAGGAACCATAAAATGTAAAAGGAATTCCAATAAATTTAAACACTTCACTCGGCTAAATCCAAGTCCATTGGAAATGATGCAACCAACATGGCAACTAGGATTGAGATTGCTAAAAACATGAGGTATTTTTCAATTGAATAGAAGAACCAGAGGCTAAAAATAACACCTCTAAGAAACTAATAGTCGAGGAAAGGGATTGCTCATCTTCTTGAAGCGTTAAAAAATAATCATAAGCAAAATGATCATTGACCAATTGACGATTAGAATTGGGGAGAGCAATATCCTTGATTAATCCTTGATCCACTTTATGGGCCAACAAATAGCCAAAAGCCTCTATAGCAAGAATGAAAAGAGATGGAGCAAGAGGGCATCCCTATCCTACAGAATGACTAAGATAAATTAACTAATATTGACTATTATTCAAAGTAAGAACAACTGAAGCATCTTGAAATAACATAAGAATGGTGCTCACAAACACTGGCCCAAAGCCCAAAGCCTAAAGCATGGTAGTGATGAAGTACCACTCCATTTTATCAAAGGCTTTCTCATAGTCAATATTAATGAATAAATCATCTTGTTCAAAATTTCTTGCCCACCCTATACCTTCCCAAATGACAAGAACATTATCAAGATTGTATCTTCTCCGAACAAAACTAGTTTGTTTAGGTTTGACAATCAAAGGTGGGAGATATTTAAGCTTAAGAGCAAGGGCTTTGGAAATAATATTATAGCTCATATTAAGCAGGGTGATTGGCCTCCAATTAGTGATGAGCTTAGGGTCTCCATACTTAGGAATAAATCTAACATTGCCTTTGTTAATAATGGAACCTAGTGAACCACATTGTAGGGCTTCAAGATACACTTTGGGGAGATCAACCAAGAATATACTAGAATTCTTTGTAGAATTCACATAGGAAGCCATCAATATCAGGTGCTTTATCATTGGCCATGAGTGAAAAGGCATTTTTTAAATCTTCTAGAGAAAGAGGAGTATCACATAATATCATTTTCTTAGGAGAAAACTTGTTGGGGACAATAGTGGTACAATCAGCAAGAGCTTACCTTTTAGCATCATAAAGGGGTTGAGAAGCAAAAACACCTTGATAATGTGAAAAAAGACTTTGACAATGTCCAGAAAGGCCTATGAATCTCTTCCCATCAACGTGAATGGCTTGAAATTGGGAATACTTGGCAGGAGGTCTGAGACGTTGAAAAAAATATTTGGTCACTCTATCCCCCACTTTTAGCCAATGCATTCGAGCACGTAATTGAGCACCCTTGGCTTCATACAAATCAGCTTTTTTTAGCTCATGCTGAATGGAAGAAACTTGGGACTGAGCAAGAGAGATGAAAGGAGAGGATTCAAGCCTGAGACAGGCTTTGGATAGCTCACTCTACAAGGTAAACTTAGCTTGTTTCTATCACTTTGCAACTTCAATACCCAAATTTCGTAGCACCTTAGTGGTTCATTGAATGGTAGCATTCCACCACTTAATCCTTCTATAAATACCATCATGTCTAGGAATCAAATTCTAAATATGGTACATATGAGCTTTCAGGCTAAAGCTATGAAAAAAAATTATTCAGGTAAAACTATGAAGAATGCACTCTAGGTTGAAATTTCAACTTTACCACAGAGAATAAAATAGGTGAATGATAAAATAGTGTAGTACCAGGGAAAGTCAACACATATGGCAAAGAAGGAAAATATGAGAGAACTGAAAGTTGTCACACTTAGAAATCATGGCTTTGTCCAATATTTTCAAAACCCTGGTAGAAGTAGCCTGGAAATTGGACCAGGTGTACCAAAGAGCCTGAGGGAAGTTAGAAGGTGAGAAGTGAGAATTAGGGTCATAAAGGTGAAGCTTTTTTTCATAAAAAAAGCTTCCCTTTCACCTAAGAACCACCGTATCAAGGCATGACTAACCTTGTCAAAAGCTTTCTCCACCATATTAAAATCTCCACAGAGCACCCAAGTGGCAAATGGTAGATTCATGGTAAGCCATCTCCATAGCTCACATCGATCAAAAGCGATGTTCGAGGCATACACATTAACCACCCCAAATGATTTTTCGTAGATCTTGAGCAAAATCTAGATAGCTTGATTGGATGGGTCAACACCCTAGGTCACAACATTCTTCTATAATCGAGGCACAAGGATAGTGATGACTCCCACTCGTCTCGAGGAATGCTTCATGGTAAAAGAGGCATATCATGGCCACAAAAAGTCACATGCACACCATAGATTAAAATAAAAAATCTTAACTTCTTGCAAACATAAAAAATCAAGGCTTCCATGCACTGGAGAAACATTTGACATCTCATATCGGACAAAATATTTTTTGATCGGGTCCGTCAATCCTTGGACATTACAGGAGAAGAAAATCATTGAGATTTGTGAGGATGCATGATCTCCATGACATCCTCTACATCACCCAAACCTTCAAGAAAGCCATAATATTTGGATGCCACATGGAAAGCATCATTGTTTAGTTGTCGATATTTGTCATTCCAAATAGGGTTGTGAGAGTGGCAAGCCTTAAAGGCGTGACCCTCCTCCATCAAAAAATTATTTGGAGCTGCCACCATTAAGGCAAAATAAGGGCTCAACCAAAGATATTGAGACACCGATGAAACTAGGGGTTGCATGCCAACAATCGAGAGGGCCATATCAATAGGAGTCTGAACATATTTAGTAGAAGCTTGCATGTCCCAAGAAGGAGTAGGGGTAGGTTGCATAGTGAAAATCAAAGCTTCCTGCTACTTAGCTCCATGGGTTTTCTTGCTAGAAATAGTATTCTATTATTCAGTGTTTCCCTATGAGCCATTAGCGGGAGCAGCGGGAGTGGGCAAGGGATTTACCTTATATTTCCACTCTATCAGAGGACACTCCTAAATTTTGTGAGTTGTAGATTGACATCGATAATAGTTATTGGGCAAATTGATATAGGAAACTCTTTGCCTAAAGGATTGGTCCTCGATCTTGATATCAATAAACTCTTGCAAATCATTGGTAAGGTCAACTTTGATACAGATCCTTCAAGGTATGACTTTCAAACCATTCACAAGTCGTATGATATTCATGCAAAGGAATAACAACTTTAGGGATAGGGTCTTTACCTCGTGATACACTTTCGGAATGAACTTGTGTGAACGCTTCTCCGGTGCCATTGAACTCTCCACCAAACTCAGAATAAACTAAACCAACTGTATGAGCGGCAAACATTAAAAAAGGTGAACTAACACCACCACCTCAGGATGGCGTTATAGTAGATAAAAAATTCCCACCCCTAAACCTACCAAGCTAGTAGCTATTTTTTGCTCTTCTATAGCCAATCCTTCTCTACTCCAAAAACTATTTTTTTTTTTAATATACATAGGGAGAATATTGTCAAGCATCATCAAGGTGATATTTTGTCATATTATCATGAAAACGCGAGGAAATCATTTAAAAAAAACAAAATAAGTGAGAAACAATTATAAAAACATAAAACTATAATTTTGAATTATAAGTATACGATTATTTTTAATCCACCTTGAAGATGCAAGCAATGAACCTTATAACATCTTATATTTTATTTATAAATTAAACTATTATATGAAAACATAGCATTTACAAATATTTTCTGAATAATCATTGTATATAAGCATATTATATATTCCGTTGTATTTTAGAGCATACAGTAATAACAATACTACTAAGGATACTACTTGCCTTAACTAAGGTTATTCTGGACTATGCGTAAGCATCTTAGCAAAAACATAGAATAGTCTTATTCCACAAACCTTCTCTTCGTGCTCTGCTACAGTCAAAAGATATCTTCAAATTGAAGAAACACACTTTTGATGAAAGAAATCAATTACCTCAAAAGTAAACAATTACCACCGCATATTATTTTAATGTTTGGGCAACGATGGAGAACTGAAAAGCCAGGTAAGTGGATGGCGTTCAGTCACGGGGAAGTCTTTATCTGGAGTGGTTGGAATATTATGAGTTTTTGTAAATAATAAGTGAATGTGTTATGGTTTAAGGTGCTATCATGTACATATTATCCACTTTTTATACATTTCTTAGTCTTTATACAAAGACTAAGATATTATTAAAAATTTAAAAACTTAAACTTAAATTTTATTTGTTTAATAATTCACCCATTAATTTTAAACCACTTTAAACCTATAACCTTTTTCATGAAAGGACCAGCCAACTTGTGGATTCCACTTCCAATTCCTCATTCACAAGTAGTCTATTTTACACTTTTCTTTTGTTCATAATATTGCTTTCCAATATATGGCTAGATGTTCTTAGGTGTGTTCCGCCACAATTCATTGATAATATATTAGGTGTTTGATATGTTTCATAAATACACTAGCAAGTCGTGAGTGAGTGTAGCAAGCAAGTGTGAGGGCAAGCCATGAGTGAGTGTAGCAAGGAAGTGTGAGGGAAAGTCGTGAGTGAGTGTAGCAGTGAGTGGAGTGCTAGTCGAAAGTGAGTGAAGCTGAAAGTGAGTGCGAGAGTGCAAGCATGAGCTAGTGTAGTAGGAGGAGGAAGTGTGAGTAGGGAGTAGAAAGCAATGGGAGGAAGTGTGATCTAATAGGGAGTGCTCATGGCTAAAGAGAAACAAGTTTATGGGGAGTGCATCAATGCTTCAAACCTTTACCACAAATGCATAGAACATTGTTTCCAAAAATTGTTGAAGTGAAGGAATAATGAGAAAAATAAGAGAGAAGGGCTTTTGCGAGCCAATAGAGAGTGCAAGCTAGGAGAGATGAAGGAGAGAGTACAAAATGGAAGCAAGTGCAAGTTGAGAGGGAAGGTGATCCAAGAGGAAGTGCAAGCTAGGAGCAAGTAAGGAGAGAGTACAAGCTGGAAGTAAGTGCAAGCTGAGAGGGAAGGTGATCTAAGAGGGAGTGCAAGCCAAGAGCAAGGCCCATTAGCTAGTATGGAAGTAAAGTCATAATTTACAACCCTAATGGGAATTCAAGATATCTTAGTTGGAAGTATGGAGGCCCAAGTTGGAGATAAGAAAAATATAGAATACATGGCAAGTTCAATCCAAGTACCAGATGTTACACCAAAAGCAATTATCAAGGATGAGATGATTGAGCATGATATAATGGTTTTTAAAAGTAGAGGGTTAATATGTAAATTTCATAGATCATGGCTAGGGTTTTTGGAGATTCAAAATTGGATCAAGTGGAAGTGGGGATTAAATTGAAATTTCTTTGAGTTTTCTTCCTAAAGGTTTTCTTCTCATCATATTTTCCAGTTCAAAAATTAGAGATAATAATGGTTGGTGGTCCATGGTTTAGGGGAAGAGATGCACTTTATTTGAGACCATGGAATGATTTTTTTTTATTGAGACAAAAACTATTAAGAAGCTTCCAGTATGGGTTAGGATTTTTGGACTTCCATATCAACTTATAAATAAGGATGTTTTGAAGAATATTGGAAATACCCTAGAGAAATTCATCAAGGAGGGAATAGCTTATAAGGAGATAAAGCATGCTATATCTACTCAAATATGTGTTGCTATTTTAAAACCTTTGCCACAATTCATTAAGATAAACTCTAAATCAAGATAATGTGATCAACAAGTAGATTGTGAAAATATCGCATTTCGTTGCCACAATAATTATGAGATTGGATACATGGCAAGAGTTTGCAAAGTGAAAACTATGAAGAAAGAGACATAAAATTCTAGCCATGAGATAAAATTCAAGATGAAGCAAGGAATTCATATAGTAATAGAAGCTAGATCTAATCAAGGATCTTTTACTCCAAAATAAGAGGTAAAGAAAGCCTATCTATAGTATCATTTGGTAAGCATAGAAGAAATTAAAGGTGCAAAAGAAGATGTGGAAAGAAATCCTGAAACAAAGACAACAAAAGAGGTCAAGTTCATTCCATGTAAATCATCTTCATTTTTCTCAAGTAGTATAGAATCCTCTCGAAGTAATAAGAGTCAAATGGATGAAGATGTTATCCCTTGCACTTCAAGGTTTCAAGAGCAACATAATAAAGAAATAAGGATGGAGAAAACCCAAAATAATTTAGGTCTTTTAGAGTATAATAAGAAGCTAATTGCTATAGAATAGCATCCTTGTATTCTAGGGTTTCTAGGGTAACATAAATGTTATAATTTCCCAAGAGTAGAACTACAAAGCATTACAAGATTTGAAGAAAAAAATAGAATTGTTTGATTATTCCATGGATCAACTTTGTATAAACAACAAAGTTGATCATTAAGAGTCATTGGATTACAACAACTCATCAAATATGATGTAGACTATAACTGAGATTTCACCTAACTCATGAAGGAGTGGAAACTCAAGTAAGTCTATCCTAGTAGAACTTAAGAGAATAATTACTTATTCTAACACCCCCATTAAGTGATACTAGGGGTGTATTGTGCAAATGAGTCCCAACAATAGAGCCTGATGAGGTACTCATGTACAATGGTTTATTTTCTGAAGAGATGGTAAAAACCCCATGGGAAAAACCATCTATCAAAAAAGAAAAAAGGAAGAGGCATGTATTTGGTTTGTGAAGATTATCCTCTTAATACAAAAAAAAGTGAGTCCCAGAAACATGGCCTGATGAGGTACTCATTTATAATATATATGAGAGATGGTGAAAAAACCACAGGGATAAAAGCATATGCTATGAAATAAAGAGGCATGTCTTCGGATGGTGAATATTATCCTTAATAATGAAAAAATGAGTCCCAGAAACATGGACTGATGAGGTACTCATGTATAATATATAAGGGAGAGATGATAAAAAAAACCACATGGGAAAAAACCATCCTCCAAAGAATACAATAATAAAGGAGAGGTGAAAGACCTCTATTTCAATGTAGCTATAATACTCCAAGTTTCTCTCGCAACTGTATGTAACGCAGAGAAGGAAATGACTTGGTGAAGATGTATGCAACTTGATTTTCAGTTGGAATATAGTCCAAGTATATGTCCCCATTCTGAATATGTTGTCAAATGAAGTGCATGTGTATATCAATGTGCTTGGTGCACTGATGCTCAATTGGATTACGTGCAATATGAATTGTGCTCTGATTGTCACACCAAAGAGTAATAGGTTTGTCATGGGAAAACCAAATTCTCTTCAAATTTGACAAAGCCAAAGAGCTTCCTGACTTGCTAAAACTACTACCATGTATTCTACCTCTGTAGATGATAAGGCTATTGCTTGTTGTTTTTTGCATAACCAAGAAATTGGCGAAGAACCAAGACAAAATACATAGCCATAAGTTGAACACCTATCTTCTATTGAACCTACCAAATATGAATCCATGTAGCCAATGATATCCATGGATTTTCTCTCATATAAGAGCCCAAAGTGAGTAGTTCCTTGCAAGTAGCGGAGGATTATTTTTTCTGCTTGCCAATGACTGAAATGAGGTTGATGTGAGAATCTGGATATTAAGCCAATAGCATATGAGATATCTAGATGAGTATGAGTAAGGTATAATAGACTCCCTACAAGCTAACGGTATAGAGTTGCATCACATAGAGGGGATGTGCAGGAAGTACTTAGATTGACTCCAGACTGAAAAGGTGTAGGAGAAGGTTTACAATCTATCATTTTAAACCTTTGAAGAAGATCTAGAGTGTATTTTTATTGACACAATGAAATTCCTATATCTTTTGATTTATTTGGATCTAAAGAAAGTAATGAGCTAGACCCAGATCAACCATATCAATTTTTTTAGAGAGGGAGTCTTTTATAGTCTGAATGTGAGCAAAGTCACTACCAATGAGTAGTAGATCATCAACATATAGAACAAGTATGGTGATTTTTCCTTCATCTCTCCAAATGTAGACCATGCTATCAGACTCACAATGATAAAAACCTAAGGAAAGAAGGAAGGAGTCCATTTTTTCATACCAATCTCTAGGAGCTTGTTTGAGGCCATAGAGAGACTTCTTTAGCCTACAAACAAGAGAGGAGTCTTGAGTGAAACCAACAAGTTGTTCCATGAATATCTCTTTCTTTAAGTCCCCATGTAAGAAAGCACTTTCTACATCCATTTGAAAGACATGCCACTTTTGGGAAGCAACCAGAGCAAGAACCAGTCTAATAGAATCCATTTTGGCAATTGGTGCAAAGGTTTTAGCATAATCAATTCCTTCAATTTGAGAGAAACCTTTGGCTACTAGGCGAGCTTTGTGTTTGTCAATTTCTCCATTAGACCCATATTTTGTTCTGTAAATCTATTTACAATGAACTAATTTCCTTCCTTTAGGTAGGGGAACTAAATCCCAAGTTTCATTTTTTATTAAGGAAGAGAATTCATTTTTCATGATATCATCCCATTCTTTAATACCAATTGCTTCTTTGAAGGATAGAGGATTAGAGGAAATAGACTGATATACAAGACCAGTGCCTATGGAGTTGGTTAATCTGGATGATGGAAGATTTTGGATGTAAGGAGTAGCTTCTTTAAGAATGGTGTGGGTGCATTTTGGCATAGTGGAAGGAGTAGAAGGAGTGGAAAGACTTTGAGTTGGAGTTATAGGTTCCTCATCTTGATCATCAATCTCTAAATTAATCTCTAAAGTTGGTTCTTCATTATATTGAGGTTCTACTATAGGAGAAGGCTCAATAGAGGAAGAGGATGGTTGAGGATATTTTTGAGGGAATGTTTCATCAAATTGGACATTCCTATGAAAAAATACCTCATGAGTTGTGGGATCAAGGAGCCTGTATGCTTTCATTTCCTCACAATAACCAACAAAGATGAGCTTTTTGATTTTTTTATCTAGAGCCTTCCTTTTATTCTTTGGGATGTGCGCCCAAGAAGTACACCCAAAAATATTGAAGAAGGAGACATCTAGTTTTGAGCTAGTCCATGCTTCTTCAGGAGTTAAATGGTCAAGAGCTTTATGAGGTGTGCGGTTTTGAATATAGTTTGCATAGTTAATAGCTTCTTCCCCAAAAAAAATTGGAAGATCTCTTGAATGGAGCATACAATTTTCCATTTCCTTCAATGTTTGGTTTTTCCTCTCTGCAATGCCATTTTGCTATGGATTATGGGAGACATAATGTTGATGAATGATGCCATGACTTTATAGAAATATTGAGAACTCATTACTGCAGTATTCCCCCATTATCTGTGTGAATTTGCTTGATGTTGCAAGAGGTTTGATTTTCAACTAAGGCTTTGAAGATTTTGAAGTGGGATAGAACATCACTTTTGTATTTTAGGAAGTAGACCGAAGTTATTCTAGAAAAGTCATCAATGAAGGTTAGAGCATATTTTTCTCCTTTGAAAGAAGACTCTGGGAAAAACATCAAGTCACTATGGATTAACTCTAGAGGGAATGAGGCTTTTAGAGAACCACTTGGGTGGAAAGGATCTTGATGTTGATTTCCAAGAGCACATCCAGGACATACTCCATCAATAGAAGAGACTTGAGGTAAACTTGTTACCATTTCATGGGTGTTCAATTCCTTTAGGTAGTTATAACTGAGATGACCAAACCTTTCATGCCAAATTTTGCTTTCAAGATCTCCATGAGCCAAAAAATAGGAGGCCCCTTCTAGATTTTTGAATCCTTTGAAGTGAAATATATGAGTGTTGTGATCAATATCTCCTTTGGCTATAAGAGAGTGGGGGTCTTGAAAGTCTCTTATCTCAACTCCTGTTGGAGAGAAGAGAACAATTTTTCCCTTTCCAAAAGTACAAATCTGATAGACGAAGAGGATATTTGTTGCAATGTTTAGAACATAGAGAAAATTATTGATAGAGCCACCATCAATGGATATGTCACCCTATCCTTTGACTGGGATAAAGGAAGAGTCACCAACTTCTATGCTACATGTTGAACTTGAGGAGATAGAAGAGAATGACTCATCTGAAGCAGTCATGTGATGAGTTGATCCAAAATATAGGACCCGTTAATTAGATGAAGTATTGGTGGTCTTCCCTTGAACATTTAGAGTTTTTCCTATCTACTTTTTACTATCTATATTTTGATCCTTCATAGCTTCCTCTAGTTGTTGTAATCTTTTCCAGCATTTGTTTGCAGAATGACCATTCTTTTTACAGTGAGTACAAGTTATGGGATTCCTTTCTTTCTTTTTAAAACTTTCTTTAGTAGAGGTGGAGGCTACTAAGGCTTTTGAGAAAGAGGAAGAGATCTCATATTTTGCAAGTTTTGTTTTTTCCCTAGTTAGTCTATCACAAAATTCTTCTAAGGAGGGCATTTTAAAAGTTGCACCAAGAGCATATTTTGTAGATAGAAAGGTGGTTGCAAATATTTGAAATACACCATTTAGTTTAGAAAGAATTAGATAAATGCATTCTTCTTCAGTTTTATTCTTCCCACTACCTTTGTATTGAGTGAGGACTTCTTTGAATTTGGTGATAAAGTCAACAATATTGTTGAAGTCTTCAGGAGATAATGTTGTTAATTATGCTTCTAGCTGCATTGATCTTATTTGATCTACTTTTCCAAACAAGTTCTTTAGTTTCTCCCAACTTTCATAAGGATTTTTACAATCTGTAATGTGAAACCATAAGCTTTCATTTACATTAGAGCTTATAATACCCATTGTTTCATACATCTTCCCTTTATGAACAAATTTTTTATATTCTTTTTCAAACTCGGGTTTCTTTTCTTCTAATAGGTGTATGAGCCCTTTTTGAGAAATAAGATTTAATATTTTGGGTTTCCATGTATGGTAGTTATGAGGAGTGAGAAGATCAATTGTATTCATTGAATTCATTTTGCCAAAGAAAATTGAAGTGAACCCAAAATTCCCCCTTTAAAATTAATTTAGAGAATGCAATAGATATTAGTGAACATAAGCCTTTAAGAAACACCAAATATCTCAAAATACCCGCCCTAACGAGAGGGAAACTATAAGTAATTTTGAGGAGATTTGATATTAATATTAGGATAATGAGAACAAATATGCCAGGCCTATATATCTTTTCTCCTCAAATACCCACCCTTACGAGAGGGAAACTATAAGTATTGAGTAGATTTGATACTTGGAACATAGGCTTTTAATCATCCAGACTCCTATATTGGTTATATTAATAACCCGCCCTTACGTGAGGGAAACTATAAGCTATTTAGAATTTCCAATATAGGTGCATAGTTGATTTAATATATTTTCTCTTTATAAATTTTTAAGAAAGGAATAATGAATTGAGAATAAAATAGATTAACAAGGGTTAATTAAAGAGATATCCTCACTTAAATTCCTTTATCAATTTTTTTTATATAAATTAAGAAACTCTTTGTAAAAAATTAATAAAAATAAGTTCATTAATATAGAGACCTATTGCAATAAAGGAAATATTGAAATAATATATATTAATTATATATCCTCACTTTCATACACTAAAAAAATCTCTATATAATATTAAATAACTTTGGAAAGAAAATTAATTAGAACAAAGTAAGTTGTTTAATATAGAGATTTGCTTTAAGAAGGAATTAAAGAAAGGCTAAAATATTTTTATTTAAGATCTTTAATGTATTAAGGAATGTAATTTGAAATCAATTATCCTCACTAATATTTCATTACCAAGATTTATAAAAAATGACTTATAACAAAGGTAATGAGGAAAAAATAAAAGAGGTAAAAATTGATGCAATAACAACCCCCTCGATGCTATGATAGGTGCAAAAATGCACCTACAAAAACCCCCCAAAAAAAATTATATTATAGAGATTACAATTGTCCTTTATATCTTCAGGCTAAGGAGAGGTCGGAAAGAAAAGGATAGAAACTTTTGAAGGCTAAAAATTTAAACAAAGATCAGATGTATATTATTATCTTAAAAAACTTAGAAGATCTGAGCTGAAATTTAATTGATGTCAGATAGAGGACAAGAGGTAGCAAAGAAACGTTGATGTTGCGTCTATTAATGAACAAGTGATGTCAATGGGCAGTGTGGAAGGATATTTGAAAGGCTATGATTCGTTGCACTGATATTTGAGTAGGGGAGAAACATAAAATATTATAACGATACCTGAAGGGTCGGTGTCCATGATAAGTTGGATTGGAGCTTTGAAAAATGCAAACTTTTAATGTTTTGCTTCTATTATTGCACCTGAAAGGTTAATAAAGGAAGTGAACTTTATAAAAAATTAAATAATTGAATACCACCTCTTGTTGTGATTGTGATACGTAGGGAAGGCACCGTAGTACGTAGAGAAGGCACTGAGAAGATAAGAGTCCCGAAAGATGCCAGAAAGTCACACACTAGAGAGGCTCTCAAGAATGAGGATGTTACAATATTCGTTTTAGCAGAGAGTCTCTTGTGGTTGCGTATGCGAAATGCAGGGAAGGTGCCTGAAGTAGCAGAGAAGGCGGTGAGAAGAGAGGCTTCTCGAAATATGAGAGGAAGGCAATGGTGCCACACACACAGAGATATTTCTTAAAACATAATACATTAGGCATCAAAAGAACCTAACACAAATCACAGAATGAGTTCTGCTGAATATCCATCTATGGCGCACTTGCAGAGATCCTCAAAGGACATAATATGATAGGCACCACTAAAAAATCATCAATATAATGCTTAATCTAAGAAACACTATTCAAAACAAGAGAATAATATTATTCAAACATTGTTAAGATGATTACATAACAAAAAAAATTGAAGTTCTTCCTGAGCGTCGAAGGACAAAAAAATGGAAGAAGTTCGAGTTGAATGAAGATTTGGAAATCACAAGATCTTCGAACGATTGATATTTAATTAGGAAAATACCCATTTTATGATATGTAGTCTCTATGCACACCAATATAAGCGGTGGCCAAAAGCCACGTTTCTAAAAAAATAAATGGACTTTGGTCTATTCAAAGTTAGACCAAAATTCCATTCTATTTTGATGCGAGGAGCGTTGCTTCCTCTAATTAAAGATATCATGAAGATATAACGAAATCCAAACTTCAATTAAAAAAATTATATTGCCCACCAAAATATTAATGCCTACGAATATTTAGTCTCCACTTTTGAGTGATACGCAGTGATGGCTAAATGGAGTCGAAGTGAGCTACGTTCGAGATAGAGAAAAAAAATTAAAACATAGGCATACGAGGAGGACACATAAAATTGCAAAAACAAATGAGGAGAGTATTTGCATAACAAGGTAAAACAATATTTATCTAGATATTACCATAAGCAAATTCCTCAAAAAAAATTGCAGATATAAAAAAACAATCTACAATAGATATAAAACCTCTTTCTTTAAAAAAAAACAAAAGATAAGAGAGTAAGAACCAGTTCGAGAGGTTGCCTTCAAGAGAGAATACCTAGCAGAATCTATCCTGCTCTGGTACCATGTTATAATTTCCCAAGAGTAGAACTACAAAGCATTACAAGATTTGAAGAAACAAAATAGAACTGATTGATTATTCCATGGATCAACTTTGTATAAATAACAAAGTTGATCATTGAGAGCCGTTGGATTACAACAACTCATCAAATATGATGTAGACTATAACTGAGAGTTCACCTGACTCATGAAGGAGTGGAAACTCAAGTAAGTCTATCCTAGTAGAACTTAAGAGAATAATTACTTATTCTAACAATAAATAAGATTGTGCTTTTGAGGTTATTCCTTGCACTTAGAACAAGGTAAACCTAAAGATGATAAATATTATTATGAATAGTATAAGAACATTGAAGAGATTGATGAAGATGAAAATCATGATGGGAATGAAAAAAATACAGGAAAACCCAAGAAGCAAAAACAAAGGGAAAAAGAAATCCAAAGGGATATTGATATGGGAAAACAAAAGCAAATATCACAAGTGCTAACAACAATTGGGGCTAAACCCACAAATAATATAAGAAAAAATAACAATGAAAATAATATCTTGGAATATGAGGGGAATGGACAAGAACCCTAAAAAAAGGTGTTAAAAAATTGTGAGGTTGTTATAGACAAGATATTTATAGATAAATAAGTTGGAAAGCAAATATTTTAGCCATTAGCTACATTGAATTTCATCTTGGCAGAATTTAAATTTGAGAAGGCAACTGATATAGGAGGAGTTGATTATGCAAACTTAGCAGTTTTAAAAATATGGAGATTGGTAGAAAGGCAAATGAAGAATATTTTTGATCGAAAGGTAAATTTGGATATGCTTTAATTAACTTGTTAGAAATGTAATGTTTTATTTTTGTAATGGGAGTGGCCCCCAATAGAAGCCACACATAGCTTATTAAAAAAATTATATATATTTTTATTATAATAAATGAGGTTTTGATTGGATTTTACAACAGTTACAATTTTTTTTAATATTATGTATTATTTAACCTTTACAAGACCTAAAAATATAAACTTTAACTCTATCACTCATATCATAGATAAAAATGCTTCAAGCAATCAACATTTCCTTCAATTCATTGATCCCAATTATTCCAAACCGTGTTGTTTTCTTGATGTACTAATTTTAACTAATCTAAATCCCAAACTACCCATATTGAGGTAGGAATATCTTCATCCTACCTCCAAATCTAGATATTTTACTCCAAAACCTTTTTATTTCTCAATATGTTTGCCAAAAAATTTGAAGAAGATATGTTGAATCTTAGTATCATCAAACCCACTTAGTAGAGCCAAAATATCTTCTATCATATCTATCACATGCAAGTTGGATCTATTCTTGTCATTGAACCAATTCACTAGCAATTGTAATTCACCATGTTGTGACAGAAGGTAGATGAATGCACCATATTTCTAAGGTCTTACACTCCCAAGTACATAGTTTGTTCACCTGCACTTTAATATTGTGTTCTATCGTTGAGGATTTAATTTGATTAAAGGCTCTAATATCATCTATTTTCATATTTTCAAATGTATACCAATTGATTTCTAGGCAAATATTCCAAAGGATGATTAAGGGCTCCATGTTCCAAACAGTCAAAAACTTCTCATTTTTGAAGGGACTTCTCCACTAGGCTAGCTAGTCCTTGACCCCCTCTAGTTAGACCCACCCAATAGAGAAGTCCCTTTCAGCCATTTTTTTAGATTTTTCCATGATATTGCACTCCATGAACACATGATGACCTATCTCCTTCTATTCCTCACATAAAGTGCATCAATGAGGCCCATGAAATCTTCTCTTTCAAATATTATGCATTGTTAGCATTATATTGTGAGTAACTAGCTAGCTAAAATCCTTAATATTTGGGATTGCTAAATTTCCTCATATTTTTATCCATACCTCCTCACTAGTATCTTCCTCAAATAATTTTTCATAACCACTTTTGACTAAATAATGATTGTCTATACCCTTTATATAAATATAAGTAGAATAAATTTTGTATAAAATAATTCAAACTTATTTACTCCATTGATTTTGCTCATCTATTCAATCCTCCAAGACACATCTAATGTTGCCCTTGAAATCCCTACAAAAGTAATTGCTCACCTTGTTTCCATAGACATTCTATGCATCCTAGGCTAGTGTAGTCCAACTCTCATCATGTTGTAGAATATTACCCCCTAAATAAACAACACCATAGAAGTCAATGTGCTTCCCTGTTTTATCCTTCCATTTCTTTACCTTTCTCAAAACATTCTTGCTTCCCAATAGATATTTCCAAATGATTGAGCCTTTGCAATACTCTTTCTCATTAAGGATTCTCATAGGATCCCTGCCTTCTATATATTTATGTCAAATAATATTAAACCAAATGTTGTTTGGTTCTCTCATTAATCTCAAGGCTAGTTTTGTAGAGAGGACTATGCACATTTACCTAATTCTCCTTAAACTCATACCTCACTTTTTCTTAGAACAACAAATACCTTCCCATTTCAAGAGAGTAAGTCTAAAGAGAGTTTATCTTAGATTCCATTACCCTTGTAATTTTTAATAGACACATGATATAGGTGGAAAGGGCTTGAAGGGTTACCTCTAATAGTTGCACATTCCCATACTAGCTCAACCATTTCCCATTCCACTTTTCTAGTTTCCTCTAGAATTGATCAAAAATAGGGTTCCAATGTTCTTGCTTCCTTATACCCATGAAAAGAATAATTCCTATATAAAGTGAGTGCAAGGAGCCTAGTTTATAACCCAAAATTTCCTTCATATTCCCTTGTGTCCTTGTTGGAAAAATGATGAAATATAACCAAATTTTCTCCTTATTGATTCTTTGACTTGCAACTTTCTCATTGCACACTTTCTTACATTTTTTAGGTTCAATAACACTTGTTGGTTCCAAAAGAAATGTATCATCCATAAAACATTGATGGTAAACATCCTCCAAAGTGTTTTTCACCTTTGCTCCTTAGATTTTTTTAGTCTTTGTTTTTCACACAAGGTTCATCTTAGATATTATATAAGCAAGATAAATAGGTAAGGGGATATTGGGTCACCTTGCCTCAAACTCTAAGAGCTAGCAAAAGGACTATTTGGCACTCCATTCACTAGGATAGACTATCTTGGAGTCCTTAACAACTCATAACTATATCTATCTAGGCTTTCCCAAACCCAATAATCCTAAGCATATTTTGAATAAATTTCTACAAGACCCTATCAGATGCCTTATGCATATCCAACATAACAGGCATTGCCCTCTTCTTACTTTTAACTAAGGAATGTAGAGCCTCTTGAACCACTAAAATATAATGACCCTTGATAAATAACCCCTAAATTTCCAAGTTCAAGCTTAGGATAAGGGCTTTTAATATTAGAGAGATCACATTCACCAAAATTTTATAAATTATTACACATTGGTTGGAAGTCAGTTAAGGATTCTACCTTGGCCTTCTTGGGGATAAGGAAAATTAAAGTATTATTCTATTTATTTAATACCCACTTTTTTGGGGGCTTCTCCTATAGCTGAGATGACATCTTATTTAACTATCTACCAAATTTTTTGGAATAACTATGCCTAGAACCTATCCATCCCTAGGGCTTTCTCCTTCCCTAGAGAATACCACCTCTTCAATTTATTATTCTATGAAGGGTTTATGCAATAGCTTATTATATTTTGCTATGATGACTTGAGGAATATTATTTAGGAGGTCATTGGAGGCCCTCTCCTACTCCCTCCCTTCTATTAGGAGGTTATGAAAAAATTAATAACTTCTATGTCAATCCTCTTGTATAGGGGAAAATTGCACTATTGCATATAATTCTTGTCCAGATCCATTGGGAGCCAAGGTGACTACAGGGGTGTGTTATATTCTCTACACTTGAGGTCTTTGGGGATAGAAGGGTTCACCAAAAATAGTTTAAGGACTCACTCCAAGTCCGATATGGAGGTTTTTCATGTATATATTGAGCAAACACCTATGTTTTGTCATTCTAAAATCTAATCTAAGAACTAAAATAATAATGCAAGACAAACAACAATGCAAGCAAGCAAGGGCTAATGCTAGAATCATTCTTGATTTTGAAGGATGACTAAACCCTTACTTGTAAAATAGATCCTTTTATTTTTAGCAAAGGTTTAAGAGAATGCACAAATAGATTTAACCTAAGGTGAAAACTATATATTTTCTCTCTTTCAAATGCCTAGAAATAAAATTGAAAAGTTTTCTTTTATATATTCAAATTTTGAAATAAAGATAGATAGAAAGCAAACAACAAATAGTTGAAATATTATCTAGGGAACTTATTTGATTTGATGGTTGATCCAAGCTTTAAATTTCATCCAAAATATCAAAATAGCTTCAAATGCAAAACAACTTCACAAAATCCTAGAAAATTTAATCAATGTTTGGGGGCCTGCTTAGGCCGTTGTGTGGCTAATCTTGGAGGCATAGCAGTTAGATTACCTTGGTATTTTTAGCTGATTATTCAAAAACAAAAGTGATTGTTGACATTTTTTTAAATGAACAAACAAGGATGCAATGAAATGAAATAGTGCAAAAAACAAAATGCAAACAGTAGTATTATGACCTAGATGAATTATGCAAATGTAATTTAAGGGTTTGGGAACAAAGCTTTGCCCCTAAAATTACCTAGCTAAAATTGTGCCTTCTAAGGGATGACCACAATTTTGTCTTTGTTGAAATTGTGCCCTGTATGTATGAGGTATGATTTCACAATAGAGGGGAAGGAGAAATTAACAATGTGAAATAAAGAAAAATATTGCACAATGAACGACCAAAGAAGAATAAAATGCAAGAAGACACCTGGTGGTAGTGAAAGAATAAGAAAAAAGAATGAGGACTTCCACAAAAGGGTAGAATTTTCATCAAGGCTCCAAAACTTATCCACGAAGGGTAGTCAACCACAAGAAACACAACAACAAAGTAGGACAACAATCCAAAGCAGATATTCATCAAGATAACTTTTTGCAAAATAAGAACTTCACAACTTGTCGCACTAAGATCACTTAGAAAAATTTTGGTTGAACAAAAAGGGAATCCAAACCCTCTATTTATAATATTTTTGGGTGGGAAAACAAACCTTTGACTTGGGTAAAAACCTAAGTCATAGAGGTTGGCCAAAAGCTTCGGCGAGACAACTAGACCCATGTGCAATTTTTCTACACTTTAGGGGATAAAATGGTGTCAAAATGGGACAAAACTTATATCATTGGAAAGATATTTTCAAACCTAATTCAATTTTCCATGTCTATATTTTATCCCCTCTTTGATGCATTTATGGCCTAATAAATGCAGCAAAAAATGAAGTAGATACTTCTGGGTAAAAAAAGGCAAACAAAGAAAAAACGGTGACAGGTTTAGAAGAAAGGAGTGGTGCAAAAAGCTTGTCATTCTAGATACTTAAATATTTTACATGCAAAATGAGGTATTAGAGACATTAATGCCTCTTAGGCCAAGATGCCCCCTCAAGTTTCAAAAGGAATTCTAAATTCCTAAGGAAACTTGAAATGACTGACTCAAAATAAAACAAAGCATCAACAACGAAAAAGGAGAAAAAGATGGCAAAAGGAAGAAAGAGGAGAGAGAAAAATATGAAAAGGAAAGATTAGGTTTTACTTACGTTTTTAAGTTTTGTTTTTTAAGCATGATAATTGTAAACATATTGAATGCAATGCAAAATTATCCTAAATAAATGAATGCAAAATGATCTTAACTAATGAAATGCATGAAAACTAACTAAATGAATACAAATGAGATGAATGGATAGTGTATGGAAATAAGAAAAGAAGAAAAAAAATAAAATAAGAAAAAAATGATGATAGGAGAAAGAATTATGGAAGGAGAAAAAAAAAGCTCCAAAAGGTCAAAAGAAAATAAAAAAGAAACAAAACAAAACCCTGTAAGGATGTATGCTCACAAATGGCCGAATGTAGGTTACCCCTCACTAGTAGCCATGAAGCTATCCTATAAGGGTGTTATCCCCATAATAATAGGAAAGTGTGGAGCAATACCCACTATGGGTGCAGTGCTCGCTAATGGCTAGAGATGCCCGCTAGGATGTATGCTTACAAATTCTTGAGATGGAGGCTACCTCTCATGTGTGACCATGAGCTATCCTATATAGGGTGTAGTGTGTGAGTGATGTGCCAAATTTAGTACTACCTAATAGGGATGTGGTGTGTGCAAAAAGAGATGAATGAGCAAAGCAAAGCACAATAGAGAAATGTGCATATGTGTGCATGTATTAGACAAAATGATGATAAAATAATGAGAGAAGAAAAAAGCAAATAAAAGTGTGTGTGTGTCCTTCATAAAATTTCAATAGCTAAGAGACGTGCATAATATAGTCAGTGGTTGTATGAATACCATAAATAATACTCATACGGTATCTATCAATCCTATGAGGACCACTTAACAATTGAAAGATCAAGAAGGAAAAGTGTGAACAAAAACAAGACAAGATACACTGATGGAAGGAGGAATGTATATCCTTTGTCTTGATGAAAAGAAAAAAAGAATATATGCAAAGGACAAGGATATACAGAAGGAATTATATCCCTTGACTTGGAGAAAATTTACGGTCATTTATACTTTCAAAGGTCAAGGAATATAAAAGAATAGGATAAAATACATGAGAAAATGCAATGATGAAAATGCATGGATATGGTCCCTAGGTTAAGGATTTGTTAGGCATTAGAGCTCTAGTATGATTACAATACATGTGAGCTAAGACCTAACTAGGTGTCATCACTTGCCATCCTCATGAAGTCCCCAAAAATATATATGATCAAGTAGTCATGCAAGTATAATCAAGCAACAATGCAATTATATGACAAGCAAAATGTAGATGGAATATAATGTCAGGTAAACCATGCAAAATATGATAGGAAATCATGTAGTATAATCAAGCAAATCAAATGCAATACGAAAGCTAAGCTAAATGTAGTATGAAAAAAATGAAAATGCAGAGTTATGCATAGTATCTTTTTAGATACATTATGTTCATTGGTTCTTTAATTTCTTTACCATTCAGGGGAAAGCAACTTAGGGTGCACCAAAGTTACCACATTGCAGAACAACATGTTAGTGGGATAATGCGGTCCCTCATCCTCATAACTCCACTCCAAGCCTTGATGATCTAAATATTTTACATAAATAATAATATTATAATCATCATAAAATAGTAAAGGTTGGTTTTTATTGGGTATGTAGTATATGCCACATCTCCCAAGCCAAATCGCAACTTCCAAAGGATCTTGAATATATTTCTATTGTGGCCCCAAACCTTTACCTATACATCCCATGCTAGATAGGAGTTGCTTGGGAAGTGGGTAATCATTGGACAAATAACAATGGATAAAATAATGCTCTATAGGAAGAGGGTTTCTACCACAAATATTTTCTTTGGGGGCCATACCCCCAAATATAAAGGTGCACATGCCAATGTGTACAACTTCACTCTTATTATGAGGTAAACCCATAGTCCTCAGTGAAGGTGGTAGCTTGGCAAGATTCAAAAGAGGTTCTTGAAGAAATGGATTGACTTGATACTATGATGAAACTTTGATTAGTGGTTCTTCACTTACCTTTAAAGTTTTAAGTTATTTTGTAAGCAGTGTTATGCATAAGGGCTCGGTCCCAAAATGCATTTATAAAAATTTGGTGATTTAGTTTCAAAATCCAAGCGAATAGGGTCCAAATACATGTAGAAGGTTCACTATTATCAGGGGCAATGTTGGAAATTTAAACTTAAAAGGGTCAAATTATTATAAAAATGAGGCGAATCGACCCAAAAAAAATTGCACCCATAAATTTTTGGCTAAAGGGTCTTGGTCAAGGGTCCCAAATATTAGCCAATTCCAAAATATGAAATTCCTAATTTTAGCTAATTTGGAGATAAATAACCACTATGCATAACCTTGTTGTTAAGGTGAGAAGAAGAAATTGAAGAAGAAGAAGAAGAACAAGAAAGAGAGATTGAAGGATATAAATTAAGATTTGATTGAGCTTGCTCAACCATTGAAAAATATTGAAATGGATGAGGGTTGCTCAAAATGGTGACAAGTTGATTTTTGAATTTAAAATTCAAGCATTGATGAAAAGTAGATGAGACAACCCTCATTGTGTTAATCCAAGGACATCCAAGAAGAATATTGAAATATGTTGGGCAAGGCACCACATAAAACAAGGTATCTAATATATTAGAGTCAACCCTAAGGGGAGGGATATAATGCCAATCGTAAGTGGGAGGGATATAATGCCATAGGCCTCTTGGGACTCATTGTTGAAATCTTTGATGATGATATTATATCTAATTAAATATTCCTCTTTTAATGCAAAATTTTGGACAAATTGAAAAGTGCATAAATTGAGGGAAGAACCATTGTCTATCAAAATTCACTTGATAAATGTTTCCCCAATAAATGTAGTGATGTAGATGGAAGAGTCCCCTTACAAGTCTAATGAAGGAATATGATCATCCAAAAATGTGAAATGATGTATTCCAATGGAACCTACAACATCAACTATAGCACTAGGGAAAATGTCTTGAGGAATATATTGTTGACTTAGAAGCTTCAACAAGGCTTCCCTATGAATAGGAGAAGTTTGCAAAAGCTCTAAGAGGGAGATCTTAGTTGGGTAACTAGCTAACTATTTTTGAATGTTGAAGGAGACTTTAGGTTGAGGTTTCAACACTAAAGGTGGGTTTTCTACTCTCATGCTCCTTTTTTGGGTACTCTTCAAAACTAAGGATAGTTTTGAAGGTTGGTTGGATGTAGAACTCATCTCCTACTAATATTGTTGAGTCGGTTGAATTTAAGCTTATTGCCTTGTATTTACTGCTACCATACCAACCATATTGTTGTAGGGAGGTATCACATTATGATACAAAAATTGATTAGCTACCTATTGCCCATGCTTAGATAGGGGGTCTTGGAACATACCCATGTCTTGATTAGTTGTGGGTGCTTGTTGAGTAGGAGGTTGATTGTTTGTTGGAGGATTGGATTGAGGACCTTCTATAACAAGACAACCTACATAAATTAAGTCCTAAACCACATGTTTCAACCTCTTACATGAATTTATCATGTACCCCTCCACTATATGATACTTGTAATGTTGATCAGGATTATACCAATTAGTTGTGGTATCAAGTTACCTTAAGGGATGCAACTCAATCATGTTAGCTTCTATGAGCTAATTTAGGACCATGTTCATGGGCATGCTGAGTCTTGTGAAATTCCTTGGTGGGGGTTTTTGAGGTGTGCTAAGCACCATATTTTGTAGGGCATTAAGAACATTATTGACAAGCCTACTATATATTACCCCATCACCAACTACATGCTTGTTCTTATACTAAGATTTCATGGTCCTATCTTCTTATCTTAGCTCAAGTTGACCTCTTCTAATAAGAGACTTCTCTACTCTTCTTGCCAAATATATTGCTTGTTCAAAAGAGGTAATAGTTGTTGTTTCCAATTCATATGATATTTGCTCTTGTAAATTTCCAATAAATATCTCTAACATATCTCGAGGAAAAAATTTGTATCTTAATCATCCAAATAGACTTCTCCAACGAGATAGGAAGTCCAAAAAACTTTCATCCTTACCTTGCTTTAAAAGTTATAAATATTTTATAGTCACATTTTTATGCACATAAGCTCCAAGTTGTTAAACAAACAATTCTATTGTCTTCTCAAAATTACTCAAAGAATGATTAGGCAGTTGATAATACCATTTCAATACCATACCACCAAGGCTCTTAGGGAACATATTTACTAACAACATGTCATCATATATAATATCATGGCACGTTGTCCTAAACATGCTTAAATTCTCAATTTGGTCCTATGTTCCCTTATAAATAGGAAAAACCAACATTAGAAAATGCTTAGGGTAGGACCTAGAGGCGATGATAGGGTCTAAGGGTTGATTTCATATTTCCTTATAGTTTTAGGTGAAACATGGTGCTTGAACTATATATATTCTTAAAGCAAAGTGTTTCACCATATTTTTCAATCTTTGCATATCGATATTGTTGTTGTGCAATACCCCTAAATTCCATAGGGGAGGACTATAGGTAGGTTGTTGAAAGGGAACTTGGCTAATTTTGGAGGTATTAACACTATTATGATATTGTTGTGGGAGGTAACTCACATTTGGTGGAACAAAAGAAGGAATGTTTAAAGAGGGAATATTAGGATACGATGAAAATTGAACATTATTTTGAGATGTACTACTAGTTGGAGGAGGTTACGAGGTTATAGTAGTAGCATATGTAGGTTTATGAAACATATTAACATTATGATAATATTCAAAAAAACTATTGATGTGAATGTTTTGAGAAGAAATGGTTTGATGATGAGATGTCCCAGCCTCTTCGAGGAGGGTCTCCTCATCCATGTCCTTATTAAAGGCTTGCCTATGCTGCTTATAGAAATTACAAATATGATCAAATGATTTAAAGGTGAGCTTACCATGAGGACCTTCAATAGGATCAATGTCATCATTATTCTCCAAGTCCCTTTCTCTCTAGATTAGGATTCTCCTTGTCAATTTGATCATCCTTTTGAGGATTCACATCAAATTATAAAATCTTTTGCTTATTCATAATATTTGGAGCCATGGGATTAAGAGAAAGGACAAGGGAGAAAAATATATCTAAAAATAATGAAAGACACACAAAAGGCATATTTTTTAAGTGTTTTCATGTTCTAACTCTATGAAAATAGATTAAATGCTCTTGCTTATAGTTGAAAAGTAAAACAAAAGGGGCAAAAGGAAGGAGCTTCCTAGATGTCCATTAAGGGCATGTTTCACATTGGGTTTTCCAAATATGTAGAGGGGGAAAACTACCCTGTAGCGTATGATTCTTAGCTAGATCCATTAGGGTCCAAGGTGACCGTAGGGGTGTGTTATGTTCTCTACACTCTGGGACTTGGGGTATTGAAGGATTCACCAAAAATTATTTAAGGACTCACTCCATTTTTGGGATGGAGATGTTTAATTATATATTGAGAAAAAACCTATGTTTGACCTTTCTAAAATCTAAGCTAAGAAATGAAAGAACAATGCAAGACAAACAACAATACAAGCAAGCAAGGGCTAACCCTAAAATGATTCTTGACTTTTAATGATGACTAAACCCTAAATTTCAAAATAGATAATTTTATTTTTGTCAAGGGTTTAAGAGAATGCACAAACATATTTAACCTAAGGTGCAAACTATATACATTTTCTCTTTCAAATGCCTAGAAATAAAATCAAAATATTTTCTTCTATTTTATATTTAAATCTGAAATAAATATAAACATAAATAAAACAAAAAATAGTCTGAAATCTTATCTAGGGTACTTATCTAATCCGGTGGTTGATCCAAGCTTTAAATTTCATCTAGAATATCCAAACAACTTCAAACCTGCAAAACAACTAAAGAACACAAGCTTATACTGAGAGGTGGGGGTGAACAGTATAAGACCGCTTTTTACTTTTTCCTCCAAATCAACTTTCAAATCAATATTATGCAGTGTATAGAAAGCAATATCAATAGCGAGTAATTAAAGCAATGCACAAAACACCATCCACAATAGAGACACAACAATTTACGTGGTTCACCCAATGCGGGCTACTCCACGGATAAAATATTTCACTAAATTTTATCAAATCAAATCTGGGAATACCTTTCCCGATTACAATGTTTATGGGCACCAACCCAAAGGAGACACCAATCCCCTAGCTCTGTTCTGGTTGGTGATCCTCTAGAAGACCTCTGCCTCCTCTGCCCTTAGCAAATGGAACTCTATCCATAGAAGACACCTGTCTTCCCTGCTCTGGCTGGAGACCTCTCGTCCTCAACTCTATCACCTCCAAAGCTGGTCCTCGAAATTGCACTAAACACAGTCCTTCGGTCTAGCACAAATGTCCTCATCTCTTTCTCCGCTCCCCCCCCACCCCCCCCCCCCCCCCCCCCCCCCCCTTTTTTTGTCCTCTTTTTTTGGTCTGCACAAGAAAAACACAGTCCTTCGCTCTTTTTGTGCAATCACAGCTGCACTTGATCAAACTTTGACCTTTGCACCTCTACGCAATCACAACAGCATATACTTCGCGCACTCTGCTTCCTTGCAATCTTACTCACTTAGAAGATTCGATGAAATGCACTCTGTACTCTGCAATCGACTTTTGCACTTAGCTTCTTGGCGATCGAACTTCTCCCCGCCCTCTATCTGTGAATGTCGCACTTCGAATGCACACTTAAAAATCAATCCTTTAACTCTCCAAACAGCCCTCCTTTTATACTAACACATTCAAGATTTAAACCTTGGTCTTAGTCGGCTGTTACCCTTAAACTACGTCGGTTGCAAAACCTTAAACTGCGTCGGCTCAAATTTAACTCTGTCGGCTTCAACCGCCTCTGTGGTTCTGTAGCTTTTCTCGTGAAACTACAACATGTCATGATATCGTGACACCTTTGCAAGTCGTACACTTTCTTTTGGCTTTTGTCATGATATCGTGACACTTTAGCCTTTGACGACTTTGACTAAGCTCTTGTCGTGATATCGCGACACTTCTCGCTTTCTTATCCACTTCTTGGCTTGCACTAGCAAAAATGGAACATGTCGCGAAATCATGACACTTTCGCTGCCTTGAGCTTCTCTCTGCCTTACACCCGTGAAACTGGAACATGTCACGAAATCGTGACACTTTCGCTGCCTTAAGCTCTTCTCTGCCTTACGCCTGCGAAACTGGAACATGTCACGAAATCGTGACGCTTTTGTCTTCATAGCCTTCCTTTCTGCTTTTGTCATGAAATCATGACACTTCACCTATGGAAGACATGCTATCAGTTTCTATCATGAAATCGTGACACTTCTGCTGCCGTCTGCTATCTTTTCTGCCTGTCGCGAAATCGTGACGCTTTCAGCTTCCGTACGCTTTCTTTGTAGCCTGTCACAAAATCATGACGCTTCTCATTTCAGACTCTTCCCTTTGCTGCATGTCACGAAATCGTGACAGTTCTCACTTCGAGTTCTGTAGCATGTCACGAAATCATGACAGTCCTCACTTCGTCTTTTGTAGCATGTCGCGAAATCGTGACACTTTATCTTGCTACTTTCTCTCTCTTTGAACTTGTCACGAAATCGTGACAACTCACATTTCGGACTCTCTCTTCTGCATTATGTCACGAAATCATGACACTTTTCCTTTTGGACTCCTTCTCCTACAACATGTCACGAAATCGTGACACTTTTCCTTTCGGACTCCCTCTCCTGCAACATGTCGCGAAATCGCGACACTTTTTCTTTCGGACTCCCTCTCCGGCAACATGTCGCGAAATCGTGACACTTTTTCTTTCGGACTTCCTCTCCTGCAACATGTCACGAAATCGTGACACTTTTTCGTCCGTACAATCTTCCTTGCAATATGTCATGAAATCGTGACACTTTTCCTTCTCGGCCTTCCTGCTCTTTTCAAGTCGCGAAAATGCGACATGTCATGAAATCGCGACACTTTCCACCTTGCTCTCCTTCTCTGCCAACATGTCACGAAATCGTGACAGTTTTCCCTGCTTCTTCTCTCTCTTCCAACATGTCGCGAAATCGTGACAGTTTTGCCAGCTCTTTCTCTCTCCTCTAACATGTCGCGAAATCGCGACAGTTTTTCCAGCACTTTCTCTCTCCTCTAACATGTCGCAAAATCGCGACAGTCTTTCCAGCCTGCTGCATACTTTTTCTAACTTGTTTTTTTTCTTTGATCTTTTGCAAAAGAGCTACTATGATCTTCTTGGAAACTCATTGTCCATGCTCTGAATAATCTGACATTAAATCAAATTCCTTCAAGAGCTTCTTGACATCAATGACAACTTCTACACTTGAGCAAAGGCAATGTACCCAAGGTACCCAAAATTGCCAACAATCTCCCCCTTTGTCATTGATGGCAAACCTTTACTAAAAACACATCTCAAGAGCCAAAACTGAAACCAGTTGTGCTAACACTGAGAATCTGCCTTTGAGGTTTTGCTCCCCCTTACTCATATCTCTCCCCCTTTGTCATCAATGGCAAAGGGTCACCTTTGGGGCTTGGGACTAAGAATGAGCCTCTTAGCTTAGTCCCTCCCCCACCTCCTGATGAGGTGATTAAAATAGGGGTGGGAGTAAAACTCCCATTAGGCACTGATCATCATCAGTGTCTATAACTTCCTTGCCAGGCCTTCTCTTGAACTCATTGTCCATTTTCCTATTCCTGTTACTGTTCTTGTTCTTGTTCTCATCCCTATTTTTGTTCATGCCTTGATCCTTGGACCTGTTCATACCACTGTTCCTGTTCTTGTACCTTGGAAGATCAGCTCTACACTGTCTAGCTGTGTGACCTCCATTGTTGCACTTATAACAGGTAACAATGTTATTTCTTTTAGGCATACCTGTTCTTTGAATCCGCCAGTTCTGCCCAAACCTGTTCTGATTAATCCTGTTCTGGCCGAGCCTATTATTTATCTCGCAATAGACTGCCTTGTGCCCGAACTATTGACAAGAGTAGCAATACCCTCGAAAGAAACTAGCACTTCTGAATTTGTCGTTTACTTTCTTCACTTGAGCCATGCAATGTACAGCCATGTGACCAAACCTGTGACACGCAAAACATCTGTCGTGAAATTTTCTTTTATTCGACCTCTTGGGTCCCGAAAACTTCTTCTTCTCAATCTAAATTTTGTTTTCTATTTCTGCGCATCTATCACTCATGGACTCATGATCTGAAGTACTTTCTTCATTAGAACTCTCTTCCTTTTGAAATCTCTTGCTAGATTCCCCAACCTGTTCCTTGTGCGGCTCAACAAAACCAAGGCCTATTTTATCTGTTGGTTTTCTTTGACCTTTGATGAGAGACTTAACCCTTTTGGAGCTATCTTGAAACCTGTATAGCTTATCCTTGTACTCTTTAGTTTCCACTTCCAAAGAAGCCATTTTCTGTTCCAATTCACTATATTTAAGAACCTTGGACTCTAACTCAACCTTGAGTTCTTGAGTCTTAGCTATAGAGAAATCAAGATTTTCTATAAGATCATCTCTTTCCATACAACATTCATCTAACTTATCCTGGAGTCTGGCATTCTTCTTTCTTTCCTTTTTCAAAGCACTAAGAGCACTACTAAGTTCACTTTCAAGATCCTTTATTTGTTTGCTTTCTGAATCATCAGAGTCTTTTCCAGATTTCTTATCACTAGAGGTGCTACCCTTTTCAAAAACCATACAAGCATCTTCCTTATAGTTTTTTGAAGCATCCTCATACATACTAGTAACCAATTCATTATTTGTGCAATCATCCTCAAGGTGACCAAAATTTCCACATCTAAAACATTTCATGATAATGAATCTATGTTTCGGTTCTTCCTCTTTTTCTGATATGAACAACATCTCATTTTCACTATCACTTGAAGAACTTTCACTATCACTACTAGAACACTTACTTGCTTTGTCTAGGTAGAAACTCTTCTTGTGCTTGTGAGAATACCTCTTTCCGTGGTTGTTGTGCTCATCTTTGTTCTTCCTGTGATGCTTGTACTTTTTAGAATCCTTGCTCTTAGAAACCTCTTTCTCTTCATCACTTTCATTCTTGGAAATAGTACAGTCAGGTAGCATAATGACCAAACTTTCCACAATTGAAACATCTTATATTTTTCATGCTTTTGTGCTTTCTAGAGAACTTGCCTTTCTTGCTGTAATATGCCTCTTCATCACTAGAAGACTCATCACTCTCTTGAAGTTGTTTACCCTTGGATTTCTTGGTAGCTTTGAAAGCTGCTTCTTTCTTGACATCAACCTTCACTTGAGTTCTCAACTCAAATGCTGCAAGTATACTATGGAGCTCATCCTTTTTCAACTTATCCAAATATTTAGCTTCCTCAATAGCAGAAATATTTTCACTAAATCTATTAGGAAGAGATCTTAAAATCTTATCACAAACATCATTTTCAGCAAGCTCAAGACCTAAGTCTTTCATGGAGTTAACAACCTCATCCATACGAAGCATGTAGTCACTAATATTTTCATCATCATTCATCTTGAGTTGTTCAAACATACCTTTGAAGTGTCTCAACTTGGCCTTTCGGACATTTACATCACCTGTGTGAACCACCTGCAGCTGTTTCCACATTTCACTAGTTGTCTTGCAGTGAATCACCTTGGTAAGATCTACCTTCTGTAAACCCTTCAGGATTGCATTCATTGCTTTTGAATTGCTGTGATGTAGGAGCCTATCTTCTTTAGTATAAGGACCATTTTCAGGAATAGTGTACCCATCTTCAATCACTTCCCAAACCTCATTCCCAAGTGCCATTAGATAAACCTTCATCCTTGCACTCCAAAGACCAAAATCTGATCCATCAAGAATAGGTGTTGCATTGCCACTTGAATAATCCATTGTGTTCTTTGCTAGCTTTTCCTTCAAGCTGTTAAACTTTCTGAAGGCACCCGCTCTGATACCAATTGAAGAACACAAGCTTATACTGAGAGGGGGGTGAACAGTATAAGACCGCTTTTTACTTTTTCCTCCAAATCAACTTTCAAATCAATATTATGCAGTGTATAGAAAGCAATATCAATAGCAGTAATTAAAGCAATGCACAAAACACCATCCACAATAGAGACACAACAATTTACGTGGTTCACCCAATGCGGGCTACTCCACGGATAAAATATTTCACTAAATTTTATCAAATCAAATCTGGGAATACCTTTCCCGATTACAATGTTTATGGGCACCAACCCAAAGGAGACACCAATCCCCTAGCTCTGTTCTGGTTGGTGATCCTCTAGAAGACCTCTGCCTCCTCTGCCCTTAGCAAATGGAACTCTATCCACAGAAGACACCTGTCTTCCCTGCTCTGGCTGGAGACCTCTGTCCTCAACTCTATCACCTCCAAAGCTGGTCCTCGAAATTGCACTAAACACGAGTCCTTCGGTCTAGCACAAATGTCCTCGAATCTCTTTCTCCGAACCCCCACCAAAAACACCCCCCCGGCGCCACAAAAAACTTTGTCCTCTTTTTTTGGTCTGCACAAGAAAAACATAGTCCTTCGCTCTTTTTGCGCAATCACAACTGCACTTGATCAAACTTTGACCTTTGCACCTCTGCGCAATCACAGCAGCATATACTTCGCGCACTCTGCTTCCTTGCAATCTTACTCACTTAGAAGATTCGATGAAATGCACTCTGTACTCTGCAATCGACTTTTGCACTTAGCTTCTTGGCGATCAAACTTCTCCCCGCCCTCTATCTACGAATGTCGCACTTCGAATGCACACTTAAAAATCGATCCTTTAACTCTCCAAACAGCCCTCCTTTTATACTAACACATTCAAGATTTAAACCTTGGTCTTAGTCGGCTGTTACCCTTAAACTACGTCGGCTGCAAAACCTTAAACTGCGTCGGCTCAAATTTAACTCTGTCGGCTTCAACCGCCTCTGTGGTTCTGTAGCTTTTCTCGTGAAACTACAACATGTCACGATATCGTGACACCTTTGCAGCCGTACACTTTCTTTTGGCTTTTGTCATGATATCGTGACACTTTAGCCTTTGACGACTTTGACTAAGCTCTTGTCGTGATATCGTGACACTTCTCGCTTTCTTATCCACTTCTTGGCTTGCACTAGCGAAAATGGAACATGTCACGAAATCATGACACTTTCGTTGCCTTGAGCTTCTCTCTGCCTTACACCCACGAAACTGGAACATGTCACGAAATCGTGACACTTTCACTGCCTTAAGCTCTTCTCTGCCTTACGCCCGTGAAACTGGAACATGTCACGAAATCGTGACGCTTTTGTCTTCATAGCCTTCCTTTCTGCTTTTGTCACGAAATCATGACACTTCACCTATGGAAGACATGCTATCAATTTCTGTCATGAAATCATGACACTTCTGCTGCTGTCTGCTATCTTTTTTGCCTGTCGCAAAATCATGACGCTTTCAGCTTTCGTACGCTTTCTTTGTAGCCTGTCGCGAAATCGTGACGCTTCTCATTTCAGACTCTTCCCTTTGCTGCATGTCATGAAATCATGACAGTTCTCACTTCGAGTTCTGCAGCATGTCACGAAATCGTGACAGTCCTCACTTCGTCTTTTGCAGCATGTCGCAAAATCGTGACACTTTATCTTGCTACTTTCTCTCTCTTCGAACTTGTCATGAAATCATGACAACTCACATTCCGGACTCTCTCTTCTGCATTATGTCATGAAATCGTGACACTTTTCCTTTTGGACTCCTTCTCCTGCAACATGTCATGAAATCGTGACACTTTTCCTTTCGGACTCCCTCTCCTGCAACATGTTGCAAAATCGTGACACTTTTTCTTTCGGACTCCCTCTCCGGCAACATGTCGCGAAATCGTGACACTTTTTCTTTCGGACTTCCTCTCCTGCAACATGTCGCGAAATCGTGACACTTTTTCGTCCGTACAATCTTCCTTGCAATATGTCACGAAATCGTGACACTTTTCCTTCTCGGCCTTCCTGCTCTTTTCAAGTCACGAAAATGCGACATGTCGTGAAATCGTGACACTTTCCACCTTGCTCTCCTTCTCTGCCAACATGTCACGAAATCGCGATAGTTTTCCCTGCTTCTTCTCTCTCTTCCAACATGTCGTGAAATCATGACAGTTTTGCCAGCTCTTTCTCTCTCCTCTAACATGTCGCGAAATCGTGACAGTTTTTCCAACACTTTCTCTCTCCTCTAACATGTCACGAAATCGTGACAGTCTTTCCAACTTGCTGCATACTTTTTCTAACTTGTTTTTTTCTTTGATCTTTTGCAAAAGAGCTACTATGATCTTCTTGGAAACTCATTGTCCATGCTCTGAATAATCTGACATTAAATCAAATTCCTTCAAGAGCTTCTTGACATCAATGACAACTTCTACACTTGAGCAAAGGCAATGTACCCAAGGTACCCAAAATTGCCAACAACAACCTCACAAAACACTAGAAAATTTTATTCGCATTTGGAGTCCTACTTACACCACTATGTGACTGAGCTTGGAGGCACAACAGTAAATCCCCCTTGGTCATTTTAGATTATCGTTCAAAAATAAAATTGATTGTTGACATTTTTGGAAGTGAACAAACAAAGATGCAATGAAATGACACTGATAAAAATAGAATGCAAACAATAGTATTATGACCTAGATGAAACATGTAAATATAATTTAAGGTATTGGGAATAAAGCTTTACCCCCAATCTTGCCCAAGATAAAATAATGCTTTGTAATGTGTGACCACAATTTTGGCTCTATAAAAATCATACCCTGAACAGATGGGGCATGATTTTACAATAGAGGTGAACAAGCAATTAACAGTGCAAAATAAAGAAAAATAATGCACAATGAATTACCTAAAAAAAATAAAATGTAAGAAGACACCTGGTGGCAGTGAAATAATAGGAAAAATGATGAATACTTACATGAAATGGTATACTCCTCCTCAATGATGCAACACTTATCCACCAATGGCAACCAACCACAAGAAGCATAAAAGCAAAGCAACACAACAATCCAAAAGTAAATATGCGTCAAGAGCACTTTTCACAAAAGAAGAACTTCACAACTTATCACACTAAGATCACTTAGATTTTTTTTTATTGAAAAAAATGGAGTCCAAACCCTTTATTTATAAGAGTTTTGGGTGGAAAAAGAAAACTTAAACTTGGGTAAGGTCCCTTGTCATAGAGGTTAGCCAAAAATGTGGGCAAGATAGCTAGACCCATGTGCATTTTTTCTACACTTTGGGAGACAAAATGGTATCATAATTGTATAAAACTTATACCATTGAAAATATATTTTTGATACTGATCCAATGGTAGATGTTTTGGTAGGAATGGAGAATATTTTATGAGAGAAAAGTTGGCAAAAATATTACCTTACTTTTCTACGAGAAAAACTAATGATCTAAGAAAAATGAATCATCTTAATGGGTCAATTTTCCATGTCTACACCTCTCCTCTTGATATAAACTCCCTTGATCTATAGTGATTCTATTGATTTTGTTCTTGGTCCAATGGATTAAGGTAGTAACATGGTTTCTTTATATTCTTCCTAAATCTAAAGTGCTCAAGACTTTTACCTCTAGTGGTTTTATTTTATTGCTAAAATATTATGGTATTCACCAAGATTCATCTTCTCCTGTTGAATCAAATCCTTAGTGTTCCCATTCACCTTCATATTTTTCTCAATGATTTTTAAACCATTTTCTAGTTTGTCCTTCATTTTAAAAATAATTTAAAAAAATCACAATTCTAGATTTGTATCTTATGTTTAATTATTTTCATCTTTTGGAAAAGTTGCAACATGAAACTCCCTATTACAAATGTACTCCACCATTGCCTAATTTTTACTTCCAAGTCCAAACATGTTGCCCAAATCAAACAAAGATGGTAGTTTTTCTTAGATCTATCTCTTTACATTTCTAAAATCAAATGTCTATTCATACCTAATTTTATAGCCTATTCTATGTCTTATATGGAAACCCTCCATATATAATTCGAGATATTAAAATTATATTCAATCATCAATATGTTGATCCTATCATTTTATTATTCCATGTGTAGTTGCCCCCTTCAAATACAAGTTTATAAAGCTTGTATTTGTCAAAAAAATTGATATATCTCTTATGGCCTATATGTAACTATTAGCCCCTCCTTTCATCTCATTCATTATTAGCATGGTATTCAAATCCTTGGCCACCATTTCTAATTTTTTAAGTTTTGACTATTTTCTTTAAGTAAATTTCAAAGACCTTTTATATGCTCAATGAAGTTGGGTGTATAAAAATTTTTATGAAGCCTACTTTACCTATGAGCTTATAGTGGAAGAAAATTGTAGGGTGAAATTGATTTTTATCAAGTAGCTCTCCATAAATTATATTTAAGTTCTAGCCAACCACTCAAATCCCTCTCTGATGGAACTCTCAAGAAGTTGCTTCTGCTCTATATCATCCTACCTACTTTTTGTAACTTGTTTTCCCTATTGTTTCTCATGTAATAAGACTATAATAGTACACAATATGCTAATACAATATTTTATTAGTTTATACTTGGCTAGGACATTTAGAACCCTCACTTTCGAAGATAATAATTTTATTTTTACCTTTGACCAGGGGTTTGGATCCTCATTTAAATACAACAACAACAAGGTTCAGTTTACCATCAACCATTTTTCTTGTTTCTCTACTTTTTAAACTATTTCTTAAGGTTCGTTCTCTTTTTCATCTAGATATGCCTATATTAGCTTGTCTGCATGTGCTCCTTATCCATATCTTAGAAGGCTAACCTCCTCTCACTTTATTTCTACCTCTTCCACCTTCTATTATGGTTTCATATTTTCATTGAGAAAGTTTCTTGAGACAACTTGTCCTCTATAATTTTATCTTATTTAGCTTTTTTAATTGTGTTTTCCTTCTTCCAAACCCACCTTGATCTCTTGTATCTTTAGAACTGTTTCCTCCTCTTCAATTGTTATAAAAACCTCTCATTTTGCTTATTCTAGTTTTGGTGCTATTTATTGTATTTCTATTTATAGGTTTGGTTTTGTGGAAAATGAGCTATTGTGACTTCTTCCTTATTGTTCCTTGAGGGTTCTCTTTCAATGTTCCTTTTTTTTCTATATAAAAAATTATAAAATGCTCGATAGATATGATATCAAAAGGATATTTTTTGTATTATGATGTGAACTCAAAAATTAAAAGTAACACTAAACATAATAGTGTTCCTTTGTCTAAAAAATGATGGATTTTCCTAAATAAAACCTTTATATTAAGCAAACGAGAGTAAGTGCAACCGTGAGTGAACACAACAAAAAGTGAGTGTGAGCACAAGTTGAGAGTGAGTGTAGCCAAAAGCAAGTGTGAGCATGAGCTAAGAGTCAGTGCAACCATAAGAAAAAGTGTGAGCACAAGCTAGGAGAGAGTGCAGTTGAAAGCTAGTGCAAGCATGACTTAGGAGTTAGTGTAACCAAAAGTGAGTGCAAGCATGAGCTGGGAGTTATTGCAAGTAAAAGTGAGTGCGAGCACAAGTTGGGAGTGAGGAGGAAGTGTGAGTAATAAAGCAAAAAGTAGAAAGCAAAGTGTGATCAAAGAACAAGTACCACTTATTTTTCAAATATTTGGAAAATGTAAAGGATTCATGTGAAGAAAAACTAGGTAACATGGAAATAAAGTCATTTGTGAAAGTCCTTACTAAAATTATGAATGGCCAAGTTGGAATTTTGGATGACCTATCTAGAAATAAGAGGAAGTGAGAATCTATGGCAAACCTTGTATATGTAGTAGATTCTACACCAGAAGTGATTATGAAGGATGAGATGATTGAACATGATATAATGATTCTTAAAACTAGAGGCTTAATACATAAATTTCATGGATAGTGGCTAGGTTATTTTTATATTCAAAATTGAATTAAGTGGAAGTGGAGTTTGAATTCAAATAACTCCATGAATTTCCTTCCAAAAGGATTTTTCCTTGTTATTTTCTTCAGTTTAGAAATAAGGGATAAAGTAATGGATGGAAAACCATGGTTTTGTGGTAAATATGCATTATATTTAACACGTTGAAGTGAAAAATAAAATTGTACACAAAAACTATTAAAAGGCTAATGGTATGGATTAGGCTTTTTGGAATTCCTTATCAACTCATCAATAAGGAGGTTTTGAAGAATATTGGTAATATTATAGGTGAATTCATCTAGGAGGGACCAACTACTCAGAAAATAAGTCATGTTGTATACACTCAAATATGTGTTGCCATTGATATTTATTAATGTTTACTACAATTGATTATGATTAAATTTGAATCACGATAATGGGATCAACAAGTGGAATATGAAAACATTGCATTCTAATGTCACAAATGTCATAAAATTAGGCACATAGCAAGAGAATACAAAGTGAAAATAGAGGAAGAGATAGAATTTTTTGGGCTTGAGGGTAGCTTCAATTTGAAACAAGAAGACCATATCATAGGAGAAGCTAGTTCAAATCAAGGATTTCCAACTAAAAATATTAGAGGTGTTAACAAGAAGTGGGGCTAAGGACACAAATGGGCATACCTGTAGCGATTTCGAGATGTTTTGAGCAAAATTTTGTTAAGTGGAAAAACCGTCGCGATATCGCGACCTTTTTTGTGAAAATCCTCCCAATGGATAACCTGTCACGATTTCGCGACATGTTTATGGAAAGGAAGCAAAGGGGAAAACCTGTAGCGATTTCGCTACAGTTCTAGAGAAAAACTGCTTGCAGGAAAAACGTCGCGATTTCGCGACTAGTTTTGGTAATGGGCACCTTGGGGGTGAACATGTCGCGATTTCGCGACACTTTTGCGGATGGGGCGCCCATTGGATTTCTTGTCACGATTTCGCTACACTTTCGGCCAAGTGGGGCTCCAAGGAAAATTCGTCGCGATGTCGCGACACTTTCTCAAAGTTGCTGATTAAAGGGGTCCTCGTCGCGATTTTGCGACAATTTCGAGGAGCAGGTGCCTTCAGGCTTTCTCGTCGCGATTTCGCGATGTTTTTGGCGTTTGGGTGATTTGGTGCTGTGCTGTCGCGATTTCACGACATTTTTCGTGTGTTGTGGCTTCGGCGCTTTTTGTCGCGATATCGCGACATGTCGCGTTATCGCGACTGGTTGTTGTGGCGCGGCGGTTGTTTGGTTTGGTGTCGCGATTTCGCGACATGTCGCGTTTTCATGACATGTCGCGTTTTCGCGCCCTTTGTTCTTCTGGTCTCTTTGCGCTTGGTTGGGATGCCCTTTCTCCCTCTTGTAACTGTCTTTTGTTTTAATACAAGTTTTTTTCAATTTTTTTGAAAAAAACAAGAAGTGGGGCTAAGCCCACTTATAAAAATAGAAATTGTTTATGATGAAAATGATATCATGGAATATTAGGGGTATGAATAAAATCCCTAAAAATAGTTGTTAAATAATTAATGGGTTGTTATAGCCCTGAGTTTGTTTTAATACAAGAAAAAAACATAAGCATTGAGGAATGTAAGGATGCTTTTAAAATGATTTGGAAGATAGATGATTGTATAGTAGTTTCTTCTACATGAGCTTCAAGTGGTATTGTAATAATATGGGATTGGATTATTTTACGAGAAATCAATTGGGTTGCTGGACTATTTTGTATTAAAGATGAAAACACCAAAGTTGGGGTTATAAATGTCTATGCTCTAACTATAGTTACTCCTCGTGAAAGATGTTGGAATAACCTTAGTGTATTTTTGTCAAATACAATTATGATTCATTATGATCTATGGATTCTTGGGGGAGATTTTAATATTGTTCTATATCCTTTGGGAAATAAGGGTGGCATTCCAGGATGGTCTAAATCAATGTAATATTTTACTTCATTTTCCAATTCAAAAGACCTTTGGGATGTTAGTCCCTTAAGATTTCAGTATACATAGGATAATAGACGCATGGGTAAATATCATATAATAAAAATATTGGATAGATTATTGTTTTTCAATAAATGGTTTCAAATAAAGTATACAATCTCTTTAGAGGATTAGACCACAAACCCATTCTTTTGACTTGTGAGTTACCTAATAATGGTCATCTAAATCCATTTCACTTCTAGTCTATGTGGCTCCAAGACCCTGATTGTTTGTATATGGTTATGTTGTGGTAGGATGAATCAAAATTTGAAGGATCATGTATGTAAAGGTTTGTTCAGAAGTTGAAATATTTAAAGTATCAAATGAATATATGGAATGCCAAATATTTTGGTAATTTAAAAAAAAAAAATGAATCCAAGCTCAAAATTTTACTAGAGATAGTATAAATTAAGGGAATGGATCAAGATTCTTATGTGAAAGAAAAACAATTACTTTCTAATTATCATAATGCATTGAAAAATGGGTCACATTGGTTCCAAAAAGCTAGAGAGAAATGAAGGAAGGAGATAGAAATACAAAAAAAAAACCATGCTACAACAAAAACAAATTAAGGATGAAGAAGATATAAGGAAGGAAGCAATTAATTATTTAAAAAATATTTTTTCAGATTCTACCAAGATAAGGAGGCACAAGATAAAATTCTATAAAATATTCCATTAATTATCACTCAAGGACAAAATTAAATTTTTATGAAGAATATATCTATGGAGGAGTTCCATGAAGTAATTATCTCTTTCCTTCCTAACAAGGCACCTGGCCCTGATGGATTTCCTACAATTTTATTTTAAAAAAAATAGGATTTATTGAAGAGTGATATATTAGATGCAGTTGAATAGGCCTAAAAAAGGAAGCCTATAATAATTGATATAAATGCTACTTTTATTACCTTGGTTTCTAAATAAGGCAATAAAAAATATTTTGATATTTTTTGTCCAATAAGCCTTTGTAATATGATTTATTAGATTGTTTCAAAAATTATGGCAAATAGGTTGAAGGGCATTCTAGGGTGTCTTATCTCAGAGGAACAAGGTGATTTTATTCATGGTAAACAAACTCTTGATGGTATAATTATTGCACAAGAGGACATACATTCTCTTCATTCCATGAAAAAACCAAACATGCTTTTGAAATTAGATATGAACAAAGCATATGATAGGGTTTCCTAGAATTTTCTACATGTTATTCTAAGAATGTTTGAATTTGATTATAGTTGGTGTTAGTATATTAGGTGTTGTTATAGCACTACAAAATTTTCTATTTTGATCAATATTTTTCCTATTGAGTACTTTAAGTCATCTTGTGGACTTCATCAAGGTGATCCTCTTTTTCCTTATCTATTCATTATTTTGGTAGAAGCCTTAGGGAGATCCTTTTCAAAGGCAAAAATCGAAGGAGAAATCAAGGGTATTGAAGTTAAAAAATTGGTCCCTTTGAATCTAATATCCAATTTGTTGATGATACCTTTATTTTGGGTCATTTCTCAATAAATGAGGCCATGGAGTTTAAATCAATATTGAGATCATTTTTGTATAGTGTCTTTTTCACAGAGTTGTTTTTAAAAATCGTGAAGACTAGGACTCATCATTTCAATCCACTAGATTGATAGATCATCTAGTGAAGATAATAGAAGTCATTTGGAATTTGCTAACTAGTTCCTAAAGTTTATTTTGTTGTAGGAAATTAATCCTTAGAGGATTGGGACTCCTCCTATGATATAAATATAGGAGAATCCAACTTTGTTACCCAATGGTCAATGTACCCTCATAGTGCAGAGGTTAGTTCACTGTGCGAGAAAAGAATTCTATGAAAGAAGACTTCTAATAAAGTATCGTGGTGAAGATAGGAGACTAAATATCTCCATTGTTGGATTAAAAAATTTCATACTTGAAGAACAATCCACAAGAGCCTTGATTCATAAAGGCCATATAATCCTTACATAATAGGCCACAAGAGACTTGATATAGAAAATCCATAGAAGCCTTGCAAAAGAAGCCACATAATTCTTATACTGAAAAGGAAAAAAAAGCCTTGATACTAAAAATGACCATGGGATCCTTGGTACTAAAAAAGTTAACAATATTTCAATACCGTTATCCAATAAGAATATTCAATTCATAAGCAGACTAAATATTTCAATACTAATATTCTAATTGCAGGAACAAAATATTTAGTGAGTTGGGATACTTCCTACAATAAAGTTAGGAAGAGAATATTCTTTGAAATTAGCTTAAGCCTGAAGTAAAAGAGAAGAGATCAGGAGAAGATCTCATTGAATAACTTTCAATCTTGAAAGAAGAAGAAGAGGGACTAGGAGAGTATTTCTTGAAGCCAAAATTAGCAAAATCAGAAGATCTAGGAGAATATCTCACCACCAACCCTTCTAGAAGTAGAAGGTTGAAGGAAAGGTCTAAAGGAGGACCAATAAAAAACTACTAGATAAAATACCTTGAGAAGATCTCATCAAGAATCTAATAAAGACTATGAGAGCCTTGTTGAAGATCAAGAGAGTTCATTGAGAACTCATTGGAGAAATCCACTATCTAGGTGAAGTCCCCAATAGTGAAATACTTGGGATAATTGTCACCATCCAACACTAAGACCAAGAGGCAGAATTTGGCAAGGAGTGTCAAACCCTAGAAGAAGATCCTGCATGAATTCAAAAATTGGCAAGAGGAATTGAAGATATAAGAAGCTCACCAAATATTGGATATTTAAATATTACCTCTCATAGTGAGGAGGCACCACTCTAGAGACATATACTTCTACAAATATATAGCAAAATCAGGAGAACACAAGAGAATAACAAGCCACGAAATCCTAGGCTCGTAAAAGAAAGTTCGAGACCATCATTTGGTGAATAAGGAGTTGTGCAGGACATCCTACTAGAAGCAAAAACTTGGTGTTTCTTGAAACCAAGGTCCACATCCTCTACAAATGTGGGAGAAGAGATATATAAAAGGGTATGCAACTTATGGTGTAAAAATATTCATTAAATTGAACTACTTATTAGATTTATTGGAGCACCTGAAATTGGATTAAAGTTGCAAAAAGGAAATTAGATTTCCGTCTTATAAAAGTGCAAATAAAAATAGATTATTTTTAAGGATTCAATTGCACATTTATGAGGAGTTGATTATATTCTAGATTAGCTTCTATCAACTACCTAGTATCTATTATTAAAAATAATACTAAGTCCTACAACATAGATTGTATTGAAATTGGAGAATAACTCCTAAAGATTTATTTTAGGTTATTCTTGATTAATTATAATAGATTATTAGTGCATTTCTTTGAGAGTTTATTGGAGTTATAAGGTGTAATATTAGTGCATTAAAATCAAATATCTTATACTATTATACCACACTTAAAAACAAAATTAGTTTTGTGTTTCCTGAAAGACACAAAGTCTGATTTGTATCAAGTGTCTAAAGACACTATTTAAGAACAAAAATCTGCAACTTGATGTGGCCAATAGAAGCCACCAAAAGGGTTAGAATCCTCCAAATTTGGAGAGGAACATAACTAACCAAAAATAGAGATATAAGCTTATGAAAGTGATATTTGGTGAGTCTAAAAATCAAAAGCATTACAAGTGAATGCAAAAGAAAAATGCATAAAATTTACATCAAGTAAAAGAACTTCTATCTACTATTATTGAAACTCGAACTTGTTATCAAAATTTTCAAAGAAAAAAAGGAAAGTTGTGTCTATTGTTAAATACAACCTCAAACCCTTGTATTGCAAAAAATCTGCCTCAAAACCAAAATTTAACAATTTGAAAATAAAGTGCAAAAGAAGGTATATTAAAAGCATTATTACATAAAATATAATACATTATATTGCACTACTCCTATGTAGTTTTTGATAGCATTAGTGTAGATTTTAAAATACCATATTAGGGCATGTTTTCCTATAGGGAAAATAATAGCCAACAGAGGCTGAACATCAACACTCTTCCTATAAACACTAAAATTACGTCAATCTGATTAGACTGCAATGACGCACTCTTATCAACACCATATGGCCCCCTTGGGCAACCCTCAAGGGTTAAATAGTGGTCCTAACCACTTTTGGGAAGTTCTACCCCACTTTTGGGAAGTTTTGGGCCATGTAGCCATGGTCATCCCACCCCAGGACGACCATAGTTCATGGCCATCCCACCTAGGGATGGCCACCAACAAATGTTCCTGGGTGGGATGACCATGGCCTAGGCCCCTTAAAAAGTCAAGGGTGGGATAAATGGCAATCAAATTCTACCATTTATCCCACCCAATGATTTATGATAGATTGAGGGCCTATCAAATCCATCACAACCTACAAATGGGAGGCCCAATTTGGAGACTTCTCCCACCCTATGCATGGTAAGGTTTTGACAAGTGGCAACTCCTACCTTGCATGCCCTAACTTGCCCATTTGACCCTGTGGCTCTCTTGGGCTATAAATTGGAGTTATTCCACCCAATTTCAGAGGGAGGTCTTTGCAATATTTTGCAACGAAGTGCTACCGAGATTCACTCTCCCCTTTCACCATGTGTTTTCACTTGGAATCTTCATCAATCAAAGGAGGTTTCCAAGTCACCCAAAAATATGCAAATCCATTCCAAAACCCACCCATTTCTGTGAATTAGATCACCAAATTTGATGACAACACCCCTAGGAGTAGTTTGAACCAGATCCCAGAGGAATTGGTGGCAAAAACCACCAAGTTTGGTGGTCATCCCCACCTGGGATGGTTAACAGTCATAATTGGAACACCCAAGGATGGCCATGAATCTGCATACAATTTCGGTTCAATTTCAGCATAGATCATTTCTAGAGTAGTTTATATGCATCATACTAGAATTTGGTGCAATTTGGAGTAGTTTTGGACCTTCTATTAGGTTTTTCATTCTAACAGTCCCAATTGGAACACCCAGGGATGGCCATGGATTCTACATATAATTTCATCTCTATTTTAGCATAGATCATTTCTAAAGTAGATTATATGCATTATACTAAGTTTTGGTGCATTTTTTATATTCACTATTGCATGCATCTATTTGATTTCATCTCAATCCGCATATGCTATTAACCAATTTGATTTCTTTGTGTGTAGATCTAGGTATCTCAGTGTGCAAGGAAGGAGCTACAAGTTCGAATATGGATAGATCATCGCAGTGGTACCAAAAACCCACTCTTCAATTCATGAGTGCATGGAAGACACTGAAGTGCACCTTGAGTTTCTGAAAGGATTAGATCCTTTGAACTTTTGTAATGAATTGTATCAATTAAGAGCCCTCAAGGGGATGTTTTGTAACCATGTATTTGGCAAATGGATTAATATAAAGAGAACCCCCATTTCTTTCACTTATTTGTCATCATGTTTACATTAATGTCTCTTTTTAGTGCTTAGATCAATAGATGCATTTCATTTCCCTTTGCTAGGTGCACCATTTTTTTCACTCTATAGTGGTGATCATGGTGGGACCCCTATCCCATTTCATTTAGGTAAGTTTTAACCCTATTTTTATCTCTAAAATTTTGTAGGTTTTGGTCATTCTAGCCTAAAATGACCCTTGATTTCCTAATTGGAACACCTAGGGATGACCACAACAGTCGTCCCACCCAGGGATGACCCCCAAATTGGAAACTATCCCACCCTAGGATGGCCACAAAATAGGGGGCTTGCAGCTCAAATTGATAGAAACAACAACATCTTAGGCTTTCAATATGAGTATATGGACCTTACTTTGCATTCTTACTACTTAGAGAAAGTTAGATTTTGCTTTTTTATTGCTTTTCCTTGTTTTTTGAAAGGTAGATTTCACTTTTCTTAAATCTCAAAACAAAAAAGAAAAAAAAAATAGGAAAATAACCAAGTAGGAATGCATTTGTGTGGTTTGATTGCTTGTGACCTACATAATGGTTAGGTTGACATATAGGGTATGCATTTTGTAGGTTCCATCATTTATTCAAATACTTCTAAAAGTGAAACATTATTTTGCATTTAGTGAAGGTTCATTGAGTGCTCTTTTGTTTTACTTTCTTTAAGTATAAAAGGAACCACACACACCACGTCACATTTTAACATTAGTGAGTTGGAACTTCATCCCCAACCACTAATAGAGACCAACGATGGTGGGCTTCATCTCCACCCATTGGCTCGCATGATACGAACCCTATTTTTTGGCCAAAGTTAGCTCCAAGAATCATCTTAGCCATGGAAAATAGCACGCATTCCTCTTCGGAGGGTGTATCACTACCCACGATCAATATGGGTGAGGACTGGTAGGACTTGTGCTCCCTGACTGGGTATGGGCTTCATCTCCATACTTTGGTGGGTTTACATGATCGAACTTCATTACCGGTTGTCGAGCTATGAGTATACAGGTGAAATCCTTTAAACAATTTGAGAATTACATCAACCATATTCAAACACATGAAAAGATATCTCTTTGCAAACAATAAATCAAAAACACACCAAACAAGTTTTAGGGAACACATATAAAATATTTAAAAGAGATAAACACTTGTATTATTGTGTGTTTTCATTCTTGTGTGTTGCATCATTAAAATTTGTAAAAGAGATAATCACGTAGGGTTTGGAACAAAGTAGCTATGGTATGCACCCATAGCCAAGCCCATTCAAGGGTTGACACTATGGAGAGTAGGTAAGGAGACATAGACCATCTCTGATTTGACCCTAAGGATATGATTATACCTCCTTGGTAGCCTCCTACTCACCCAAGTCCTAGAATGTCAAATTAGGAACCTAACCTACAAGGGACCCCTACGTGGGACACCCCTACAGGTCTTGGTCCTAATTAGGGAACATACTTTCTAGATATAGATACTTCACATGCCTTCTTTCAAGAATGGAAACCATGCATTGAGGCACAAAAAAATAGAGCAATACCATGCATCCACGTGCCTACTCGGTCTACCTGGCACACCTATGTGCAAGATCAAGATTACTCACCATGGGTAGGGCCAAATGATCAAACTACACCCTTAAATCACCCTAATAGGTCTCAACAATATAAGTACCAAGATGAGTATGATACTCATCACCTTGGGCAAGAAAATTCAGCCCTTCCTTTCCTCATTTATGAAGGAAGACCCGAGGAGAATCCTGATTATCCTTGGTCTCATTATTCCATGCAAGAACGATGTGCTTCTGCTCCAGTTGAGTATAAAGAATATCTATTTAGGACTGAGCCTCAAGTGAATGCAACCTCTCTCGATCGAGGGAAGCTCATAGTCGATCTTTCAGATCCTCCTAAACAAGATAGGCATCATGGAAATAGTGCTAGGGCTAATAGACCTTGCACAATTGATCAGATAAACCAAGTTGTTAAAATATATGTTGATCACCAAGATCAATTCAATCAACTTCGACTAGATAAACAATGCTTGGACTACCAACATCAGTTAGAAAAACAAAGGATTGAACAACAAACCCATGAGTTATTCCAAGAGACCTTACGCAATGGGGTCCCTACCCCAAGTACTCATAGATAGGGGGTTCATCAGAGGTAACCTACATTTAATCAAAATAGGATTCCTAGGCCTAACCAAATATTTCCTCCTCGACCTCCTAGGCCTAATCGGGACTTGCCTCCTAGGCCAAACATAGATCACCTTTCATAGGTGTTTGTTCCTCCTTGTAGGCCAATTCAGGAAACACCTTACGGAGCCTACGATGATCTGGAACTAGAAGAGGAATATCTAGAAGCACCTTATGGAGGTATGGTTGATGAAAATCAACCACCATGCCATATGCTTGATATTCCTCACCCTTCCCCATAGGGCCAAAGCAAAGAAGAGGAGATAAAATCCTCTGATGCATATAAAGCATTGCTTGAATGCATGGAAATAATAGAAAACAAGACCTCTGGGTCTAGGCTTCAAAAGCCCACTTTGTGCTAGCTTCGTAGTCAATTGCTTCACCCATCAATACCTTCCCCTCCATACCTAGAGCATTTCAAAATGCCCAAGCTGGATAGATTCAAAGGAGAGGAAGATGCACAGGAGCATGTTACTAGGTTTATGAATCAATGCTTTAGTATCCAGGATAATGATGCCTTACTTTTAAGAAAATTTTGATTACCCTCTCTGGCCCAGCTATAGAGTGGTACAATCAACTCCCAAGGCACAACATCCATAGCTTTGAATAATTTGTGGATGCATTCCTAGAATGTTTCACCTTTAACACTAAGCGAAAGGTAACTTTGATAGACCTCATGGGGTTGAAGCAGTATGATGATAAGTCAATCATGAATTATGGTAACAGGTGGTGAACACTTCTCGCTAAGCTACCATACCTACTACCAGTGTTTGAGTTGACTCGCATGTTTTCCAAGAGTTGTTTAAAGCCAATTTTATTATTGCTACAACTCCAACAATACCAAACTCTTGAAGATGCTCTAGCGCAGGCTAGAACAATCGAAGAAATCAAAATTCAAGAGGGGGAGATCACAAAACCCCATAAAAAGGAGTGGAATAAGAACACAAAGGGAAATCCGGCACAACCAAAGATGACAGTAGTTAATCAAGTTGCCATTAGCATTCCAGGGCCTATGCAACCAATGCCACCTCAGAAGGTAAACTATCAGGCCCAACCTCCTCCTACAAGTTACAATAACAACACTCAGATGAATCAAGGTAAAAACCAGCAACATCACCCTAAGCAATAATTTACGCCCTTCGCTGAGTCTATGGATTCCCTATTTGAGCATCTATGTGTAGCCAAAGTAATTACTCTACCTGAGATCTAGCCTATAGATCCAAGTACAAGTAAACCAAAGTCCATGGGACATCGTGAAGACCTATATTGTAAGTACCATAGGTAGAATGGGCATGATGTGCAAACATGCTATGGTTTCAAACACCTAGTACAAGACATGATTGAGAGGAATGATCTTCAAGTTGATAACCCTATTGCAACAAATAATCAATAAATGGGTATCTTTAAAGACCCATTTCCCACTCACGAGGTGTAGGTAAATCAAACAAAAAATAGGTAAACGAGGTCCATACGACACCCCCTCAACAAGGGTTCATCGGGATGGTTAGCATCATGATAAGGAATAGGTGTTATCCAAATCAAGTTGCACCACCTGCAACTTCAAATGATATTCCCTCTATGTCATCCACCTCCAATGCAAAGTCCTCCACCTCATCCAGTGGTCACCATAAAAAGTAAGCTTGCTCAAATCTTACGAACAACATCGACCTGAATCTCTATCTATGAGCTTATCCAATAGTCTCTACCTCATCGAGAAGCTCTTATGGAGATCCTTAAGTCGATTGAACTGTAGACCCAAGATTCTAACTCCTTTATCAATTTTGTGGGGCATGTTCAGTAGTGTAAAGAGCTAGTAATCACATTTCATGAACATGAACTCAAACCAATATCAAATGAGGTGGTTGATCCTCCCTTACACATAATTGTATGTGTAAATGGAACACCTTACAAAAGAGTTCTAATTGACACTGGTTATTCAAGCAATATCATCACCACAAATGCTCTCCAACATCTAGGTCTTCTAGCATCCCACATTGTTGCATCCACATATACCCTCAGAGCATTCAATGATACTATGTGCTCAATGGTTGGTACTATAGTCTTACCTATTCAGGTGGGATGCAAAACCATACCAACATTGTGTCACATCTTAGAGGGTGTAATGGCTTATAATATCTTGCTAGGTAGACCCTGGATTAGGGACATGAAGTGTGTGCCATCCATAGCTCACCAATGTTTGAAGTACACTCATGAAGGGCAAGTACATGTTGTCTCTGTAGACCTTGAGCCCTTCAAATACTACAACTTGGTGTAGCACATCCCCGAGTTGACCTTACCATAAACTCATGTGGACTTCCAACCAAATACGTCCATTCAAGGTCTAAATCCTTCATTATCACCTTCCATTGATCCATTACCATCTTCTTCTATACCACCCTCATCATTGGCACCTTTAGATACACCTTCATCATCATCAAATCCTCCATAGAGGAACATGTTGAAGAGGCCTATTGATGAGATCCCTCCAATCATCTCTACCATTTCCATGGAAGATATTCCTAGTCTAGAAGATGAGGAACCACCTCATGAGGTAAGCATTGAGTCATCTCAAGCCTCACTTCTGTCTCCTCCATCCTCACCATCCCAGGTCATAGTCCATTTGGCTACTATGGGTTTAGGAGAATACCTAGTAAGGAATATCACAATAGTTCCATCCATTGAGACAATACAGAATATGGGATGACCTTGTCTTCCCATAGGTACCATCGTACCTCTAGGCATACCTCCCAATAAAATAAAATTCATATATGGGGGTATTGAATATGGCACAGAACCATATCCTTAGCAAGAAGAGGATGAAGAACCCATTTTTTAGGACATCAATTATATGTCCAATCCTAACTATGCCATGTGATATCTCCATTACTACCATTGGCATGGCTATGGTTTGGGGTTGTACTAACAAGGTACTCATGTTCCTTTCTAGCCACAATATCAATTACCATATGATAAATTTGGCTTAGGACACAATAAGCCTATGCCTCTCGACATCCTCACAGAAATTTTAGAGCGCCTAGGTTTGAACTATAGGGATGATCTTGCACGTGATCCTTACACTAATCCTAATCATGTCCACTCTTTAGGGGATTATTTCCTCATAAATATGATAGATCAAGAGATATCTCATGATTTCACTCAATATTATGAAGAATGTGAAGGTTCACATACTCTTCCATCCGATAATGAGGAAGAGGATCAAGGTCCTCCTCATGAATGGATAATTGATGATGAATTGGATTACAGTGTAGCACCTATTAACTCCCCTATTTTAGTTGAGGAATACAAGAAGATCATCCCATTGGATGATAAAAAATATTTCTATCTATGTATGTTTAAATTGCAACATCCCATCTAGTGATAGATTTTACCACTCGAAGAGCAAGCTCATCCCCTTCCACATTGACCACCTATGGTCATTCCACATCAACCGAAACCACCCCTGCAAGTCTTGCAACAACCTCTTGTCAATAGAACCAACCTCCCATCCATTGGAGATCATCCATCCATCCATATTATTTCCATAGATCTTACCAAACCCTTTGGTCACCCAAAAATCCCTAAAGGTACCTATAAACCCTTTGGTCACCCAAAAATCCCCAAAGGTATCTATAAACCCTTTGGTCACCCAAAAAGCCCCAAAGGTACCCATAAACCCTTTGGTCACCAAAAAATCCCCAAAGGTACCCATAAACCCTTTGGTCACCCAAAAATCCCCAAAGGTACCCATAAACCCTTTGGTCACCCAAAAAGCCCCAAAGGTACTTATAAACCCTTTGGTCACCTAAAAATCCCAAATGGTATCCACTAAGCCCATTGGTCAAATATCTATATATATATATCAAAATTCAAACACATCATTAAAATAACAAAAATATAAAAATATTGCATTACATTTCATATCATTGCATTATACAATCACTTGCATTAAGCATACCCATAATTGCATTTTGCATTCTAGAGTTGCTCATACATGTCTAGAACCCAACCTATACACTAGCCATCCTTCAAAATCAACTTTTTCAAAAGTAATTTTTAACACCCGTCTACATTACAATTATCATTTCCATCCAAATTTCCCACCTTTTGTATTTGTGTCTATTGCCCTTCACCTAGTCATTTGTTATAAGGCGTCTTTAGGGTTTTTGGTCACTCAACCATCTCTAGTTTTCATTTTAGATTTTTTAGAAAGCTATCCTAATTTTTAGAAGGTAGATTCTTGCTTTGATCATACCTTGTATACATCAAAATCCCAACACATTCTCACACTAATAAATCCAAGTTTTTCACAAGGAAAGATAAAACCTACAAAGTGGTCCTTGTTACCTTAAGCAAAAAGTTTTCCTTGTTCATCCCCCTATGCGAATGGTTCAAAAATACTAAGAATTGACAAAAGGACAAGTTCCTCCCTACCCAAAGAAATCAAAATCCCTTGCCCCATGCCAAATCTAGGCAAGTATCCAAAGAAGCAACAAAGACTAGAGCAAGAGAAAATTAAATAGTGGTTTTCACCACTAACAAAAGAAAACATCCCTAAAGAAAAGTGGTTTTCACCACTAAAAAAAGAAAAAAGTAAAATGAACAGGGGTTCTAACCACTACCAAAATCCCTTTCTCACCAAATAAAAATGAGCAAATCCCTAGAGCAATTCAAAAATAAAAGAAAAGAAGGGAGTAGTGAACTTGAATCCCTAAAATTCTTAGCATTTAAAAACCATAACGTGATCCTCATTATATATTGGGTGGCATCAAGCCTTATTGGAAATTGTGGTACCCTTAAACATTATGATATTTCTATCACATTAAAGACCTTTTGTACAGACTAATGTTTGCTTGCAGATGAGCTAGATTTTGGTAGCCTGTATTACCTATGGTATGATACAACTACGTACAAAACTCAAGAGAATGATAATCATAGGGTGATATTCAGTATATATGGGCTACATTAATCATGTTTGGAACTAGGGTAACTTTATGTATTATCATAACAATGAACTCACATGTACACACAAGGATATTGAATATCTTGGTCATCCTAGCAGATTTATACCTTGCCAAAATATCTTGCATAGTTAATATATAGATTTTGACTCCTTCACTAGAGTGTTTGAGTCTCATGAAAACCTCAAGGACATTATATAAAATTGTATTATTAATTCCATGCCATACCATTTTTTTTTGGTAAATAAAAGTCTTCATTAATTACCGAGTTTTACAAGTTAACCCAAAACGTATTACAATATCTAGCCTTCTGCTAAGATTGTAGATCCTAGTCATCCTTGAAAATTTCTTACCAGAAATTGTGTTGAATCCCCTACAACACCTTACTAAAAAAGCACACCCATACCTAAACATAACTGTAAACATTACTTACATTGAAATGAATTGAAGTTTAGAACTTTGCACTTGTGAAACCTGTTGCTTGCCCATTTCCTATTCTCTGTCGAAATATTCCAAGGCTTACATCCTGTTACCTTAATTTCCAATTTGGTATGATTTAGAGGGAAACCCCATAGTTATTACCAGCTCCATGGGGAAAGAACACCCATTCATCTTTCTCCTTAATGGGTAGGTTTATTTTCATGACTAATAATGTTTTCCACTTCACATGGCACACCTTGTGTCCATGTCACCAAACTACCAACATACACCTATGTTGGCTAATTTTTCAGCTGACCTGTCAGCCTCACGGTACACGTGATGAGCCCTCCTATTCTATCTTGCTGCAAAAAGGATCCTCACTTCATGGATGACTCCCTCGATTCTCCATGGAGGTTTTTTGCCATTGGTTAATAGGTTGATGATGTTCATGGAATCACCTTCAATCATCAAGTTACCTTGAGTTGCTTGGGCTACTTGCAACCCTCTCCAAAGGGCTCTAGCTTCTGCTTCATTATTAGTTCTGATTCCCAATGGTTCAGCGAAGGCCTTGACCAGATTTCCTTGATGATCCCTGATTATTCCTCTAGCTCCATCTCTTCCTAGGTTCTCCTTGGTTGTATGATCAAAATTTAGTTTAAACCAACCTTGGGGGGGTGGCTCCCAATACATACCATTTCTGGGATTGGGCAAAGGAATGGAAGGTTTGTATTCAATACCTAAGGCCCGAGCTAATTATTTTTCTTGAGGAAGAATTCAGTGGTTCTCATCCACTAAGGTGCTAAGGTTTTCTTTCGCAAAGACAATAATCCTATTGAGGATGGTTTTTGGGTTGTGAATGGTATCCTTAAAGGCTCTATGGTTCATTTCTAGCCAAATCTACCAGAGAAAATGATGCCAATAGATTTTCGATAGGTACTTAAGTTTATGGCTAACAAAGGGTTGAGGCCATTGATGGAACACTTCGGATATAAGAGCAGGCTTAACCCACGATATCCTAAAGGCTTGGAAAAGTTCATCTAGGATGGACTCCGCTATTGGACACTCCAGAAACAAGTATTGGGTTGTCTCCCATCCTGCCCTACACATGTAGCAATGGTTAGCAATAACCATAACTTTGGATAACATATTGTCCATAGTGAGGATTTTTCATTGAATCACCAGCCATGAAAAAAAGGATATTTTAGGAATTAATCCTTTGATCCAAACCAAACTCGGTTGAAATTGTTGACCTTCCACATTGAGAAGCAAATTATAGGCAGACTTAACTATGAAGTCACCACTTTCAGTCTCAACCCAAACAATGTGATCTTCATCCTCTCTAGAGGGAATAATTTGTTGAGTTAAAATGTTATAAAGCTCTTCAGACTCCGCTTCAAAACCTTGTACTCTAATGTGTTTCCACCTATTGATATTTATATCCTACCACATATAATTTGCAACCTTCTTCCCAATATGTTGCTCCATATGCTCTTGAATCCTAGCCAAACGAGGATTCTAGGATAACTCCTCAACTCTCACCCACCGATCCTTCCAAAAGTCTATTGTTTGCCCATTTCCTAGAATCCATCTAAGACCTTTCTTGACAAGATCCTTGCTCATGAGGATTACCTTCCAAAAAGTAGATCCCCTGCTTGCTAAGTTTTCATTAAGGAAGTTCACACATTGGAGGTATTTCCTCCTAACTATGGCAGTCCATTCATTATCGACCTTAGTCAATAATCGCCATGCTTGTTTGGCTAACAGAGCTGTATTAAGATGAGCAAATCTCCTCAATCCTAACCACCCATCAACTTTAGGTTTGTAAACCTTGTTCCAACCTACTAAATGGATCCTTTTCTTATCCTCAGTCCCTGACCAAAGAAATTTTTTTTGAAGCTGCTCAATTTTGTGATACACCTTGTTGGGAGCTCTGAAGAATGATAGGAAGTAAACGGGTATACTTTGAAGTGAAGCCATAGTTAAAACTACTTTTCCTTCTTGAGATAACAAATGTCCTTTCCAACCTGCTAATTTTTTTTGGACCCTCTCTAGAACTATGTTCCACATTGATCCTTCAGGTTTCCCCATAAATAGGGGAAGACCTAAATAGGAGGTGGGAAGGGATGCAATCTAACATTCCATGATCCTTGCTATGTTTTTTTGCCTAGGAATGAGGGTATTGATGAAATAAAGTTTACTCTAATCAAAATTCACTTTCTGTCCAACCGCTTCTTCATACATTATGAGAATATTTTTAATCCTTCTTGCCTCAACCACGGAAGCCAAAGTCAGTAGCAATGTATCATCAACAAATTGTTGATGTGTCACTAGGGTAGTTAGCGACTTGGCCTTGATACCTGATATGAGTCCAGCTACCGCTGCTGCCTTAATGGTTCTTCCCAAGGCCTCAACTACAATGATGAACAACATAGGACTTATGGGATCTCCTTGTATTAGACCACATTTGCTTTGAAAAAAACCTGCAATAGACCCATTAACCAAAATTGAAAAATAAGGCTTAGAAATACACTCTCTTATTAACTTGACCCATTTCATGTTGAAGCCAAATTTTAATAAAATTGCCTCTAAGAATTCCCAATTTATCTTGTCATAAGCTTTGTTCATGTCTAAATTTAAAGCCATGACTACTTTTTTGGTCTGAGCGGCTATATGAAGAGCCTCATGAATAGTAATAACTCCATCTAAGATTGATCTTTCTTGTACAAAACTTCCTTGACTTGGATCAATGATAACTAGTAGAACTTTCTTCAAATAGTTGGCTAAAACTTTGGACATAATTTTATAGGATATATTACACAGGCCAACCAGCCTAAATTCAGCCATAGTCTTGGGGTTGGGGTCTTTAGGGATCAAAGTAATGAAATTTGAATTGAAACCCCTTGGAATATGATTTGAACTTTGGAACTCCTTGATTGCAGCAATAACTTCTACTCCAACAATATCCCAACAAAATTGGAAAAACCATGGTGAAAACCCATCCGGCCCAGGAGCTTTGTTAGGATCCATGTTAAACAAAGCCTCCTTGATCTCTTCCTCTAAAAAATATGTTGTAAGAGACTCATTAATCATTTCATCAATGAGTTGTGGAATGAATTAAAGGAGAGAGTCCTTTTCTTGGGCATTACAGGCTCGTTCTTCACCCAATAATGAACTGAATAAATTAACAGCCTCATCCTTGATCTCTTGAATATTTTGAGTTGAGGATCCATCCACCTTAGTTAAATTTCTAATATTTTTTTGCTTCTATTGCTCAATGTGGTGACATGGAAATTTTTTGAATTAGAGTCCCCTTACTTTAGCCATAATGCCCTTGATTTCTACCTCCAATATATCTCTTCACAAGCTAAAATATTATAAAACTCACAAAGGTTTTCCTTATCTTCAGTCCTTGTCGCCTCATCATGGGTTCCTTTTTGGATTTTGCTTTCTATTATTCTCATTTTTTCCCCCACTGCTCTCTTATTCTCAAAAATATTTCCAAATACTTCTTTATTCCATATTCTAAGGTTGTTTTTCACCATCTTAAGTTTTTGAGATAGTTTGAAGGAAGCACTTCCTTGGATAAGCTGCTGCCACCATTCCTCTATTTGTTTCTTGAAGTTCGGATGTTTAACCCACATTGACAAAAATTTGAATGGCTTTTTAAAGGAGTTAGCCTGAAATGCCTCCCATAGAATAATATTATGGTCTGAAGCGCATTTAGGAAGGGCTTGTAACGTTGAATCACCAAACATTGTTGTAGCTTCCTTGGATAAAAAAAACCTATCCAACATTTCTTGAATCAGCTGACTTCCTATCCTCTTGTTACTCCATGTAAATTTGGCTCCTTTTAGTCTTCCATCCATCAATTCATTTGTGTTAATGAATTCATTGAAGTCATCCATGCTTCTTGAGGATAACCTAGATCCTCCCTTCTTATTAGATGGGTAAAGGGGGGTATTGAAATATCCCCCAATCACCCAAGGAATATCTTTAAAATCTTGGCTCAATTGCCTCAAAAACTCCCACAGTTTAGACTGCCCTTGGATAGAGGTGGGGGCATAAAAATTTGAAATAATCCAATTATTATTAGTATCAAAATCATGAAATAATATGCTTAAGACTCTTTCATTTTCCTGAATAATACTTCCTTCTATTTTAATAGGATCCCATAAGATCATGAGGCCCCCAGATGCTCCTCTCACCTGTCGAAAGGCCACTTCCCCTTGCTTCCAAATCCTTCTAGATATAAGTGTTGATTGTGTTGCATCTGTTTTGGTTTCTTGAAGAAAAATAATAGTAGGATTCCAATCCTTCCTTATAGACTTCACCATCCTTTGTTTTGGTGGGTCGTTTAGGCCTCTCACATTCCATGAGAGAACCTTCATTTATATTGTTTGATATTTTTTCCCCGCCCCATTCCCTAATCCAAAGAAGGTTTGTCAATTTTGCTATTATCCTGGCCAGGAATAGCTTGCTGTAACAACGTTGTTTGCTTTCCATTTGCAATTTCTTCATTGATTCTCATTCTATAGTGCTCTACTGTAGATATTCTCCCTTTCTTTATTTCACTTCCATAATCTATCAGAGGCTTGGTAGTGTGTCTAGTCTATTTTGGACTGAAATGAGGGGGCATATACTGTGATAGTCTAGGGCTTGAACCTTCTTCCTCATTTTGGAGGTTTTCAATTCCCTCTTCATCCTCAGCCTTATTTTGGTTCACCTCTCCTATTTGGTTCCTAAATAGGGGGCTTTCCTTCAAGGAACCTTTTACCGTTGGGCTCGTCTAATAAGGGATAATTTGCTTCGCTACCGGCTTAGGAGCTACATTCCTGGATCTTGTTTCCACAACTTCGACTCTTGAATCTATTTTTTCCATGTTTAAACTGAAATGACCTGGCAATTTTTCTTCATTTTGAGCATAGCTTTTGGGGCTTTTTTTCGTATTTGTGGATGGTCCTGATTTGTATAGGGATTCTAGGGTTTTAGGAAACTTGACACTGATGGTATCATCCTTACTATTTTCTTTTTCAACTTCTATATTTTCTAGGATATCAAACATGTTCAAGCTGGGATATTTATTACATACCTTATGATTTTTGCCTCCCTCATTATTTTTCTTTCCTTTCTCCTGGATTTTTTCTAAATCAGTGTTGGCTTGGTCAGTCTAGTTATTCTTAACTTGTCTGTATCCTTCCAAGTTAATATGCGGTCCTTGAAAATTTTGGATACCTCTCCCATTAGCTTTCCCCAAAAAACCTTCACTCGTGGCTTCCTTGTTTGTAGTTATTATCAGACATTGGTCTTGAAGGTGGCCCTGGGTTTTGCAAATGCTATAAAATGTCGGCTTGTTCTCATACTCCATAGGCTGAATCCTTAAAAACTCTCCATATGCTAGTTCTACTTGAGAAGGTATATTAGAATCCAAGTTTGCATTTACACTTGTCAGTCTAGTCCTTGCCCAGGTTGAATGGTCTATTGCCACGAGCTCTCCTATCGTCTTTGTTATGCCACTAAGCCAGTACTCATTAAAAAACTAGGCTGGGAGGTTTGGTAAGCAAACCCAAATGGGTGCTATATTAATTTTTTGCTTCTTAGGGTTAAAATCCTCCCCCCACTTCCTTAGAAAGAGGCTAGGCCTTCCTAGAAACCATGGTCCTCCTATCAATACGTGCTCTACATTATCTTTGTTTTTGAGTCTTATCATAAAAAAAACCTCTTGACATGGCTACGATTTCTAAGCTTCCTAAAGTTTTCCACTTTACCATGGCCCATGAGTGAATAGTCTCAATGTCCAACCTTCCTCCCAATAACTTGCCAACTAAGGATGATGCCTCCATATCCAATAATATTTCCATAATCTCCACTGGCACAGTTAACCTGTTATTGTTTGGTGTTAGGGGCGATAGTTCACTGACTAGCTCCTTCTTTTTCCCTTTTAGCATTTCCAAAAAGGTTGGGCCCTTATTGCCAGCTCCCGAACCCTGGTGGGACCCTTTGTCTAAGGTTTTATCTGGAGGATCTCTACCTTTAGCCTTTTCAAAATCAGCTGATAGGGAATCCTTTTCCTTTCTAGCTACAACATTCTGCCCTGCCTCTAGATTTTCTCCTTTTTTTGGTTCAAAATTCCTGCCTGCCATTTTTGCTCCTCCTATGCTTCCTCCATCGCTCCTCATCTCTCCCCCATGCCATACCATTTTATTACATGTTTCTGAGTTTACATTTTCATAATCCATCACATAGTCTTATGATAACATTAAAATGGAATTTTGTACAGTCTATGGTGCTAGCATCTAGTGTGTCAAATAGTATTCATAATTCATCATATAGATTAACAAATCATCCATTTCATTATGCATACACACATGTACATATATAAACCAACATCATATTACAATACATGCATCCATAAAAATGTTAGTAAAGTAAACATAAACATTGCATACATCTACCAAAGTAGTAAGGGAAAACATGATTATAATAGCAAAAATCATGTATATATATATGGGATAAAAAGATACATCATAATCCAAAAACTACCCATAGGCTACAATCAAGTAGGTCCTTAGACATCACACTCCCAAAATCCAAAAATAACCATAGAGTCTCAAAAGCCATGGTTATGTAGGACTGACACCATGACTCTCACTGCCACCCTCAGTCATCACTCATCAAGAACTCCTACATCTAATCCCCACAACCTTATCTAATATCCTCGTAGAGCTAGGAGCCCCCATCCTCACAAAAAATTACCCTATACCACTCCTCCTACTCTATTGGGACCCACTAGCATAAGGACAAGCTGGTAAGCACCCTTTAAGGTGTGTTACCTCATCCTCCAAATATTATGTGTATGTCATATCCTCTTAGTGATGAGCCTAGTAGTCACTTAGTAAGGTCTAGAGCTATGTCACCTCCTCCTCGTAGCCTAGCTACCTCACCACTACTATATGCCCCATGGCTCGAGCTCCCTGCTCTAACCTGTCACTAAAAAGCATCTAAATCTATTGCTTACCTCTCAATCACTAATGCTTACCTATAAATCTCTACCTACATAGTTTTTATCTATGCATGTAGGAGAGTTCTATCATTTGTATACTCCCTCCACTCTTATCTCCCTTTGATAAACTCACCCTATAGCTCAGCAATAGTGGCATCTCATGCTGCCAACTGTACCTACACTCACTGCTCATAAAAATCATCCTCATCATAATCATCCTATTGACCCTCCATATTCATGTTATTCATCAACTCATCATATGTCTGACAATGCACATGTCGCTCGCCTAAGTCTAGCTCCTCCTCATTTGGAGCCTCATCATGTCCCTCATCTTGAGCCTCCTCGTGAGCCTCCTTTGCCATCACATATGTACCACATACTAGTGGTCCCTCCTCTCACCATTGGTGTATCACCCACTAATATTCATACTCTGCTATGGTCCCTTCATCATCTATCTTAGAGATACCCTCTATAGGATCTACCTCCTCTCCAACTGCATCCATTATAGGTCAAGTAAGTGTCCTCTCATCCCCATGGTATCGATAGATCACTAGATCACTAGGAAACCCCTGACATAGCCCAAACTACTGCATCACTTGAGCATATGGAAAATACTCTTGCTTGGTCCTATATCGACCAAATAACCATCTCCCTTATTGCAGCCATTGAAGCTACACCTCAGCCTCAGGCCATGCTGGACAATTCTTGTATGGTATCTAGATAACCTCCTCTACCTTGAGATATGCAAATGACTATGCATAATGATCAATAATACCTACATAAGGATGACTATGACCCCTCTCCTAGTCCTACTACCATAGGATCTCATATCCTATCTCCACATTTGTGTGTTGTGCCTACAACATCCAAGGTAGTCCCCATGGTTGATCCACAAAAATGTGCTACCATTCCACACCTACAATAGAAATTTGCAACCCAATCCTTTCTTCCCAAGGCAACGGATCTCGTATAGTGCATCATAAATTTTTTCTAGCAAAGTAGTGCCCCACACCATCACTAATGACCTCTCTATGGTGCACTCCACCAGTGAAAATTCCAACTCCAAAAGGTTCCAGGGTAACCTGGCTCTTGACGAGTCTAGAAGCAACATGTTAGAGATGAGCATCATTATTAAGGCATGTATTATATTCAAAACCTCTGTGTCAGACCATATCTCTGAAGTATCTCTACAAAATAATATCTCTAAGATCTTGATGAGTAGACATAATCAGACACCCCTCTATAGGAATACATAAAATCTTATAGATGTCCTCTAACATCACTGTCATCTTCCCATTTGGTAAGTGGAAGGTGTTGGTGTGAGGGTCCCACGGATCTATTAAAGCTATCAGGTAGGCTCTATCTCCCATCATTGGCTCTAATCGTGTCACTTGTTTGAGACCAATGATGTCAAGACATTTCCATTCATACTTTTTTAGTAAGTCCTTAGTAGTCTGAAAGATATTTGGAAATTGATACTAGCTCTTAATCACTTGGTAGAGGCAAGCAAGCTCAAAAAAATACAACAAAATTACATTAAAACAATTTAAACCACCCAAAAAAGGGACCTCCCAAATTCATGGTCATCCCACCTAGGTATGGACCCCAAATTTTCAGCTGTCCCATCCAAGGATGGCCATCAGGGGTCATCCCACCCAAGGACGACCCCCAAAAATGCTCAAAAATGGCCTTCGCGACAACCAAAAATAGGAAAAAAAACTCATAAAAACATAAAAAAATGCATCAAAATTGCACAAAAACAAAAATTAGAGCATAAAATACTAAATTCCATCAATAATGAGGTTCATTTAATGATATTTAGTGTTTTTTAATGGCAAACATGAAAATAATTACATTTCCAAATTAAATAAAGTCTAGTAGAAAATTCAGCCCTTACCCATCATGCGCTGGCTTCGCTACTCATCAAGTCTAGAGGTTGGATCATGGTGATTGTGGGATGGTTTAAGTAGTTCTTCAATTTAAAAAATCACTCTCCTACTCCTCACCTCTCAATCTACCAAGTCAAAAGTATGCAAATGGGCTATTTTTTCCAATTTTGATCTTAAAAAGACATAGAATAAGCATGGTCATCCCAGGGTGGGATGGATAGAAAATTTCATGACCGTCCCACCCTAGGATGGGTGATAAATTTTTAGGCATTCCACCCTAGGACGACCACCAAAAAAAATTAAAAAATATAAGAAAATACAAAGAAAAGGGCCTAAAAACCACCAAAAACATGTCAAAACTGATAAAATTCACAAATGATCAATATTGAACCAAATTGTTCATTGATGAATTGAAAAGTCTCTACTTCAATCCCCAAGAAGTCCATTGTGGTCGGACCGCTCCATGGGAACTATGTATTCATTTCCTTTCTTCCATGAAATATTATCAAAACCATCAAAATCTTAACAAAATTGATAAATTTTACAATGGGTAAAGCTGAAGGAACCCCATCAAGTCATATTGGTCAAGAGACTCATCATTTTCATCATTTTTCATGTCGTAATTGACTCATCGCTTGAGGGGGTAGTCATAATTAATGAATTTATAATTAAAATCAACACTTAAAAGTGCAACTTGCATACATTCAAAAGAATTATTACCAAAGATAATTTCAAGCCCACGCTGAGGCATATCATTTAGCACCAGTTCAAAAAAACAAAGTCTTGATGTCCTTGAAGCCTTGGGTATTGTATCATAGAACAATCTTATAATACAAATAAGGAACCAAGACCAAGTATGCCCTAAGCCCCTAAACCTACCCTTAAAATCATTCAAATATGTCAAAAGAAAGGATTCCAAGAATGTATGCTCCTTCCATGAAGGAGGCATCTAAATTTTGTTAGGTTACTAAAAAACCTTAATCATTTGATAGTTTAGTCATCTATTTTTGCTTCATGCTATGTTTCACATAACACATATCAAAAAGAGGCATTTGTAGACACTAAAATCATGTTAATCTAATCAAACTGTAATGATGCACTCTTATCAACACCATATGGGCCCCTTGGGAAACCCTTAAGGGTTAAATAGTAGTACTAACCACTTTTGGTAAGTTCTACCCCACTTTTGGGAAGTTTTGGGCCATGTACCCATGGTCCTCCCACCCAAGGACAACCATAGTTCATGGTCATCCCACCCAGGGATGGCCATCAGCAACCATCCCTGGGTGAGATGGCCATGGTCTAGGCCCCTTAAAAAGTCAAGGGTAGGATAAATGGCAATAAAATTCTACCATTTATCCTACATAATTATTTATGACAGATTGAGGTTTTGTCAAATCCATCACAACCTGTAAATGGGAGGCCCAATTTGGATACTTCTCCCACCCTATACATGGCATGGTTTTGACAAGTGGTGAATCCTACCTTGCATGCCCTAACTTGCCCATTTGACCATGTGGCTCTCTTGGGCTATACATTGGAGTTATTTTACCCAATTTTAGAGGGAGATATTTGCAATATTTCACAATGAAGTGCTTCTGATATTCACTCTCCCCTTTCACGATGTGTTTTCACTTGGAATCTTCATCAATTGAAGGAGGTTTCCAAGTCACCCAAAAATATGCATATCTATTCCAAAACCCACCCATTTCTATGAATTAGTTCACAAAATTTGATTACAACATCCCTAGGAGTAGTTTGAACCATATCTCAGAGGAATTAGTGGCAAAAACCACTAGGTTTGGTGGCCATCCCCATATAGTATGGTTAACAGTCACAATTGGAACACCTAGGGATGACCATGAATATGCATACAATTTTGGTTTAGTTTTAGCATAGATAATTTATAGAGTAGTTTATATACATCATACTAGAATTTGGTGCAATTTGGAGTAGTTTTGGACCTTCTATTAGTTTTTTCATGCTAACAGTCCCAATTGGAACACCCAGGGATGACCATGGATTCTGCATGTAATCTCATCTTGATTTTAGCATAGATCATTTCTAGATTAGAATATATATATGGTACTAAGTTTTGGTGCAATTTTGATTAGTGTTGCACCTTCTATTGCACTTTTGATATTCACTATTGCATGCATCTATTTGATTTGATATCAATCTGCATATGCTATTAACCAATATGATTTCTATGCGAGTATGAGTAAGGTATAAAAAAATCCCTACAAGTTCATGGTATAGAGTTGCATCGTATAGAGAGTATGTGCAAGAAGTAATTAGAGTGACTCTAGACTAATAAGGTGTAGGAGAAAATTTACAATCTATCATCTTAAACCTTTGAAGAAGGTCTAGAGTGTATTTTTGTTGACACAATGAAATTTCTACATCTGTTTGATTTATTTGAATCCCAAGGAAGTAATGAGCTAAACCCAAATCAACCATTTTATATTTTTTAGAAAAGGAGTCCTTGATAGTCTTAATGTGAGTGATGTCACTACCAGTGAGTAGTATATCATCAACATAGAGAACAACTATGGTTATTTTTCTTCATCTTTACAAATCTAGACTATGGCATCAAACTCACAATGAGAAAAACCTAAGGAAAGAAGGAAGGATTCTATTTTTTCATACCAAGCTCTAGGAGCTTGTTTGAATCCATAAAGAGACTTCCTTAGCCTACAAACAAAGGAGTAGTCTTAAGTGAAACCAGTAGGTTGTTCCATGAATATCTCTTCCTTTAAGTATCCATGTAAGAAAGAACTTTTGACATCCATTTGAAAGACAAGCCACTTTTGGAAAGAAACTAGAGAAAGAACTAGTCTAATAGAATCTATTTGGAAACTGGTGTAAAAGTTTTAGAATAATCAATCCAGGTGGGCTTTGTGTTTGTCAATTTCTTCATTAGGTCCATATTTCATTTTGTAAATCCATTTACATCGAACTAATTTCCTTCCTTTAGGTAGGGGAACTAAATCCCAAGTTTTTTTTTTATTAAGGAATATAATTTATTCTCCATGGCATCATATCATTATTTAATACCAGTTGCTTCTTTGAAGGATTGAGGATATGTGGAAATGAAATGACAAACAAGACCAGAGCCTACAGAGTTGCCTAATCTGGATTATAGAATATTTTGGATGTAAGGAGTATTTTCTTTAACAATGGTGTAGGACCATTTTGGCATAGTTGAAGGAGTGGCAGGATTTTGAGTCAGAGTTATAGGTTCCTCATCTTGATCATTAATCTCTAAATTAATCTCTAAAGTTATTTCTTAATTATATTGAGGCTCTAACATTGGATAAGGCTCAATAGAATCAATGGTGGAAGAGGATGGTTAAGGATATTTATGAGGGAATATTTCATCAAATTGGACATTCCTATGAAAAATGACCTCATGAGTTGTGGGATAAAGGAGCCTGTATGCTTTCATATCCTCACAATAACCAAATAAGATGAGCTTTTTGCTTTTCTTACCTGGAGCCTTCCTTTTCTTCTTTGGGATATGTGCCCAAGCAGTACATCCAAAAATATTGAAGAAAGATACATCATGTTTTGAGCCAGTCCATGCTTCCTCGAGAGTCAAATGGCCAAGAGATTTATGAGGTGTGCGGTTTTGAATATAGTTTGCATAGTTAATTGCTTCTACCCAAATTTTTTTTGGAAGATCTCTTGAGTGGAGCATACAGTTTGCCATTTCCTTTAGAGTTATGTTTTTCCTCTATGTAATGTCATTTTGCTACAAATTATGGGATATAGAATTTTGATGAATTATGCCATGACTTTATAGGAAAATTGAGAACTCATTATTGAAGTATTCCCCCCATTATCTGTACAAATTTACTTTATTTTTCAAGAAGCCTGATTTTCAACTAAGGCTTTGAATATTTTGAAGTGGGATAGAACATCACTTTTGTATTTTAGGAAGTAGACCCAATTTATTCTGTAAAAATCATCAATAAGAGCATATTTTGCTCCTTTGAAAGAAGGCTCTGGGAAGACCATCAAGTCACTATGGATTAACTCTATAGGGTATGAATATTTTTAGAGAACCACTTGCGTGAAAAGGATCTTGATGTTTCTTTACAAGAGCACATCCATGACATACTCCATAAATAGAAGATACTTGAGGTAATCCTGTTACCATTTCATGGGTGTTCAATTCCTTTAGGTAGTTATAACTAAGATGACCAAACCTTTCATACCAAATTTGGCTTTCAAGATCTCCATGTGAAAAAAAATAGGAGGCCCCTTCTGGATTTTTGAATCCTTTGAAGTGAAATTGGTGAGTGTTGTGATCAATATCTCCTTTGGATATGAGAGAGTTGGGGTCTTGAAAGTCTCTTATCTCAACTCTTGTTGGTGAGAAGTGAACTGATTTCCCCTTTCTAGAAGTACAAGTCTGATATATGGAGAGGAGATTTGTTGCAATGTTTAGAACATAGAGAACATTATTGATAGAATCACCATCAATAGATATGTCACCTTTTCCTTTGACTAGGATAAAGGATGAGTCACCAACTTCTATGCTACATGTTGAACTTGAGGAGATTGAAGTGAATGACTCATCTAAGGCAGTCATGTGATGAGTTACTCGAGAATCAAGAACCTAATATTTTGATCAAGTGTTTGTGGTATTTCCTTGAACATTTAGGGATTTTCCTATCTACTTCTTAGTGTCTATATTTTGATATTTTATTGTTACCTCTAGTTGTTGTAATATTTTCTAGCTTCTGTTTACAGAATGACCATTATTTTTGTAGTGAGTACAAGTTATGGGATTCCTTTATTTATTTTTGAATTTTTATTTAGTGGATGCTACTAAGGATTTTGAGGAATAGGAAGAGATCTCATACTTTGCAAGTTTGGTTTCTTCTCTAGTTAGCTTATCACAAACTTCCTCTAAGGAGGGGATTTTAGAACTTGCACCAAGAGCATCTTTTGTAGATAAAAAAGTGGTTGCAAAATTTTGAAATACACCATTTAATTTATAAATAATTAGATAGATGCATTCTTCTTCTATTTTGTTCTTGCCACTACCTTTGTATTGAGTGAGGACTTCTTTAAATTTGGTGATAAATTCAACAATATTGTTGAAGTCTTCAGGAGATAATGTTGTTAATTCTGCCTCTATATGCATTGACCTTATTTATCTACTTTTCCAAATAGGTTCTTTAGTTTTTGCCAAATTTTATATGGAGTTTTACAATCTGTAATGTGAAACCATAAGATTTCATTTATATTGGTGCTTATAATACCCATTGTTTCATACATCTTCCCTTTATGAACAAAAAATTCATATTATTTTTTAAATTCAGGTTGCTTCTTTTCTAGCAGGTGTGTGAGCCCTTTTTGAGAAGTGAGATTTAATATTTTAGGTTTCCATGTATGATAGTTGTAAGGGATGAGGGTATCAATTATATTCATTGTATTCATTTTGCCAAATAAAATTGAAGTGAACCAATAATTCTCCCCTTTAACCTCAATTATATTATTTAGAGAATGCAATGGATCTTTTTTTTTGGTAAATTAATTTTATTCAAAATAGGGAATTTGAAAGACGTCCCAACACCTTGTACATAAGTGAAGCAAAATGGAACACTAAACTTTCAATAGGATCACAACAAAGAGGCATTAATCCTAGAACAACAAAAGGAGAATGTCCTCTGGGACAAAGGAACAAAAAGAGGAACTAAAAACCATCACCCTAGATCAAAACCAAACTTTTTGTCCTTCAGGCCAACGGACCAAAACCCAGACAGAAAGGAACAAAACCCAGAAAGAAAAGAAAGCAGTTGCAGCAAAGGGACAACAAGCATGCTCATAGAGGAGTGTCAATTTGCATTGAAGAAATAGCAACGATGTCCATAGTGGTGTCCTTCACATAATACTTTGGGTTGTACTTTAGAGCATCGATACAATATTCTATGGTGATTTCAACCACATAATCATCTTTGGCACCCCCTTTGACATCAGAAGGCATTTCAGTAGCAGATAGTCTAGGAGTATCATCAAAGGTATCACAAAAGAATAGAAGGCTAAGAGCCTGGCACTATTCTTTGAGACTCACAATAGCCTTGCCAATGGCTATGTGGGTAGTCTCTAGGTGATCAATAGTTGCAGAAGTAGCTTGAACGACCAATTTGTGAAGGTATTTTTCAACAAGGTCAGGCGAGTTGGAGTGGTCCTTTGGAAATTTGATAGAAGTAGGAGGGGTTTCAGTTAATTCTTTGTGCTTGAGCCTCTAGGAACATCTGACAGGAGTGGTTTCAACTTTGACCTTTTTCCTAATGTTGAATTCAGGATGGGGCTTATCATTCTTGTTCTTCCTCTTAGATTTTGAAATTTTGGGACTGGGCGAAGAGGAAGAGTTTTCCTCCTCAGACTCAGGGGTAGGGATGTTACCTGTAGGGAAATTGAGGAGGTATCTGTACAAGAAATTAAAAAGCCCTTGGTGGCACAGTAAACCCTCCTCCTTTTTGGATCGGGTGGACACAATGGTATAGTCGATAGACCAGAATATGGCGACAGGAATGTTCATTGTCTTGGCATCACGAAAGTGATTTACGTAAGCCAAGTGGAAGCAGCAAAGTTGGGCCTCAGGGTTGTCACAGGTTAAATATTGCATGATAGGTTTTAATATTTCTTGCCAAGGAGTGGAAATATGACTACGATGCAAACCTTTTCTGTACATTTTGTGAATCATCGAATTCTTTTCAAAGAACACCAGCTCCACTTCCCAGTTATGCTTGTTTCACCGGATAACCTTACCATCCAAAGGTTGTCCTGTCAGGTCCACCAACAACTCAATAGTGATATGGTATTCCACCCCATGAATAGTAACAAGACCCTTATCCTAGGTCTCAGCAAAGGCCTTCGTTACTCCTTCATCAATGCCTGCAAATAGCTTGAAGAACTCAATTAGTGCACTTTTAGTCTTATCCTTCCACAAATCTCTGACCATTGGATCAAGTTCAAACACTACAGGTTCAATGAAAATGGGTTTTATTTCCTTCATGGTGATAGGCAAAAAATGGTGAAAAGGAAAGCAAAGAAAAAGGATTAGGTTGAACAGGACAGGCGCAATGGTAAAGGACTGGTGATTAAGCAAAGCATACAATGATTTATTTAAAAGGAAAGCACTGTTATTGCTAGGAATTCTACGAGGAGGCCAAAAAAGGTGCTTCGAAAAAGGAAAAAACCCCTTTAGAAAAAAGGAATGGCTAGGGCAAAGGTCGAAGCAGATTTTTAGGCATTGGACGTTACACCAGATAAATGGGTAGAATAATGTCAAATGAGACGGTTGACCATCGGGGGTGCACAAAAAATGTAGCCAGTAAGAGACCCTAGCATGAGACATAAAAAGGATTGGGATGTTCACCATACAGATTCTCAAAATGAAGCAGCTGGTAAGTTGGTTAAGGATGGTTCTCAACGAGGTAAGATTACACAAATCAATGCACACGGGAGAAAAATGATTATTAATCATGCTCAATTTCACCTTGGGATAACAAAAGGATTTGGTTACCAAAAAATTTGTATGAGCATGGATGAAGGTGATGGGAATTTTAAAAATGAAACACAAAGAATCATGCGACCAATTTTCAATGTAAAGCATAGAGCTTGAAGGAAGGCCCAACAAAAATATTGAAATGTGAGCCCTATACTTCATGTGGAATAAGGAATGTTGGGGAATGAACTGGAATAGATTTTTAAGACTCAGCATGAGTATCATCACTTTGATCACATTTAATAAGTTCATCCACCTTGGGAGGCAGAGTATCGGTCCAAGTCAATAACCCTTGGGCGTTAGCCCCAATATTAGCTAGTTTGTCAGCAACAGTGTTGGCCTCCCTGTAGGCATGTTGGACAATGGAGTTGTGTTGCTGTCGAAGGATTTGCTTACTTTCCTCCATAATTGTTTTGATCCTCCAACTGCTAAGTTTTGAAGTCTTTAGATAGTTGATGATATTTAGAGAATATCCTTCCACTATAATGTTTCCTGGAATATTTTTGAGGAATTGGAGGCCTCTCCAAACCACCTTGGCTTCTGTAGAGTGATTGGACATGATGCCCAAAGGTTCAGAATAAGCAAAAATAGAATTTCCTAGATGATCTCGAAGAATTCCTCCAGCCCCCGCATTGCCTGGATTTCCTTTGGTAGCTCCATCAAAGTTAAGTTTGACCCACCCAGTTGGGGGAGGGAACCATTTCACATTACTCCTTGAATTTGAAGGATTGCTAGAATTTGAAGTATCAAGGAATATGTTGCAAGAATTAAGGATGGCTTTCTCAAATGGAGGACAAGGAAAAGGATCAAAAGGAGCAACAAGGACATTTTATTTTGCAAAGAGGATGACTTTATGAGCAATGAAATCTGCATGAAGAGCTTTTTTGTCAAAAATCCTTCTGTTGCATTCAAGCCAAATTTGCCAAAGGTAGTGTTGTAGACAAAATTTCCAGAATCCTTTGAGTATCAGATTTTTAAACGGATTGGGCCACTACTGGAATAGTGTGACAATGGAAGGAGGAAAAGCCCAAACCAACTAAAATTTTAGAAGAAGTTTGTTGATCACCATTCTTGAAAAAGGACAAAACAAGAAAATGTGGGAAGTAGACTCCCAATCATAAAGACAAATATTACATCTGTTAGGAAGAGGTATGCCCCTTTTTATGAGATTTTCAATAGTAAGGATACGGTCTTGAATACAAAGCCAAGAAAAGGAAGCAATTTTGGGAGTCAGGTACTTAGTCCAAACCAGATTAAAAGGAATAGGAGTTTCCAGATTGTTGAGGGAAAGCAAGTAAGCTGATTTGACAGAGAATTCACCAGAATCAGTGGGCTCCCAAATGGGTTGGTCCTTACAATCACCAACTGGGATTTTGATGGAAGATAGTTGGGTATTCAAGCAAGATATTTCTTCATCAAAATTTGGGATATTAAGTCTTTTCTAGCTCATGATACCATTAGAAGAGGATATGAAATTAGCCACTAAAGGGCCAACCAATTGTTTAGTAATGTTGATAATCCTTTGAAACATAGGAATATGGCTAAGAGGATTATCACCAGTCCACTTATCCTCCTAGAAAAAAATAGAATTACCATCTCCAAGTTGCCATCGAATTCCTTTTTTCAGCAAGGAGCGAGCTTCACAAATGGATTTCCATAAAACATAACCCACAAGAAGGGACCTAGTCATGTAAGAATTCAGAGGCCTGAAGATACTTCCTTCTGATGATTTTGACCCACTCCACCTTTTCATTGGAAATAAGTCTCCAGGATTGTTTAGCAAGGAGGGAAAGGTTGATATGAGAGATCCTTATGAGCCCTAAGCCCCCTTGATCTTTGGGTTTACATACTTTGTCCCAAGAAACTAAATGGAATCTGTGTTTATTTTTAGATCCTGTCCAAAGAAAGTGTTTTTGAATTTTCTCCATCTTGTTGTAGACAGTGACAAGAGCTTTGAACAAAGAAAGAAAATACATAGGAATGCTTTGGAGGTAGGCCATGGTAAGAGTGATTTTACCTGCTTGGGATAGAAGATTACCTCTCCAAGTGGATAGCTTTTTTTGGAGTCTCTCAATGACATTGTCCCATAGGCTTTCTTTGGCATTTCCAATGAAAAGAGGTAAGCCCAGGTAGGAGGAAGGTAAACTTCTTATAGAACATTCAAGTATGTTGGCAATCATATTCTGTCTTCTCAAAGGAGTGTTGAGGAAATACAATTTGCTTTTCTAGAAATTGATCCTTTGACCAGCCACTTCTTCATACAAAAGAAGAATCCATTTAATTATTTTGGCTTCATTGACAGAAGCAAAAGTGGACAACAAGGTATCATCCACAAATTATTGATGAGTAATGGGATTGCATTGGGAGGTAACCTGAAGTCCAAAAATTAAACCTACCTCTTTTGCTGCCAATATAGACCTGCCAAGAGCCTCTGCTGCAATGATGAATAGGAGAGGGGACAAAGGATCTCCTTGCCTTAAACCTCTACTGCTATGAAAATAACCAGTAGGTGATCCATTAATAAGTACAAAAAACCAAGAAGAAGAGATGCATCCTTTAATAAGGGAAATCTAGTCAGGATGAAAGCCGAATTTGTGTAGGATAGCAAGGAGAAAATCCCAGCTCAATCTGTCATAGGATTTATTCATATCAAGCTTGAGAAGGAAAGTTGCTTTTTTGTTGAAGGAAATTGAATGAATTGCTTCATGAATAAAAATGATACCATCCAAGATAGATCTCCCTCTGACTGAACTTCCTTGACATTGATTTATGATAAGAGGCATGACCTCTCTCATACGGATAGTGATAGCCTTTGTTAAAATTTTGTAAATGACATTACAAAGGCTAATTGGCCTAAATTCATTAAAATTGGAAGCATTAGGAATTTTTGGTATGAGTGCAATAAATGTGGAATTGAAGCTTCTAGGAATGACCTTAGAACCTTGGATTTCTCTGATGGCTTTGCAAACATCATTACCAAAAACATCCCAAAAGGCCTAAAAAAATCGAGGAGGAAACCCATCTGGTCCAGGAGCTTTGTCAGGTTTCATTGAGAATAAGGCCTCCTTGATTTCCTCATCAAAAATAACCACTGCTAATTTGGTGTTTATATCATCAGAAATGAGATGAGGAATGAATTGCAGGAAAAAATCCTTGCCAGACAAGGAATTAGGTCTGCATTCCTCTTGAAGTAATTGCATGAAGTGAGTATTGTTGAGCAAGGTGCAGCGATAGTATTGTCATTGTTGTCAACACAGTCAGAAAGATCGGTTGATGCAGTGGACAGGAGTTCAGAGGTTAATTAGAGTATGTACAGTGAAGTTAAAAGCTCATGAGGATGTTTTTGATGTTTGGGTGAAGTTGTTACAGGTTGTCCAAGAAGACCGAAGTGGCCCATATGCAAAAGAGAAGCGAAAAAGCAAAGGGAAAAAAGTGTCGCGATATCACGACATGTTGCATTTTCGCGGCCAAAAGAGAAGAGAAAATGCAAGGAGAAAAAGTGTCGTGATATCGCGACATGTTGCATTTTCGTGGCCAAAGAGAAGAGAAAATGCAAGGAGAAAAAGTGTCACGATATCGCGACATGTTGCATTTTCGTGGCCAAAGAGAAGAGAAAATGCAAGGAGAAAAAGTGTCGCGATATCGCGACATGTTGTATTTTCGCGGCCAAAGAGAAGAGAAAAAGCAAGGAGAAAAAGTGTCGCGATATCGCGACATGTTGCATTTTCACGAGCCAAAGCGAAGAGAAAGAGCAAGGAGAAAAAGTGTCGTGATATCGTGACATGTTGTATTTTCGTGGGCCAAAGCAAAGAGAAAGAGCAAGGAGAAAAAGTGTCACGATATCGCGACATGTATTTTCGTGGGCCAAAGCAAAGAGAAAGAGCAAGGAGAAAAAGTGTCGCGATATCGTGACATGTTGTATTTTCGCGGGCCAAAGCAAAGAGAAAGAGCAAGGAGAAAAAGTGTCACGATATCGCGACATGTCGCATTTTCGAAGCAAAGAGAAAGAGAGAGAGAAAAGTGTCGCGATATCGCGACATGTCGCATTTTCATGACTCAAAATAGAGGAGAGAAAGAAAAGTGTCGCGATATCGTGACATGTCGCATTTTCATGACTCAAAAGGGTAGGCAGGCAGAGAAAGAAAAGTGTCACGATATCGCGACATGTCGCATTTTCATGACTCAAGAAGGGCAGGCAGAGAGTAACAAAAGTGTCACGATATCGTGACATGTCGCATTTTCATGACTCAAAAGGGTAGGAGTAGAAAAAGTGTCGATATCAGACATGTCACATTTTCATGACTCAAGAAGGGCAGGTAGGAAGAGTAACAAAAGTGTCACGATATCACGACATGTCGCATTTTCACGACTCAAAAAGGAAGCAGAGAAACAAAAGTGTCACGATATCAAGACATGAATACCAGGATGGTGAAACTGAAGACTACAGAGTGACGTGGACCCATAAGGAATCTTTAATGATTTGAAATCATTTAAGATGGTGTTACATGGAAAGAAAAGATGCATGCCCATGTGGAGAAAACGAAAGAGAGAAAATGAAAAATTAAAATAGAAACGAAAAGCTTTTTCAAAAAACAAAATGCATGCATGCACAAAGGAGAAAACGAATAGTCATGACCAAGAAGACGAACAATCATGGTAGGAGAATATGGTGTCAATTATTTGCATGTAACGTGTTTGACGAAATGCCTACTCTATATATACAAAAGGAGTTACATAAAGAAGGCGTTACAATTGACAAGTGGCGTATGAGAATATGAAAGGAGTTACAACTGGAGTTACAAAGAGAAAGGATGGTTATAAAAGGAGTGTTGCTTGGAGAATTTAGGTGTGTGTGAAGAGAGCGAGAGGAGAGTGAGAGGCGCGCGAGAGGTGAGCGAGAAGGGTGTGTGTTGGGTGAATTGTGAGCGATGTTGAGTAAGCAATAGACCAGTCAGGGTCTTGTAAAAGTGAAGGCATTTTTATGTCAATCTTCTAGTTTCAAAATTGAAGTCCAAGTTGGTGCTTGGCATCAGGGGTTGGTGCTCCTTCCAGTTGGTGCTAGTAAATCAGGGGTTGGTGCTCCTTTTTATTGGTGCAGATAAATCAGGGGTTGGTGCTCCTTCCAGTGGGTGCTGGTAAATTGATTGTAAAGTTGTGCTTTGCAAAGGCTGGATTTGGATGGTAGTCCAAACAGTCAATTTTTGAGGAGTAGCCAAATCGGTGAACCTCGGTACATCTTGTGTTGTGTGATGCTCTCTTGTTATATTTGCTTTATTTGTTTTTAAGTTCTCATTGTTTTGGCTTTAAGAGTTTAAGATTTAAGTTTTAAAGAGCTACACTGATTCACCCCCCTCTCAGTGTCATTGTGAGACTAACAATTGGTATCAGAGCCAAGTTTCCTGAACAAGCTTAACCGGCTAGGGTGATCTTGGAAGTGACACAATGGCAGGTGGTGAAGGCTTCTCATCAAACAAAGCACCATTGTTTGATGGAACTAATTATGCATTTTGGAGACTCAGGATGCAGACATATCTTTGTGCTTTGGGATACGACATTTGGGATTCAGTAGATAGTGGATACACAATACCCACCACTTCTCCAACCGATGCTGTCGGTAAGAAACTGTTTGAGAATAACTCAAAAGCAAAGAATGCTATCATGTGCGGATTAGTGGACCGTGAACTGGTAAAAATTATGAGTTGTAAAATGGCAAAAGAAATATGGGACAAACTGAGGAGCATTCATGAAGGAGACGCTAAGATCAAGGAGGCCAAGTTACAAACACATCGAGCTCAGTTCGAAGTATTAAAGATGAATGACGATGAGAACATAGAGGCATATATGCTGAGAGTTAATGAAGTCATTAATGCGATTAGAGGACTCGACGAGGAAATCAAAGATTCTATCATCGTGAAAAAGGTATTAAGATCTCTTCCCCAAAGATTTGATTCTAAAGTTTCAGCTATAGAAGAAGCTAAAGATCTAAATTCTTTTAGTATGGATGAGATGCATGGTTCTTTGACTGCATATGAGATGAGAATAGGAAAATCTAAACCCATAGATAGAGAAGCTGCTTTTAAAGCCCATAAAAATATGAAAGCAAAACAAGAATCCGAGGAAGAAGAGACATCAGATGAAATGGAAGCAAACTTTGTTCGAAAACTAAAAAGGGGAAAAGGAAAATACAGAGGAAAGTTACCATTTAAATGTTTCAATTGTGGAGGCGTTGGGCATTTTGTAGCTAAATGTCCACTTAATGAGAAGAACAAAAGTGATGAAGGATCGCACCAAGAAAGAAGTGACTGGAAGAAAAAAACAAATTTCAGAAAAGGCAACTTCAAGAAGAAAAGTTTCATCTCCAAGAATGTCAGTTCATCAGAAGACAGCTGTAGTGAGGATTCTGAAAAGGAAATAGGTGAAGCTCTTTTCATGGCACTCAAAGAAGAAAAAATAGAAAAAGAACAGGAATGTGATGAAGAAGAAAGTGATGCAGAAGTAAATTTGGAAGAGGAACTAATTGCAGCTCGGGATGAATTGAAGATAGAAAGAAAAAAGAATAAGAAAATTTCAAGAAAGCTTGAGGATGCAAATGAAATCATAACCAGTTTGAAAGTACAGATAGAAGAATCCAAGAAAATATCTGAAGATCTCGAAGTGCAAATAACCATGAAAATAGATTATTGTTGCAAACTAGAAGAAGAGACTGTTGGTTTAAGAATGCAGATAGAAGAGATGAATCGTAAAATTAGTTGTCATCACAAACATGAAGAAAGTTCTATGAAGCTGGATAAGATCATAAATATCCAAAGGACTACAGGCATGAAATTTGGTTTGGGCTTTGTCGAAGGAGAATCATCAAATGGATCAAAGAATGAAGATAAGAAACAGGTTGATCAAGAAAAATTGACTCAGGCAAAAGAAAGCAATAATGCAAGGCACGAAAGGAGAATTGACAATGATGGATTCACCAATGTCACACATCAAAGAAGAAGAAGATTTATGACTCCTACGACAACATGGCAAAGACCATCACCCAGGTTCAATCATCTCTTTTCTGGTTACTGTTTTAAATGCAATGGTTATGGACATAAGATTTCAGATTGCAAGTATAACGTAGGACCAAGGAATTTTACCAGTAGAAATGTTTTTTCACCTTTGATGGATTATGCAGTAGAATGTTATAACTGTCATAAGTTTGGGCACATTGCAAGAAATTGTCGAAGTACATTTGCATCAAATCAATTTCAGGGAAGAAAATCTCAACCAAATGGAATGAGACAAAATAGAAAATTTCCCGAAAAACATGCACAAGCTACTGAAAAAGAAAAGTCAAAACAAGAGCCCAAAACTGTAATCAAACCAGAGTGGAAAGAAAAAGATCGATCTAAGGAAGAAAAGGAATCCTTGATCGTACAAACAACATTTAAAGCACAGAATAAATCTGCACCATGGATACTTGATAGTGGATGCTCCAGTCATATGACAGGTGACAAACAAAAATTTGAGAAGTTACAGCAATATGAAGGTGGTTCAGTAAAATTTGGAAATAATGATGGAGCTAAGATAGTTGGCAAAGGTTCAGTGAAGATTAGTGATGGAAAAATCAAGTCAAAAGAAGTCTTGTTTGTGGTTGGTCTGAAGCATAACTTGTTGAGCGTAAGTCAGATTTGTGATAGAGGTCATGAAGTGATTTTTAAGAAGCAGGGTTGTGAAGTCGGAAAAGCAAACTAGTGGAAAGTTGATAGCAACTGGATCGAGGACATCTGGCAACCTGTACACTCTCTCAGAGACTTCAGAAGGAGCTTGCTTGATTGGACAGGTAGAAGAAAATTGGTTGTGGCACAAGAGGCTCGGTCATATCAGTTTTGACAATCTAGTAAAAATCAGCTCAAAAAGGGCAAGTGAGAGATATTCCCACCATTAGAAAACCATCAAATAGCATTTGTGCTTCATGCCAAAAGGGGAAGCAAACTAGAGTCTCATTTAAAACAAAAGAGTACTACACAAGCAAACCTTTGGAACTAATACATACTGATTTATGTGGACCCATGAGAACGCAAAGTATAAATGGTGACAAATATTTTATGTTGTATATAGATGACTATTCCAGGATGACATGGGTACTATTTTTGAAGCACAAATCAGAAGCTTTTGAGATGTTCAAGGTTTTCAAAAACCAAGTTGAGAATCAAACAAGAAAAAGGATTAAATGTTTAAGATCAGATAGAGGAGGAGAGTTCATTTCAGAGGATTTTATAGAGTACTGTGAAAAATATGGTATTAGAAGACAGTTTTCAGTAGCCAGGACACCTCAGCAGAATGGTGTGGTAGAAAGAAAGAACAGGACAGTGCAGGAAATGGCACGGACTATGTTGACAGAGAGCAAAGTAGCAGACAGATTTTGGAAAGAGGCAGTCCATACTACGATATACATCCAAAATAGGTGCATGTTGAGGACGCATGAAAGCAAAACTCCTTATGAGTTGTGGTTTGGTAAAAAGGCAATAGTAAGATACTTTAAAGTTTTTGGCAGCAAGTGTTACATCAAAAGAACTGAAGAAAACCTTGGTAAGTTTGAAGATAGAGCTGATGAAGGTATTTTTCTTGGCTATTCGTCAAAAAGCAAAGCTTACAAATGCTACAACAAGAAGCTAAGGAAAATTGTGGATAGTGTCGATGTTAAAGTTGATGAAGGTAGGGAACGAGTAATTAGCTATGAAGAGAACTACCCAATTTATGAAGAGGTTATTGAAGGAGATGAGGAAAAGGAAATGGAAAAGAAACAAAAAATTGACTCAGATGATTCAAATAGTGATTCAAAAGTGGAAGAAAATAAGAAATTCAAAACAGGCAACTGGCAGAAAGATCATCCTAGAGAGCAAATAATTGGAGACCCCATAGTTGGTGTTCAGACAAGAAGAAGAGTAGTAAGCAACTACTCTCTATTATCCAGCATTGAGCCCAAAAATGTTGCTGATGCAAGCAAAGATAAAAGTTGGATGAAGGCAATAAATGAAGAATTAGATCAGATCGAGAAAAACAAAACTTGGGAGTTAGTACCAAGACCTGCAAATAAAAATATAATCGGTACTAAATGGATCTTTCGAAACAAATTGAATGAAGACGGACAGGTAGTCAGGAATAAAGCAAGATTGGTATGTAAAGGCTATGCACAAGTTGAAGGTATTGACTTTGAGGAAACCTTTGCACCTGTGGCTAGACTAGAGGCAATTAGAATGTTTCTGGCTTTAGCAGTTTACAAGAATTTCAAAGTTTATCAAATGGATGTGAAATCAGCATTTTTGAATGGGAAACTCGAAGAAGAGGTTTATATTGAGCAGCCAGATGGTTTCCAACTTGGTGATGATCCCAACTTGGTTTGCAAGTTGAAGAAAGCATTATATGGCTTAAAACAGGCACCCCGAGCATGGTATGCAAGGCTAGACAACTATCTTACTCAACAAGGGTTCAAGAAAGGTATGGTGGATAGTAATTTGTATGTCAAAACAGAAAATGGCCATCTTATTGTTCTTGTTGTATATGTTGATGATATCATATTTGGCAGCAACAAAGATGAGTCGTGTAAAGATTTAGCAAATAAGATGAAAAAAGAATTTGAAATGTCAATGATTGGTGAACTTTCATATTTCCTCGGGTTGCAAGTTAATCAAAATGAGAAGGGCATATTTATTTCTCAAATTAAATATGTGAAAGAGATACTAAAAAAGTTCACAATGGAGGATTGTAAGCCAGTTAGCACTCCCATGACAACAGGTTGCAAGTTGAGCAAGGATGACAAATCTCCACATGTTGATCAAACCATGTACAGATCTATGATTGGGAGCTTACTGTACTTGACAACTACCAGACCAGATATTTTGCAGGAAGTATGCATGGTAGCACGATTTCAGGCTAGTCCCAAGGAGACTCATGTGACAGTAGTGAAGAGGATTCTTCGGTATCTCAAGGGTACTATGGAGTATGGGTTATGGTATCCGAAAGGTAAGGACTTCACCCTTATTGCGTATTCAGATGCAGATTGGGCAGGATGTGTAGATGACAGAAAGAGCACCAATGGAGGTGCATTCTATCTTGGAGACAGGTTGGTCGCGTGGCACAGTAAGAAACAAGAGTCAGTCTCCTTATCCACAGCAGAGGCAGAATATATTGCAGCGACAACGTGTTGTACGTAGGTATTATGGATGAAACAAACCCTGAAAGATCTTGGTATTAACTTCAGTGAGCCAATTTTAGTTAAGTGTGATAACACCAATGCCATTAACATCTCAAAGAATCCGGTTATGCATTCTCGCACAAAACATATTGCTATCCGGTATCACTTTTTGAAGGAGAAAGTTGCGGAAGGTGAGGTTAAATTGGATTTTGTTCCAACAACAGAGCAAGTAGCGGATATCTTCACAAAACCATTGCCCAAGGAAGTCTTTGAGTACCTTCGCAATAAATTGGGAGTGGTCACGCTTCCCAAGAATTGACTAGCTATCGGGACCACATTCTTAGGGGGAGCATTTGTGTATTTGTTTATCTTTTTGCTCATGTTTGTGATTTTTGCTAAGTGTAATAATTTTTGCCTGAGAATGTTGTGCATGGACTCAGGGGGAGTCTACAGTAGCCCTTTGATATTGTTGTCAAAGGGGGAGAAGAGTTACAGGAAATTGCACGTGTGTTGCCAACAATTCCAAAGGGGGAGATTGTTGAGCAAGGTGCAGTGACAATATTGTCATTGTTGTCAACACAGTCAGAAAGATCGGTTGATGCAGTGGACAGGAGTTCAGAGGTTACTCAGAGTATGTACAGTGAAGTTAAATGCTCATGAGGATGTTTTTGATGTTTGGGTGAAGTTGTTACAGGTTGTCCAAGAAGACCGAAGTGGCCCATATGCAAAAGAGAAGCGAAAAAGCAAAGGAAAAAAGTGTCACGATATCACGACATGTTGCATTTTCATAGCCAAAAGAGAAGAGAAAATGCAAGGAGAAAAAGTGTCACGATATCATGACATGTTGCATTTTCATGGCCAAAAGAGAAGAGAAAATGCAAGGAGAAAAAGTGTCGTGATATCGCGACATGTTGCATTTTCATGGCCAGAAGAGAAGAGAAAATGCAAGGAGAAAAAGTGTCATGATATCGTGACATGTTGCATTTTCACGGCCAAAGAGAAGAGAAAGAGCAAGGAGAAAAAGTGTCACGATATCGTGACATGTTGTATTTTCACGGCCAAAGCAAAGAGAAAGAGCAAGGAGAAAAAGTGTCGCGATATCGCGACATGTTGTATTTTCATGGGCCGAAGCAAAGAGAAAGAGCAAGGAGAAAAAGTGTCACGATATCGCGACATGTTTATTTTCGTGGCCAAAGCAAGAGAAAGAGCAAGGAGAAAAAGTGTCGCGATATCGCGACATGTGTATTTTCACGAGTCAAAGCAAAGAGAAAGAGCAAGGAGAAAAAGTGTCACGATATCGCGACATGTATTTTCATAGGCCAAAGCAAAGAGAAAGAGCAAGGAGAAAAAGTGTCGCGATATCGCGACATGTTGTATTTTACGGGCCAAAGCAAAGAGAAAGAGAGAGAAAGAAAAAGTGTCGCGATATCGTGACATGTCGCATTTTTGTGACTCAAAAAGGGCAGCCAGGCAGAGAAAGAAAAAGTGTCGCGATATCACGACATGTCGCATTTTCACGACTCAAAAGGGCAGGCAGGCAGAGAAAGAAAAAGTGTCACGATATCGCGACATGTCGCATTTTCATGACTCAAAAAGGGCAGGCAGGCAGAGAAACAAAAGTGTCGCGATATCATGACATGTCGCATTTTCATGACTCAAGAAGGGCAGGCAAGAGTAACAAAAGTGTCACGATATCGCGACATGTCGCATTTTCATGACTCAAGAAGGGTAGGCAAGCAGAGTAACAAAAGTGTCACGATATCACGACATGTCGCATTTTCATGACTCAAAAAAGGAGCAGCAGAGAAACAAAAGTGTCACGATATCACGACATGAATACCAGGATGGTGAAACTGAAGACTACATAGTGACGTGGACCCATAAGGAATATTTAATGATTTGAAATCATTTAAGATGGTCATTACACATGGAAAGAAATGGATGCATGCCCATGTGGAGAAAATGAATAGTCAATAAGGAGAAAATGAATAGTCATAAAATAGAAAATGAACAGTCAAAGAAGGAGAAAATGAACAGTCGTCAAAATAGAAAATGAACATTCAAAGAAGGAGAAAATGAACAATCATCAAAATAGAAATGAAAAGCTTTTTCGAAAACCAAAACGCATGCATGCACAAAGGAGAAAATGAATAGTCATGACCGAGAAGACGAACAGTCATGGTAGGAGAATATGGTGTCAATTCTTTGCATGTAACGTGTTTGATGAAATGCCTACTCTATATATACAAAAGGAGTTACATAAAGAAGGCGTTACAATTGACAAGTGGCATATGAGAATATGAAAGGAGTTACAACTGGAGTTACAAAGAGAAAGGATGGTTATAAAAGGAGTGTTGCTTGGAGAATTTAGGTGCGGATTTGATCTTGAGAGTGCATGAAGAGAGCGAGAGGAGAGTGAGAGGCGCACGAGAGGCGAGCGAGAAGGGTGTGTGTTGGGTGAATTGTGAGCAATGTTGAGTAAGCAATAGACCAGTCAGGGTCTTGTAAAAGTGAAGGTATTTTTATGTCAATCTTCTAGTTTCAAAATTGAAGTCCAAGTTGGTGCTTGGCATCAGGGGTTGGTGCTCCTTCCAATTGGTGTTGGTAAATCAGGGGTTGGTGCTCCTTTCTATTGGTGCAGATAAATCAGGGGTTGGTGCTCCTTCCAGTGGGTGCTAGTAAATTGATTGTAAAGTTGTGCTTTGCAAAGGCTGGATTTGGATGGTAGTCCAAACAGTCAATTTTTGAGGAGTAGCCAAATCGGTGAACCTCGGTACATCTTGTGTTGTGTGATGCTCTCTTGTTATATTTGCTTTATTTGTTTTTAAGTTCTCATTGTTTCGGCTTTAAGAGTTTAAGATTTAAGTTTTAAAGAGCTACACTGATTCACCCCCCCTCTCAGTGTCATTGTGAGACTAACAAATAGTTCCTTCAGTCCTGATTTATTTGATGTCAGTAATGATCCTACCATCCTGGATACGAATTTATTTAATCATGTTATTGCTGCGGTATCTCAATGTAGAAACATGAAAATATTTTGTGTTGGAATCTCCTTTTTTGAGCCAAAGGTCACGAGAATTCTATCTCCAAAATATTTCTTCACATTGAAGGATGTTGTGGTATTGTGTTCCTTTCTTCATATCTTACTTTTGTAGAATAATCTCCTTTCTCCTAGATTTCCTTTTCAATTATGGCTAGTATGTTCATAATGTCCTATTTATTCTGGAAAAGATTTCCAAAAATGTCCCTATTCCATATATTTATATTTTCTTTGGTGTGTTTAAGTTTATGCGCTAACACAAATGAAAGAGTTCCTTGAATGTCAAATTGCCACCATTGATTAATCCTTTCTATGAAATCAGGATGTAGCATCCACATGGCTTCAAATATTAAAGGAGTTTTGTAGATTTTAGGATTATTTGTGTCTAAAATAATCGGACTATGATCAGATCCAATTTTGAGAAGGGATTGAAGATTTGCATCCCCCCAAAGGTCAATAGCTTCCTAAGAGAAAAGAACTCTATCAAGTTTAACTTGGATTAATTGAGGTCCACATATTCTATTTGACCAAGTAAATTGATTGCCTTTAAGATTAACATCCATTAGATTCTGCTCACTGATGAACTCCTAAAAATCCTCCATGCTTTTAGAAAAGGATCCAACACCACATTTTTTATCAGAGGGAAATAAATGAGTGTTGAAGTCTCCTACAAGGATCCAAGGAATATTTGGAAAAATGCTTCTGACAGAAGCCAAGTTATCCCACAAACGGGCTCTACCAGTAATGGAATTGGGAGCATATATGTTAGTGAGGACCCAAGGTAAATTGTTGTCTTTATCGAAGAATAGGATGCTCATAATTTCATCACTGGAATGGATGAGATTTCCTTCCATAATATTTGGGTTCCACAAACACAAAAGGCCTCCAGAAGCCCCATTAGCATTACATGCAAGTGATTCACAGTTCTTCCAAATATGATTACAAATATTTTTATCAAGAGATTCACTGATTTTGATTTCTTGGATCACAAAAATTGTAGGTCTGATTTTTTTCCTTAATTATTTAGCTAACCTTTGTTTAGCTAAACCATTGAGGCCTCTCACATTCCATGAGAGGATCTTCATATAGAAGATTTTGATGTTATTTTTCCTCCCTTTCTAGATGATTGGGGAGGTTTGGTGCACTTTGGTTCTTCCTTGGATATGATACCAGTGGAAAAAAAGAGGGTATTTTGAACCCCATTGGCAATATCATCATTTGTTCCTTGCTTCCATTGATCATAGTTAGAAGGCCTTCCTCTTTTTTCTCCATTCCACAATCAATAGGAGATTTTTTGTGGCTTCTAGTAACTTTGGGACTAATCTTCTGCATGACAGTTGATCTGCATTGAAGGCATCGAAATGAGAGGAATTGATGGGTTCAAATTCTTTATGGGATTCCTTTAGGTTTGAGGATGGATTTAAAAGAGAATCAGGATTAAGGGTTTCATCAACATCCACCTTAGGGTCATCCTCAAGATTCAAATCACCAAGAATTTGAAATAGAATAGGAAGAGCAAAACGACTAACCTCATTGGGAGCAGCCGTAGAAGGGGCAATCATTTTCCCTTTGTCACTTGGATAATTGAATAAGGAAGCATTACTATGTGCATCTTTTGTCTTGTGATCCTTTATAGGTCTGAAAACAATTAATTTTGAAGGAGTAAATCTTCTTTTATCCTTTTTAAAAGGAGTCTAGAAGTCCTTGCCTTTGCCTTGATTTGAAGGATCTGCATTCATCTCAGAAGAAATTATCTATTTTTTAAGCGAAGGACACTGAGCTTGAATATGGCCTTGGGTTCGACATTGAATGTAGAAAGGAGGTTTATTTTCATACTCAATGGCCTGATTTTGGAGGAAATTTCCATGCTCCAACTCGATAAACGTATGTAGGATAGAATTAAGTTTTGCATTGATGCATATATGAGCAACATGCATCCTTGATCTAGACAATGTGACCCTGTCTATGAGGAGAAAATATCCAATAGTGTAAGCTATCGATTTGAAAATAGATTCCCACCATAGGTGCCAAGGAAGATTTGGAAGTCTTACCCAAATGGGAGTAAAATTAATACTTTGAGTCTTCGAGTCAAAATCAGGGGTCCACTTCATCAAAAAAATGCTTTTGGTTCCAAGGAACCAGGGTCCACCAGATAGGATTTGAGCAACATCTTCCTTGGTATTCAGCCTAATACCAAAAACCCATTAGAGAGGCCAAAAATTTGAAGGGAACCTTGAAATATCCACCTTAAGAATGCCCAATGCCTGATAATGTTAAGGCTAGGATTACCACCCACAACTTTTCCAACCAGAGAGACAAATTCTTCAGCAAGAAATTTTTTGGCAACACTAACAGGAATCTTTACTCTATTTCCCAAAACCTCAAAAAGAGGTGGGGAAGGATCAATAGATCCAAATGAACTTCCCAAAACCTTAGCAAAGTAAGGTTTAGGATCAGAAGGAATATCCTCCTCCTAGTAAGAATGAACACATGCAGAGTCATAATTGGTCAGGTCCACCTACGAAGAAGAAACGAAATTGGAGGAAAGTAGGACTTTAGAAGGATTCTCCCACTCAAAGTAAACCCTAGCAATATCCACAAAAATAGTACTAAGCAGCATAGGGGTGGATTTAGGTTCTACATCTTGCTTTCCCAAATTATGAATGAAGTTCTTCCCATAATCAGGACCACTTTTGGGACTGTCCTCCCACCTAGAGGAGAAAGTTTTACCGAAGTCCTCAGAAATAGCACTACCAGGCAAGGTAGAGCAGTCTTACCGCATTTCAAAAATTTGAATTAAATCCTTCCCACCTTTAGAAATTTGAAAACTAGAGGACCCACTTCCATAGTAGTCAGCATCCATTGCACATCACTTCCACTTTTGAGGATTTGAGAATGCAATGGATCTTATAAAGAAGGAAACAAAAGCCTTTAAGAAATACCAAGCTCCTCAAATTATCTACCCTAACGAGAGGGAAACTATAAGTAAATGAGGAAATTTGTTAAAGCTAAATAGGCCAATTGTATATTGCCAGGCCTATATATCTTTTCTTCTCAATTACTCACCCTTACGTTAGGAAAACTATAAGTAAAGAGGAGAATTGATACTTGGAACATAGGCTTTTAATCATCCATATCTTAATATCGAATTCGTAATAACCCACTCTTATGTGAGGAAAACTGTAAGTTAGTAGAAGTCCAATACTAGTAAGATAGGTGATTAATAATTTTTTAATGATCTTGTTAAGGTTATTAAAATTTTTATTAAGTAACACTATTGAAGGATTAATTTTTTTTTATTAAAAATTTAACTTAAAAGAAATATCCAATTAATTAAAAAAGGAACATTTTCTTAGTAAAAGGATCCTTTGAATTTGCTCCTCAATCTTCAACTTAGCTAGTAATTATATAAAAAAAAAGTAATTAGATTTTAATATTAATTCTATTAAAGAACATAGTAATAGGAATAAGATGAAAATAAATATTATAGAGGCAATGACCAAAACAATAACAAAACCCCCCTATGAAGCTTTTAGAATAGGTGCTAAATATTGCACCTAAAAACCCCTCCCAAATTTTTTTTTTTATTGAGATTACAATTTTATCCTTTTTATTTCTTATAGTGGCCAAGGAAAGGCACTAAAAGAAAAGGATATAAGAATTTTTAGAGGGTTACACATTTATACAATGAGAAGAAGTACTATTCTCGGTCGAGAAAAAATTGAAACCCTAATATTTGAGACTTAAAGTAAATATAACATTATTTACCAAGGATTTTAGAAAAGATACGTCATGAGAGAAGAGGTAGCGAGGTAATATTTTAAAGCCTTCAAAGGCTACGAACTTTGCTGTACCTAGGAATGATTAGCTCAAAATTAGAAAAAATATTAAAAATTATACCTGATTTAATGAGAGACTTCAGAAGAGATGTCAAGGGGCAGCGAGGAAGATTTGAAAGCCTTAAAAGGCTTTGAACTCATAAGGGTTTTGTGTACACAGAAGAAATTAGGGAGGTGCACCACAATCCTAGTTGCTACCGAAGATGATAGGGAGGCGCACCAGAATACAAGTTGCTATCGAAGAATTTAGGTTTTGGTGCACACAAAATATGTTAGAGATGGCGTTATGTAGAGAGGCTCCCAAAAAGACATCAACAATTGCACCACTTGTTGTCGAAGACATTAGGGTTTGGCACACACGGAAGATGTCAGGGATGGCACTGTGTAGAGAGGATCCTGGAAAGATGTTAGCAAATGCACCACCATATTTGAAAGCATAGTGAAGGTTGTGGAAGACCTTAGTGAAGGAACCACACCATATACTATCAATATTAATGCTCTATATTGAAGAACCAATATGAAAATAAAGTAAAAAAAAATATTTCAAGTATTTGTAGAGGAGAATAATATTTTAAGCATTGACTTGATGAATATATATAAAAATAATTGAAACTCTTCTTTGAAACACCGAGGGACGAAAAGAAGGATAAGCTTCGAGATAACTTGAGATGGAAAATATTATATTTCGATTGTTGAGATTTAACTAGGAAATGCCCGTTGAGAAGACAAAAGTCTCATACGTTGTGCACCATATAAAATTGTTGGCAAAGATACCACGTATTATAAAAAATTAATGGAATTTGGTGTTTTTTTTTTAAATAACCAAATGTCCACTTAATTTGGACGCAATAAACATTTCATTTATTTGTTAAAGTTTTCATGAAGTTAAAATATTTTCCAACATAAAAAAACCAACGATTTAATTGATCACCAAATACGATATGCCTTTCAAACTTTGTCTCCACTATAGAACAAAACACAACAATGGCTTAAAAGGATCCAAAGCAATCATGCATTCACGGATTAATGTTTATAGCGATGGCTATAAGTATCCAAGCAAGCAAGTGTTCGTTAGGAGAGAGTATAACAAATAGGCATACGAAGAGAACAATAAAATATGGAAGACAATTCTAAATTTCAAAATCTATATATTTTGTAGTGTAAGAGTAGCAATTTTAATATTTTTTATAAAAAAATGAGGAGAATATTTGCATAATATGGTAAAATAAATATAGACAAACTATTTAGATATTACCATAAAAAAATTTCTCTAAAACAATTGCATATATAAAATGAGCAATCTACAATAGATATAAAAACCTTTTTCCCTTTTTTAAAAAACAAAAGATAAGAGATAATGAACCAGTTCATAAAATTGCCTTCAAGAGAGAATGCCTAGCAGAACCTATCCTACTCTGGTACCATGTTAGAATTTCCCAAGAATAAAAATACAAAGCATTACAAGATTTGAAGGAACAAAATAGAACTGATTGATTTATTCCATGGATCAAATTTGTATAAATATCAAAGTTAACCATTGAGAGCCGTTGGATTACAACTCATCAAATCTGATCTAGACTATACTGAGAGTTAACCTGACTCATGGAGGAGTGGAAACTCAAGTATGTCTATCCTAGTAGAACTTAAGAGAATAATTACTTATTCTAAAAAGTGTAACCAATTAACCATCCACCAAAAACTTTAAATCGGTATCATGAGATTAAGAAATGCATTATGCATATGTATTAAAGGGCATAAGATGGATCAAAGTGAAACAATTCATTTTTTTTTTTTTTTGAATTTACATGATGGAATCGGTAGTTGCCACGAATCTAGGCAGGTTGTCCATATTTTATGGTCACCATGAATATGGGCATGTTGTCCAAATTTTATGGCCACCACAGTATTCTACGTTGTCCACCCCGAAAGTTGCCACATAGATCTTCGTGTAGTCTACCCCTATAACCACCATGCCACAATCATTTTAAAACTTTTACATTGTTAAAAGCACAAAGAAATAGATAAGCATTTATTCTAATGAGGCTCAATATTTGAACCTTGGAAATCCACCCCACTTATAGGGTTTGGTCAAACCAATTGGTCTGCACCTCGAACCTGAAACAATTCATTTTTATTACATGTTATTAATATAAAATTTTCTTAAATTCATTTTATAGCTTAGTATACTACTTTTTAATATGTAAAACATTAATAATTTTTTTTGTATGTACATAATGATTTTTTAATTTAATAAATTTACTATCAACTATTACACCATTTATATTTTATAAAATACGGAGAGAAGAATCTAAGCAGTGGCTTCAAAAACCCTAGCAGAGTAGCAACGATGGTAACCCTAGCAGAGTAGTAGTGATGGTAATCCTAGCAAAGTAGTCGTGTCAAAGGTGCGTGGAGTGGAGGTTCCATAGGAGGAGCAATATCTAAGCAATAACTTCAAAAACCCTAATAGAGTAGCAAAAACATATAAGGTTGATGCTAAAGCAGAAAACCCTAGCATATTTGAAAATACCATGGGTCCATTCAACTCTACTTCAAATTACACTTTCTACCATAATCCCTTTTAGAGTGAAATATTATAAATACCACAATATATATATTGCACTTCAGATTAGGAAGATATGACCCTTATGGACATTGGGTGCAAAGTGGGATCTTGCTTGGATCACCAACTTGGTGGTGTTGAATAGCTTGGGGGTTTGCATGGTTTTGGTGATCCTCTAGGAGGTGGCACTATTTTAACCCTAAAACTGATAGATCTGCTTTTGCCCATCAGTTTGTGCTTTTAGTCTTCTCTTGAGGAGTCACTAGGAGGTTGGTTTCGTGTTCATATTTTGTAAGGGTTTGACTCTATTTTTATTTTTTGTGTGCCTATGGGGTTAGAACCCATAGGTATTGGGGGAGTTCTTACCTATTTTTTTGGAATATGAAGGTGTCCCTTCCTAGTGTTGAGCCAATATTGAAATACCCTTGAGATATTTGTGGTAGTTCTCATGTTTTTTAGGGCTATAATTTTAGTGTTCGTGTTGGTGGTCTTTTGTGGTTTACAATAGCAACAACTAATGGTGGTTGTATCATTGTTGGTTAGGGTTCAAAACCTATGTATTGTGGTTTATTTCAATCAAGAGGGATATCCTAGATTTTTTTTTTGATGGTCTATGTTTTGCTTTGAATGGTTTCAAGGGTCTTTTTATGGATCTAGAGGAGACTTTACTTTGTTGGATACTTTTTCAAGCTCAAATTTGATGTGGGAGAGGACCCTTTGGGTCCTCATTCAGTTTCTCTTATCTAGGTTGTCTTTTTGCTAGTTGCAAATCTAGATATGTAGGTTTTCTCTAGTCATGTTTCAGTTCTAGGATGATAGTTCCCTGGGTCCTATTGTTTTGGGTAGATTTTCCTCTTTGTAGCCTATGTGTTAGATTGGAAAATATTATCACTTTGGAAGTTGTGTGCAAGTTCTCGATAGCAATGGTTGGTTTGGTTAGGTTATTTTTTAGATCATGTTTGCTGAATATGTGGTTCTGGTTGTTTGCCTAGTAGTTGGTGTTCTATGCTAGATCTTGATTTGTGCTACAAATATTTGGGTGGGAGTTTTTATTTTCAAAAGTCCTTGGCTTGTTGGTGTGTTCCCCCATGAAAATACTTTTTCTTTATAGGTGGGAATTTTGTTTTTCAAGTTTGACTCTTCTGGGTACAGACCTATATTTCTTGGCTTGGGTGAGAAGTTGTATTGTAATGTTGAATTTAAAATTTTCTAGGCCAGTGCAAGAAATTTATGGGGGTCAAATTTGATGGATTTGTGGATCTCTCGATTCATTTAACCCTCGACTTGTGTTTGGTTGTGTTGAATCCTTGGGATCTGGTACTGTTCTCTATTTCCTAGGTCCTAATTTGTTGGATCATGTTTTAGCTCCTATGGTAGCCTTCTTCTTGTGGCTCTAAACTATTGTAAGTGGCTTGGGGTTTCTCTAACCACTTTTTATGCTTTGTAAAATGTTTGGGGAGCATTTCAAAACCCCTTCTAATACCTAATAAAAAAAATGATATATCAATCTTTCATACTTAAAATACATCCTCAAAAAATAAAAATAATCAAAATTATAATACATATCATATCCATGTAAGTCTATGTATATATATATATGCATGTGTATTTTAAAAACCATAATGTAAAAAACTATTTTAAATTTAATTATAAACCCTTTAGTTCATTATATGTAGCAATAATATTATAGCTAAAAATAATATTATATATATATATATATATATATATATATATATATATATATATAATATTGTAATTAATTTTTGTTCCTAAATAATATGATAAAATTTTATAAATATTTAAAATAACTAGATTTAAAGCTCTTATAATAATTTTAAAATTCATATATATCTTCAATTTTATATAAAATATAAATAAATATATTTAACATGAAAAAAACCTAATAATATTATTCTAACTATTTTGTCAGGAAAGTTTTATCCAATTAAAGACAATTTTTTTTAGAATGATTGAATAGCCATTATAAAAAATTAATACTCATTTCTACCCTTGTTACATTTTTAGTAGAACCAGGCGCTGGTAGCCAGTAAAAGCTATGTCGACATGTTAAGGATTTGAAGAGAAAGGAAAAAATTGTGCACAATAATACAAAACACAAAACAAAAATCTAAGGACACATATTTCTCAAACTGCTACTACAAAATATATAAATTTCTGCTGCAAAATATTTATATTCATAAACCTCATATAAACTTTTTTGGCATCATACTCCACATAATATAATTCAACTATACATTCAATCATGATGTTGGTGCACCATTGAATAAACCTTTCTCACTTTTTCATACAACTATGGATGATCCACCCAAATAGGATTAGATAAATAATTTTTGAGGAATACACCAATATATAGGGATTGCAATACTTCATGTTGTTCTCAACATGTGTATTGGATTTCCATGCAAAATACCAATGGCAATATATTATTGACACACTACATCCAATCTATGATAGGAACAACAAAATATAAATTATGAAATGTTGCAAAAATTATGAACATTGCTGGATCTTTTTTCAACCATTACATTATGCATTAATTTCTTCATTATCCCCTTAATGCTTAATGTTTCAAAACACCTTCTCTGTAGCTTACACTTGTAATCTTGCTCTTTCCCATAGGCTCGTCAACTCTCTAACTTGCTATTCCATGCTTCAACTCTTCAACTTGCTATTACATGCATACCTGTACTATTCACATTCACATAAACTAGAAGTGTCCTTATGGTAACCTTCTCATCCTACTAAACTACATGGATAACCAATCACTACAACCGCTAGGTGTAATAGAGTATATTACTACTTACAAGGTTCACTTTGTCGCATCAACATAAAATCTTCATATTTTTTCATTCAACAATTCTCATCACTCTCCCTTTCTTCGTTGGGGATACTCTCCTCATCACTCTCCTTTTAGGAAAAATCATGTGTGTGAATTTACTTCTACCACACATAACTTTCATCCAAAATCCCTCATCACTCCCCCTTTATCCTTTGGGAGTATTCTAATAAATGCTACTATTGCTGCTTGTAACCACATTCAACTACTCTATTTTGCTTCCGCTATTGCTATACCTATTCTTTCTATTGCTGCTTTCTTGCTACTCTTCTTTCTATTGCTGACTTTCTTGCTATTGTTGCTTTTATTTTGCTCTTCTTTCTATTGATGTAGCTACTATTTTTTTCTATTACTCCATTCTCTCTATTTGTAGACACCAAAACAGCACCAATCCGATTATGTGACTGCAAACACTGATCGCTTTGACAAACACAACCCCCAGGGCAGCCCTCAGAGGTCAAACAGTGGTCCTAACCACTTTTATAGCAATTTTAGAAGGTCAGAAGGCAATTTCAAACAGTGGTCCCAAAAATACAAGTTGAAGGAGTTTTCAAGCAACGAAGTGCTGCCGAGTTGAAGACCCACTTGCATCCCTTTTGGTTCACCTTCCCACATCCACCAATATCTTTTGCAAGGGAGGTTGTTGGGTGGCTTTTGGAAGCTTGAATTGGACCTAAATCCAACACATGGACACCTGAATCAACCAATTCGCCGACCCCCCAATCCTAAGATTTTTTGGGCCCATCCCTAGTGGATTGGCGTCGGAATCAAGTGCCAACGGTGGGAGGCCCACTTGGGCATCCCCGCACTTTTCTTAAGTTTTATTTCAGAAGCATTCTAGTTTATTTTCTCATGCTGCATATTGTGTTTCCTATTTGGTGAATTCATAGCTGCAATTTCGTAACCTTTGGTCAGATTCTAGTATGTTTTGTGTCGCTTTGTTGTTTCACTGACTTGCAGGTGGCGGGATCAAATTCCCGAGGGTAGAAGCCAAATTGGGAGAATTCGACCATCTGGGTCGTCCCAAAATGGCCCCAATTACATAACCCCCTTATTTTCAGGCATTTTGCAGGTCTCGAGAATTGACATTGGAGCATCAGCAGGTCGGCTTCTTCAACACAGTAGAAATCGTCCCACCCAGGGACGAATAGCAGTTAGAAATCGTCCCACCCATGGAAAATTTCCAGTTGAAAGCATATTGGCCGACTGTCTCAATGGCAAGGGCCTTTTGGTAACATTTTCTGCCTTCTGTAAAGTTTTCAAGCCATTTGGACTCATTGTACTTACTGTTTCAGGCAGATGTTTACATGCATATTTTGTTAATTTTAAAGAACAAACACCTTTCATTTGCAACAGGTTCTACTGACATCTTGGTTGTTTCTTTGTTCACAGGAGAAGCAGCAGAGGTTAAGAACTCATCGACATCAGTGGCGACATCATCTTGGCCCGCCCATTACAATCGTGGGCACGCGAAAAGAGGAACATTAAGTGATTGTAATCGAATTCTTTTAACGCTCCTAGCCCCTGAAAAGGGAGGAGGTGTCATTGTAATAGAGATCAAGAGATTTTAATGAAAGGGCTATGTTTTCTCCATTTGCTTGTGTCTCTTCCAATGCGTTTCTTTTCCATTTCATGCACTTTACGTTTCTAGGACTTAAGCGCATTTGATTTTGGTTGCATCGCAATTAGTGTTTCCTTTGCCTGAAATCTCGTGCTTTCAGTGGCGATCACGGTGGGACCTGTTCCCTATTTTTAAGATCATAGAAAACTAATCGGGTTTTTGTGTTTTGTGTTTTACAGGTACATTTTTTTTTTGCAGATTGTTAACCGTCTCTGACTGTTACGATTACTTTTATCGGAAATCGTCTCACCCCTGAGACGATTTTAAAATCGTCTCTGCCAGGGAGGATTTTTGTTATGTAAATCGTCTCACCAGGGGACGATTTTCTGTCTACAGATTTTCAGAGCAAAATTTTAGAGGCAACTGGAGCAGGCAAAGAAGAGGTAGGGATTTTATCATCTCTGTTAAATTTTTTGTTTCTATTTTCTGTTTCTTTGACTGTTTTCATTTTATCCTGCATACTTAGGGAAAATCATTCATGCTTGTTTCATTTTAACTAAATAAAATGAACCTCACACACTCCACGTAACAATTTTAAACCAAGGAGCTAGTCGTAAGACCCTAGCCCTTTATCAAGACCATTGGTGGATTTCATCACCACCTTGGCTTGATTTGCATCCATTTCCCGATTGTCAACTGTTGTTAGGCATAAATCCTAATGAAGATAGATTGAGTGTCACTGGGGTGATTCCCATGCACGTGAGGATAAGTTTTCTATGGTAGGTGCCATTAACAGGACAATCCCCCTTCCGTACCACCTACGTACCACGTACCTTCTGCTCTCACGTACCTATAGTCTCCCTCTCGTAAGGGCGGGTATATAGAGAGGTTGGTATATCGGCCTGGTTGGTATATTGAAGGGGCTACCATTTTGGGAGTTATATGAGCCGTCATAATGCATTTAAACGATCTTCAAAACCTACAAAAATAAAACAAAACACCAAAATGCACTAAACCAGTTTAGGGCACACCAATAATCCTTAAAAGAGATAATCACGATTTTGTGAATGTGTGTGCTTAATTCTGCTTAGTGTAGACAAAAAAAATCATAAACAAGATAAAAACTTATTTAGATAGCATAGAAGCACCGCAATGGTGTACACCCGCAGTCAAGCCCAATCAAGGACAGAAGCTCCGGAAGGTACACAAGAAGCAGGCACAAGTCGCCTTCGCTTCAGTCCTGAGGATTTGGTCATACCGCCTTATAGGTCTAACCTACAAAATAATCCAATTCAGAATCCTCGGTGGGGTATGCCTATTCAAAGCAGCCCCTTTCGGGAAGATGCCTTACATGTAGACCTTGACATAAATAGAGAATCACCTCTTGAAGTTAGGCATGAGTGGCCACCGCGTGATGAAGTGCTAGACAGGCACACCGTCCATTTGGAGGGGCAACGTGGATATGGCATCCCTTCTTTATCTATCATCAGAACAGAGAGACCAAATCCGAAGCGCAAGGCTCCTTACATAGGGCGACCTAACTTCGCCCACCCCCTTCACACCCATGAAAGGGAGTACGAGGAAAGCCATAAAATTCCTCGAGGGCAACAAACAACGTGGGAACCTTGCATTTCCGCACCAGCAGGATATCATGATCACCCCTTGAGGCCAGAACCTCGAGCACATACCGCTTACCTCGACAGAGGGAAGCGACCCATTGAAACCTTAGATCAGCAAACTCGAGGTAAACACATAGGAGAAACATTCGAACCTCCTGAGCAAAATAGGGTAGACCAAATTGACCCAATTGTCACCAGATATACCACCCATCAAGCCCAAACCATGCGGCTTAAACCAAGTTATCAGGAAATAGAGTACCGACACCGCTTGGATAGAGAACGCATGCAACACGAAGCGGATGAGTTACGCTATGAAATACCTAAGAGGGGGCCAACCCCTCACATCCAAAGAGCTGAACAGTATGAGAGGCGTAATCCGTTGGTGCAGGACAGGTCTCCACGACCTCGTCAAGCTTTGCCTCCAAGACCTCATAGATTCGAGAGGGAGGCAACTACCCGAAACAATGATTGGTACCTTCAGCAAGAGCTTGATCAGGGTCATAGGTTTCACCCAAAGACTCCTCAAGAATTTTACGAGGAGTATGAACCGGAAGAGGAATATGTTGAAACTCCCCATCAAGGCAGGAGGGATGCCATTCGGTCACCCCTCCATAGGCCTCCAGTTTACCGTAACTTGCAACAAGAGCGAACAAGAGAGGAAGAAATAAAATCTTCCGATGCATACCAAGCGCTATTGGAGTGTTTGGAGTCTATGGAGACAAAAGCTTTTGGGCATCAAAAACCTACATTACGTCTATTTCGTAGTAATCCGGTGCATCCCTCAGTGCCTACAACTCTTTACCCCGAACACTTCAAGTTGCCTCAATTGGCAATTTTTAAAGGTGAAGAGGACGCACAAGAACACGTTACACGATTTCTAAGCCAATGCTTCGGCATCCAATATAATGACGCATTGTTGCTTAGAACATTCATAACCACATTCGTAGGCCCTACCTCGGATTGGTTCACACAACTGCCCAAACACAACATAAGAAATTTAGATCAATTAGTAGACGCGTTTCTTGAACGCTTTGCCTTCAACACAAGGAAGAAGGCATCACTAAGTGATTTAGCGAGCCTCAAGCAATTTGAAGAGGAAACAATGGCAGCGTACGGGAATCGATGGAGGGCTTTGCTTTCTAGGTTACCCTACCATCCTCCTATGTCTGATCTCACGCAGATGTTCGTAAAAAGTTTCTTAAAATCAATCTCTGGTCTATTGTTGAGTCATAGAAGAGATTAAGATAGGCGAAGGCGCAATTGCCAAACCTAAGAAGAAAGAGTGGAATAAAACCACTAAAACTGGGACAATGAAACCACAACACGTTGCAGTCAACCAAGTTGCGATAAATGTTCCCACGCCTGTGTAAGAAACGCAGCCTCAAAAGGCTAACTACCAGGCAGTGCCTCCTGCTTATGAAAGAGATAATAGAATATAGGAGCAGAATTACCCGCGTTGCCCTAGGAAAAATTTCACCCCATATGCGAAGTCTAGGGACTCCTTATTTGACCGCTTGTCAGCGGAAAATTTAGTCACTCTGTTGGAAATCCAAATTATAGACCCTAACATTCCCAAGCCTAGGGGGTACAGAGAGGAATTGTATTGTAGATTCCATAGGTGCAGAGGACATGACTTGAATGGGTGCTGGAAATTCAAATACCTAGTCCAAGATTTGATCGACAACAGAACATTGGTTGTGGACAACCCCATCACACCAAACAACCAAAAAATGGGGGTATTCAAGGACCCCTTGCCAGCCCACGAGGCACATAAAAAACCACTCTAGATTAACGAGGTGCGACAAGATCTTCCCACACAGGGATTTGTGGGAATGATTAGCATAGTAACAAGGAATAGAAGGTACCCGGTAGCTGCCCCTGAGGTAGCTATGAGGGAAGTTCCGACAACATCGCATCCTAAACAACTCCCAACGCAATTACCTCCGCCTAGACCTGAGGTCACGATACGAACCAAACTCACGCAGAGTTTGCGGACCACGTCGGCTAGGCTGTCCATCTACGAGCTTATTCAACAATCAGCTCCCCATAGAGAAGCTCTTATGGACATTTTAAAATCCATTGAATTACAACCCCACGAGGCAAATTATTTCAACGCCTTTGTGGGACATGTGAAACAATGTACGGAGCCGGTCATCACATTCAGAGAAGATGAGGTCAAAACGATATCAAATGACATGGCAGATCCACCCCTGCAAATTATCGCACGGGTCAATGGGATTTCGTACAAGAGAGTGCTGATAGATACTGGCTTGTCTAGTAACATCATAACCACTGTAGCCTTAAAGCATTTGAAGATGTCAGCCTCTCACATCACAGCATCCATGTACACACTGTGAGCTTTTAATGATGCAATATGCTCGACAGTCGACACAGTCGTTCTGCTAGTCCAGGTAGGACAAAAGTCAATACCTACACTGTGCCATGTTCTGGAAGGTGAAATGGCTTATAATATATCGCTAGGGCGGCCTTAGATCAGGGACATGAAGTGTGTCCCTTCGATCGCCCACCGATGCTTAAAGTATGCTTATGAAGGGGAAATACATGTAGTCCCAATGGACTTAGAGCCCTTCAAGTATTGCAATGCGGTACAATTCATACCTCAATCGACCCTCCCTTCAACGCATTTGGATTTCCAATTAAATCCATCTAAACAGGGTCCAATACCGTAGGCACCACTGGTGGCCAACAAGACAAAATCCTAGCCAGGTGAGACTTCATCACCTGCTCCTTCATCATCAATGCCACCTATCATGGCCCAACAGAAGGACAAGGGAAAACAAATCATGGAAGAGGTTAAGCCTCTAGAAGAAAGGTTGCCCATAATCTCAACGATATCAACAGAGGAAACACCCAACACAACAGAAACCAAGACTCCTGAACAACCAAACATGGAATGGACTCAGGAAGGACTACCGTTTCCTCCCACCCAATCATAAACAATCACTATTGAAATGGCCAGTACGGGCCTGGGGGAGTACTTAGTGCAAAACATTGTGGCAACCCCCACATTGGAGTCAGTACAGGACATGGGAAGACCTCGCCTTCCCATAGGGACAATTGTTCCTCTAGGCTACCCATCGAACCGGACAAATTTTGTGTATGGGGGCCTTGATCATGGTCTTGAACCATGCCAACAAAAGGAAACAGACGAAGAACCTTTTGTGGAAAACATCAATTATCTGTCAAACCCAGAATTTGCCCTAAAATATCTAGGCCAATGCAATTGGCATGGATACGGGCTAGGTAGATATGAGCAAGGAATGCGGATCCTTTGCCAACCAAGATATCAGATGCCATATGACAAGTCAAGGGTAGGGTTCAACCATCCCCTGCCATTAGACATCTTGGTTGAAAATATGCAAGGCCTAGAAATAGGCAACAAGGGGGGATTGGCACAAGACCCGTATGCCAATCCAAATACAGAATACACATTGGGAGATTACCTCCCATGGTCAACAAACACCCCTAGAAATAGCAATAATCACTCTCCTTTGCTAGAGAGAGGTGAAAGTTCGGATAGTAATCCTCAAAGAGAACATCAATGGCTGTCGGACATCTTTCTGAAGTTGTTCCCCTTAGAGGTTCCAGATGAAACAATACAGTACCAAGAGAATTAGGTCCCTCCACCAAGAGTGGAACAATCGCAATGGGACCAGATTAATTCACTGGAACAAGAAGAGTCCTCAACGTCGCAAGCAACAGATGCTGAAGAGGATGAACAATTTTGGATCTATGAAAGCGATTCAGAAGATGAGACTGAGATGGATTATCTCAGACATGCACGACGACATCATCGTGCTTTAACGCATGAGGATATAATGGGATAGATGGGCATACCACTAGGGCATGAATGGCAAGTAGACCCAGCGAGGTGGGACCAAGTGTTGGACCCATGGTTCCAAATTCAAGATGAACATCGTCCACCTCGAGATCCCATCATGACAACAGTGCCGAGGGAAGACCCCGCCCTCCTTTTCACAAAATTCGCACCTAGGGAGGATCCATTCGTGCCTGTACCTCTAGAGCCAGATCCGAAGTGCAAATACCATCAAGCTGGGAGTACCTCTATCCCCTAAAGAACCATAATTCAAACCCAAAATGCTCCAAGGATTATCGCAATCACTTGGTCAAAACCCAAAAGCTCCAAAGATTATCGCAATCACTTGGTCAAAAATCCAAAAATCTCCAAGGATTATCGCAATCTCTTGGTCACCCAAAAAGCTCCAAGGATTATCGCAATCTCTTGGTCACCCAAAAAGCTCCAAGGATTATCGCAATCACTTGGTCACCCAAAAAGCTCCAAGGATTATCGTAATCTCTTGGTCAACCAAAAAGCTCCAAGGATTATCAAAAATTCTTGGTCACCCAAAAAGCTCCAAGGATTATCGCAATCACTTGGTCAAACCAAAAACCTCCAAGGATTATCGCAATCACTTGGTCAAACCAAAAAGCTCCAAGGATTATCGCAATCTCTTGGTCACCCAAAAAGCTCCAAGGATCATCGCAATCTCTTGGTCACCCAAAAAGCTCCAAGGATTATCGCAATCACTTGGTCAAACCAAAAAGCTCCAAGGATTATCGCAATCACTTGGTCAAACCAAAAAGCTCCAAGGATTATCGCAATCTCTTGGTCACCCAAAAAGCTCCAAGGATCATCGCAATCTCTTGGTCACCCAAAAAGCTCCAAGGATTATCGCAATCTCTTGGTCACCCAAAAAGCTCCAAGGATTATCGCAATCACTTGGTCACCCAAAAATCTCCAAGGATTATCATAATCTCTTGGTCAACCAAAAAGCTCCAAGGATTATCACAAATTCTTGGTCACCCAAAAAGCTCCAAGGATTATCGCAATCACTTGGTCAAACCAAAAAAAAAGCTCCAAGGATTATCGCAATCACTTGGTCACCCAAAAAGCTCCAAGGATTATCGAAATCACTTGGTAACCAAAATGCTCCAAGGATTTCCACAATCACTTGGTCAAAATAAAATCAAAAATAATCAAAAACAACAAAAATTTGCATCTCATATCTAGGCATAATCAAAATTCATCAATAGAGAGTTCCTCTAGCACCGCATATTCACATTCACAAAATCAATCCATCAAAAGTACAAAAATATGTAGCTGCATTAAGCATTGCATCCATACATTGCATATTTGTGGTTGTATAGGTCAAAGGCACCATAGGCTGCAATTGCTCTACTAGTCCATCTTGTTACACATAGTTCCATTTTACAAAAACAACAAAAACACCATGCATAACTTTTACCACACTACAGTCAGTGGTCTGTAAATGTACCAAGAGTTTTAGTGATTCTGTCATCATTTTCCTCTCTAACCATGTAATGTATCAAATCGAACAGATTTTATGAAGGTAGAGTCATACTTGAAATACACCTTGTTACGTAACATCCCAACACAAATTAAAACACATAAAACAATTCCTGAGTTGTGTGAACGAAAGATGAAACCTGCGTAGTAATCCGGTTCACCATAAGCGAAACGGTTATCTTGCTCATCCCCCTGTGCGAATGACCCAAAGAATGCTGAGAGTTGGAAAAATGACAAGCATCCTCCCTACCCAATTCCCTAAGAATCCCTAGTTCTCAATAGTTGCAAAACATCAAAAAAATTGCAAAATGTCAAAAATCAAATACTTGACATCTTACAGTGCAAAAGTCAAAGGGCACAAATGATAGTGATTTTCATCACTACATATCCCCAATCCCTTGCTCAAAAGAAAAAAAAATCAAAATAAACAGTGATCTTATCACTACAAACGAGCAAGTATCCCAATACAATTGAAGAAAAGAAGGGAGTAGAACTTGAATCCCTGGAACTCTCAGCATTCTAAAAGGTCATAAGGCAAGCCTCAGTCCCGATTTGGTTGATAGCCTATCGATAACTGGTGGTAAACCTCTCGCATGACGATATATCTATCACATTAACTTGCATACAGATCAATGTTTGCATGTGGATGAGCTAGCTTATGGCATCCTGGATAACACCGTAGACTAAATCTAACTACATACAACAAAGGAGTTAGTGGAACTAATTAGGTGATCCTCAGTACAAGTTCGGTTGAAAGCCCATCTGGAACTGGCGGTATCCTGATAAATACCACAATAATGAACTCAATTGCACACACAGGGATGTGAAATAGCTCGGTCAAAAACAAGTCCGATTCATACCTTGTTGAAAATTCTTGTAAGATAAAGTACAAGTCATGGCTAGTGAGTTAAAACTGTCTGAGTCTCGGAAAACCTTAGCTACATTTCTAAACCAACTGCGCTACTTTTCATCCTTACAATACCATCAAAAAAATACAAAAAAGAAAAACCACATGTATACATACAAAGTCATGCATCACAAGCAATCGCCTAAAAACAAAAAAACAGAGTTCTAAACAATCCTTGGTGCCATAGCCAAACATCACAAACCCCATTCATCCATTTCATATCTGCATATCACATATAAATCAAAAAAATTTGCATTCATCATAGCATATGCATCCATCAAAATAAATCAACATGCATACATCCATATTCATCAACCATCATGCACAAGATCAAAGAAAATCAAAACAACAAAAACAACAAATAAATGCAACACAAAAACAAAAAGCAATAAACATTGCTGCACACAAGTGCTCTTGCACTTAACCTCTTGGCATAGAAAAACTGATGTCAGGGTCTACATTGTCGCTATCCTACTCCCTAAGAAGGCTACCATAGTCGGACCGCTCCACGGGAAGATGGATTTTCGACAATTTCATCCCCAAACGACGTCACAAAAGGGTCAAAGCCCACTCAAAAACAACAAGAAAATCAAAACAACAAGAAAATCAAAACAACACAAAAAGCAATAAAAATTGCCAGACACAAGTGCTCTTGCACTTAAACTCTTGGCATGGAAAATCGACATCGGGGTCATAAATTATCACTATCCTACTCCCTAATAAGGCTACCATAGCCGGACCGCTCCACGGGAGACGGATTTTAGAAAATTTAATCCCCAAATGGTGTCACAAAAAAAAAAAACAACAAAAACAACAAAACATGCAACATAAAAACAAAGCAATAAGCATTGCCAGACACAAGTGCTCTCACACTTAACCACTTGGCATAGAAAATCGATGTCACATTCATGCTTGTTTCATTTTCACTAAATAAAATGAACCTCACACACTCCACGTAACAATTTTAAACCAAGGAGCTGGTCGTAAGACCCCAGCCCTTTATCAAGACCATTGGTGGATTTCATCACCACCTTGGCTTGATTTGCATCCATTTCCCGATTGTCAACTGTTGTTAGGCGTAAATCCTGATGAAGACAGACCGAGTGTCGCTGGGGTGATTCCCATGCGCGCGAGGATAAGTTTTCTATGGTAGGTGCCATTAACAGGACAATCCCCCTTTCGTACCACCTACGTACCACGTACCTTCTGCTCTCACGTACCTATAGTCTCCCTCTCGTAAGGGCGGGTATATAGAGAGGTTGGTATATCGGCCTGGTTGGTATATTGAAGGGGCTACCATTTTGGGAGTTATATGAGCCGTCATAATGCATTTAAACGATCTTCAAAACCTACAAAAACAAAACAAAACACCAAAATGCACTAAACCAGTTTAGGGCACACCAATAATCCTTAAAAGAGATAATCACGGTTTTGTGAATGTGTGTGCTTAATTCTCGCTTAGTGTAGACAAAAAAAAATCATAAACAAGATAAAAACTTATTTAGATAGCATAGAAGCACCGCAATGGTGTACACCCACAGTCAAGCCCAATCAAGGGCGAAGCTCCGAAGGTACACAAGAAGCAGTGCACAAGTCGCCTTCGCTTCAATCCTGAGGATTTGGTCATACCGCCTTATAGGTCTAACCTACAAAAGAATCCAATTCAGAATCCTCGATGGGGTATGCCTATTCAAAGCAGCCCCTTTCGGGAAGATGCCTTACATGTAGACCTTGACATAAATAGAGAATCACCTCTTGAAGTTAGGCATGAGTGGCCACCGTGCGATGAAGCGCTAGACAGGCACACCGTCCATTTGGAGGGGCAACGTGGATATGGCGTCCCTTCTTTACCTATCATCAGAATAGAGAGACCAAATTCGGAGCGTAGGGCTCCTTACATAGGGCGACCTAACTCCGCCCACCCCCTTCACACCCATGAAAGGGAGTACGAGGAAAGCCATCGCATTCCTCGAGGGCAACAAACAACGTGGGAACCTTGCATTTCCGCACCAGCAGGATATCATGATCACCCCTTGAGGCCAGAACCTCGAGCACATACCGCCTACCTCGACAGAGGGAAGCGACCCATTGAAACCTTAGATCATCAAAATCAAGGTAAACACATAGGAGAAACATTTGAACCTCCTAAGCAAAATAGGGTAGACCAAATTGACCCGATTGTCACCCAATATACCACCCGTCAAGCCCAAATCATGCGGCTTAAACAAAGTCATCAGGAAATAGAGTATCGACACCGCTTGGATAGAGAACGCATGCAACGCGAAGCGGATGAGTTACGCTATGAACTACCTGAGAGGGAGCCAACCCCTCACATCCAAAGAGCCGAACAATATGAGAGGCATAATCCGTTGGTGCAGGACAGGTCTCCACGACCTCGTCAAGCTCGGCCTCCAAGACCTCATAGATTCGAGAGGGAGGCAACTCCCCGAAACAATGATGGGTACCTTCAAGCAAGAGCTTGATCAGGGTCATAGGTTTCGCCCAGAGACTCCTCAAGAATTTTACGAGGAGTATGAACCAGAAGAGGAATATGTTGAAACTCCCCATCAAGGCAGGAGGGATGCCATTCGGCCACCCCTCCATAGGCCTCCAGTTTATCATAACTTGCAACGAGAGAGAACAAGAGAGGAAGAAATAAAATCTTCCGATGCATACCAAGCGCTATTGGAGCGTTTGGAGTCTATGGAAACAAAAGCTCGCTGGGCATCAAAAACCCACATTACGTCTACTCCGTAGTAATCCGGTGCATCCCTCAGTGCCTACACCTCTTTACCCCGAGCACTTCAAGTTGCCTCAATTGGCAGTTTTTAAAGGTGAAGAGGACGCACAAGAACACGTTACACGATTTCTAAGCCAATGCTTCGGCATCCAAGATAATGACGCATTGTTGCTTAGAACATTCATAACCACATTCGTAGGCCCTGCCTCGGATTGGTTCACACAACTGCCCAAACACAACATAAGCAATTTAGATCAATTAGTAGATGCGTTTCTTGAACGCTTTGCCTTCAACACAAGGAAGAAGGCATCACTAAGTGATTTAGCGAGCCTCAAGCAATTTGAAGAGGAAACAATGGCAGCGTATGGGAATCGATGGAGAGCTTTGCTTTCTAGGTTACCCTACCGTCCTCCTATGTCTGATCTCATGCAGATGTTCGCAAAAAGTTGCTTAAAATAAATCTCTGGTCTATTGTTGCTGTGGCAATACGACAACTTAGAAGAAGCTTTGGCGCAAGCCAGAGTCATAGAAGAGATTAAAATAGGTGAAGGCGCAATCGCTAAGCCTAAAAAGAAAGAGTGGAATAAAACCACTAAAATCGGGACAACGCAACCACAACACGCTGCAGTCAACCAAGTTGCGATAAATGTTCCCGCGCTCGTGCAAGAAACGCAGCCTCAAAAGGCTAACTACCAGGCAGTGCCTCCTCGCTATGAAAGAGATAATAGAAGACAGGAGCAGAATTACCCGCGTCGCCCTAGGCGAAATTTCACCCCATATGCGAGTATAGGGACTCCTTATTTGACCGCTTGTCAGCGGCAAATTTAGTCACTCGCCGGAAATCCAAATTATAGACCCTAACATTCCCAAGCCTAGGGGGTACAGAGAGGAATTGTATTGTAGATTCCATAGGCGCAGAGGACATGACTTGAATGGGTGCTGGAAATTCAAAGACCTAGTCCAGGATTTGATCGACAACAGAACATTGGTTGTGGACAACCCCATCGCACCAAACAACCAACAAATGGGGGTATTCAAGGACCCCTTGCCAGCCCACGAGGCACAGACAAAACCACCCCCGGATTAACGAGGTGCGACAAGATCTTCCCACACAGGGATTTGTGGGAATGATTAGCATAGTAACAAGGAACAGAAGGTACCCGGTAGCTGCCCCTGAGGTAGCTACGAGGGAAGTTCTGACAACATCGCATCCTCAACAACGCCCAACGCAGTTACCTCCGCCTAGACCTGAGGTCACGATACGAACCAAACTCACGCAGAGTTTGCGGACCACGTCGGCTAGGCTGTCCATCTACGAGCTTATTCAACAATCAGCTCCCCATAGAGAAGCTCTTATGGACATTTTAAAAGCCATTGAATTACAACCCCACGAGGCAAATTCTTTCAACGCCTTCGTGGGACATGTGAAACAATGTACGGAGCCGATCATCACATTCGGAGAAGATGAGGTCAAAACGATATCGAATGACATGGCAGATCCACCCCTGCACGTTATCGCACGGGTCAACGGGATTCCATACAAGAGAGTGCTGATAGATACTGGCTCGTCCAGTAACATCATAACCACTGCAGCCTTAAAGCATTTGAAGCTGCCAGCCTCTCACATCACAGCCTCCACGTACACACTGTGAGCTTTTAATGATGCAATATGCTCGACAGTCGGCACAGTTGTTCTGCTAGTCCAGGTAGGACAAAAGTCAATACCTACACTGTGCCATGTGCTGGAAGGTGAAATGGCTTATAATATACTTCTAGGGCGGCCTTGGATCAGGGACATGAAGTGTGTCCCTTCGATCGCCCACCAGTGCTTAAAGTATGCTTATGAAGGGGAAATACATGTAGTCCCAATGGACTTAGAGCCCTTCAAGTATTGCAATGCGGTACAATTCATACCTCAATCGACCCTCCCTTCAACGCATTTGGATTTCCAATTAAATCCATCTAAACAGGGTCCAATACCGCAGGCACCACTGGTGGCCAACAAGGCAAAATCCCAACCAGGTGAGACTTCATCACCTGCTCCTTCATCATCAACGCCACCTATCATGGCCCAACAGAAGGACAAGGGAAAACAAATCATGGAAGAGGTTAAGCCTCTAGAAGAAAGGTTGCCCACAATCTCAACGATATCAACGGAGGAAACACCCAACACAACAGAAACCAAGACTCCTGAACCACCAAACATGGAATGGACTCAGGAAGGACTACCGTTTCCTCCCACCCAATCATCAACAATCACTGTTGAAATGGCCAAGACGGGCCTGGGGGGAGTACTTAGTGCAAAATATTGTGGCAACCCCACATTGGAGTCAAGATAGGACATGGGAAGACCTCGCCTTCCCATAGGGACAATTGTTCCTCTAGGCTACCCATTGAACCAGACAAATTTTGTGTATGGGGGCCTTGATCATGGTCTTGAACCATGCCAACAAAAGGAAATAGACGAAGAACCTTTTGTGGAAAACATCAATTATCTGTCAAACCCAGAATTTGCCCTAAAATATCTAGGCCAATGCAATTGGCATGGATACGGGCTAGGCAGATATGAGCAAGGGATGCGGATCCTTTGCCAACCAAGATATCAGATGCCATATGACAAGTCAGGGGTAGGGTTCAACCATCCCCTGCCATTAGACATCTTGGTTGAAAATATGCAAGGCCTAGAAATAGGCAACAAGGGGGGATTGGCATTAGACCCTTATGCCAATCCAAATACATAATACACATTGGGAGACTACCTCCCATGGTCAACAAACACCCCTAGAAATAGCAATAATCCCTCTCCTTTGCTAGAGAGAGGTGAAAGTTCAGATAGTAATCCTCAAAGAGAACATCAATGGCTGTCGGACATCTTTCTAAAGTTGTTCCCCTTAGAGGTTCCAGATGAAACAATACAATACCAAGAGAATCAGGTCCCTCCACCAAGAGTGGAACAATCGCAATGGGACCAGATTAATTCACTGGAACAAGAAGAGTCCTCAACGTCGCAAGCAACAAATGCTGAAGAGGATGAACAATTTTGGATCTATGAAAGCGATTTAGAAGATGAGACTGAGATGGACTATCTCAGACATGCGCGACGACATCACCGTGCTCTAACTCATGAAGATCTAATGGGACAGATGGGCATACCGCTAGGGCATGAATGGCAAGTAGACCCAGCGAGGTGGGACCAAGTGTTGGACCCATGGCTCCAAATTCAAGATGAGCATCGTCCACCTCGAGATCCCATCATGACAGCAGTGCCGAGGGAAGACCCCGCCCTCCTTTTCGCAAAATTCGCACCTAGGGAGGATCCATTCGTGCCCGTACCTCTAGAGCCAGATCCGAAGTGCAAAGACCATCAAGCTGGGGGTACCTCTATCCCCTGAAGAACCATAATCCAAACCCAAAAAGCTCCAAGGATTATCGCAATCACTTGGTCAAAACCCAAAAGCTCCAAGGATTATCGTAATCACTTGGTCAAAAATCCAAAAAGCTCCAAGGATTATCGCAATCACTTGGTCACCCAAAAAGCTCCAAGGATTATCGCAATCACTTGGTCACCCAAAAAGCTCCAAGGATTATCGCAATCACTTGGTCACCCAAAAAGCTCCAAGGATTATCGCAATCTCTTGGTCAACCAAAAAGCTCCAAGGATTATCAAAAATTCTTGGTCACCCAAAAAGCTCCAAGGATTATCGCAATCACTTGGTCAAACAAAAAATCTCCAAGGATTATCGCAATCACTTGGTCAAACCAAAAAGCTCCAAGGATTATCGCAATCTCTTGGTCACCCAAAAAGCTCCAAGGATTATCGCAATCTCTTGGTCACCCAAAAAGCTCCAAGGATTATCGCAATCACTTGGTCAAACCAAAAAGCTCCAAGGATTATCGCAATCACTTGGTCAAACCAAAAAGCTCCAAGGATTATCGCAATCACTTGGTCACCCAAAAAGCTCCAAGGATTATCGCAATCTCTTGGTCACCCCAAAAGCTCCAAGGATTATCGCAATCACTTGGTCACCCAAAAAGCTCCAAGGATTATCGCAATCACTTGGTCACCCAAAAAGCTCCAAGGATTATCGCAATCTCTTGGTCAACCAAAAAGCTCCAAGGATTATCGCAAATTCTTGGTCACCCAAAAAGCTCCAAGGATTATCGCAATCACTTGGTCAAACCAAAAAAGCTCCAAGGATTATCGCAATCACTTGGTCAAAACCCAAAAAGCTCCAAGGATTATCGAAATCACTTGGTCAAACCAAAAGCTCCAAGGATGTCCACAATCACTTGGTCAAAAAAAAAATCAAAAATAATCAAAAACAACAAAAATTTGCATCTCATATCTAGGCATACTCAAAATTCATCAATCGAGAGCTCCTCTCGCACCTCATATTCATATTCACAAAAATCAATCCATCAAAAATACAAAAATATGTAGCTGCATTAAGCATTGCATCCATACATTGCATATTTGTGGTTGTATAGGTCAAAGGCACCATAGGCTGTAATTGCTCTGCTAGTCCATCTTATTCCACATTGTTCCATTTTACAAAAACAACAAAAACACCATGCATTGCTTTTACCACACTAGAGTCAATGGTCCTTTTAATGTATCAAGAGTTTTCGTGATTCAGTCATCATTTTCCTCTTTAGCCATGTAATGTATCAATTCAAACAGATTTTACGAAGGTAGAGTCATACTTGAAATACACCTTGTTACGTAACATCCCAACACAAATTAAAACACATAAAACAATTCCCGAGTTGTGTGAACGAAAGATGAAACCTGCGTAGTAATCCAGGTCACCATAAGCGAAACGGTTATCTTGCTCATCCCCCTGTGCGAATGACCCAAAGAATGTCGAGAGTTGGCAAAAGGACAAGCATCCTCCCTACCCAATTCCCTAAGAATCCCTAAAGTTCTCAATAGTTGCAAAACATCAAAAAATTTGCAAAATGTCAAAAATCAAATACTTGACATCTTACAGTGCAAAAATCAAAGGGCACAAACGATAGTGATTTTCATCACTCCATATCCCCAATCCCTTGCTCAAAAGAAAAACAAATCAAAATAAACAGTGATCTTATCACTACAAACGAGCAAGTATCCCAATACAATTGAAGAAAAGAAGGGAGTGGAACTTGAATCCCCGGAACTCTCAAGCATTCTAAAAGGTCATAAGGCAAGCCTCAGTACCGGTTTGGTTGATAGCCTATCGATAATCGGTGGTAAACCTCTCGCATGACGATATATCTCGTCACATTAACTTGCGTACGGATCAATGTTTGCATGTGGATGAGCTAGCTTATGGCATCCTGGATAACACCGTAGACTTAATCTAACTAAATACAACAAAGGAGTTAGTGGAGCTAATTAGGTGATCCTCAGTACAAGTTCGGTTGAAAGCCCATCTGGCACTGGCGGTATCCTGATAAATACCACATAAATGAACTCAATTGCACACACAGGGATGTGAAATAGCTCGGTCAAAAACAAGTCCGATTCATACCTTGTTCAAAAGTCTTGTAAGATAAAGTACAATCATGGCTAGTGAGTTAAAACCGTCTGAGTCTCGGAAAACCTTAGCTACATTTCTAAACCAACTGCGCTACTTTTCATCCTTACAATACCATCAAAAAAATACAAAAAAGAAAAACCACATGTATACATACAAAGTCATGCATCACAAGAATCGCCTAAAAACAAAATAACAGAGTTCTAAACAATCCTTGGTGCCATAGCCAAACATCACAAACCCCATTCATCCATTTCATATCTCGCATATCACATATAAATAAAAAACATTTGCATTCATCATAGCATATGCATCCATCAAAATAAATCAACATGCATACATCCATATTCATCAACCATCATGCACAAGATCAAAGAAAATCAAAACAACAAAAACAACAAATAAATGCAACACAAAAACAAAAAGCAATAAACATTGCCAGACACAAGTGCTCTTGCACTTAACCTCTTGGCATAGAAAAATCGATGTCGTGGTCTACATTGTCGCTATCCTACTCCCTAAGAAGGCTACCATAGCCGGACCGCTCCACGGGAAGACGGATTTTCGACAATTTCATCCCCAAACGACGTCAAAAAAAAAAAAAAAAGGGTCAAAGCCCACTCAAAAACAACAAGAAAATCAAAACAACACAAAAAGCAATAAACATTGCCAGACACAAGTGCTCTTGCACTTAAACTCTTGGCATGGCAAATCGACATCAGGGTCACAAATTATCACTATCCTACTCCCTAAGAAGGCTACCATAGCCGGACCGCTCCACGGGAGACGGATTTTCGAAAATTTAATCCCCAAATGGTGTCACAAAAAAAAAAAAAAAAACAACAAAACATGCAACATAAAAACAAAGCAATAAGCATTGCCGGACACAAGTGCTCTTGCACTTAACCTCTTGGCATAGCAAAATCGATGTCGGGGTTCAAATTGTCACTCTCCTACTTCCCCAAGAAGGCTATCATAGCCGGACCGCTCCATGGGAAGATGGGTTGTCGACGATTTCACCCCATTATGGCATCACAAAAAGGGTTAACACCCACCAAAAATAGGTCCAAATGTTGGAAAAATTGCACATGCTTAACGGTAAACCCTCTAAAGGCACCCCTGCACAAGTCATCTTGGGTCAAGCGACTCGTCGCTTCTCTCACGAAGGTCATTCCCTCATCGATTCGTCGCTTGAGGGGGTAGTCACACTTAGTCACCAATCAACAATCACACACCCAATTAAGGAAAACGACATGCATTCAAAGAATCATTGACAAAGACAATCACGCTCCTGCTTGGGACAGTAAACAAGCAACAATCAAATCAATCAAACACTTGGAATTTCGTGAATCATGAACACAAGGTTCCCCCTGAGGATAAAACGCCCTTCGCCTATTCATGACTGATCAATGTCTAAGTTCAAGTCACACCTCACCAAAACAGGTTAATACTTGAAATCAAATTCCTTAGCTCGTCAGAAGCAAGGATTCAAGAATGCATGCCCTTTCCATGCTTGGGGCATCAAAAGTTGGTTAGGTTACCAAGAAACCCTAATCATTAGTGCTTTGGTTATCTATTTTTGCTCAAGATCGCGTCACCCGTAGCGCTTCCCAAAAAGGGGCATCTGTAGACACCAAAACAGCACCAATCCGATTATGTGACTGCAAACACTGATCGCTTTGACAAACACAGCCCCCAGGGCAGCCCTCAGAGGTCAAACAATGGTCCTAACCACTTTCACAGCAATTTTGGAAGGTCAGAAGGCAATTTGGCACCTTCGGACAACCTACTCCAAATTCGTCCCACCCGGGACGAATTCAAATTGGAATCCGTCTCACCCAGGGACGAATTCTGAATTCGTCCCCGGGTGGGACGAATTCCAAGTTTAACGGGCAAAAAGAAGAATGGCGCCAAGTGGCAGCCTAGGACGACCGATTGATGACTCCTGCCTCGCACACGTGTGTGGGTGGATAGATAGGTCGTTAGAGGACTCGTCACAAGGGCGCTTATGAAAGCCCAAGTCATGGAGGACTCCCCTCCCTCATGGGAAGACATGACTGCCACATGGCACCTATGACCAACACATGGCACCTATGCTTCCCTCTCAAAAGAGACCCCATGGGTCTATAAAAGGTGGGACTTTTCTCACCCAAAAATACAGGTTGAAGGAGATTTCAAGCAACGAAGTGCTGCCGAGTTGAAGACCCACTTGCATCCCTTTTGGTTCACCTTCCCACATCCACCAATCTCTTTTGCAAGGGAGGTTGTTGGGTGGCTTTTGGAAGCTTGAATCTGACCCAAATCCAACACATGGACACTTGAATCAACCAATTCGCCGACCCCCCCAATCCTAAGAGGTTTTGGGCCCATCCCTAGTGGATTGGCGCCGAAATCAAGTGCCAATGGTGGGAGGCCCACTTGGGCACCCCCGCACTTTCTTAAGTTTTATTTCAGAAGCATTCTAGATTATTTTCTCATGCTGCATATTGTGTATTTCTGTTTGGTGAACTCATAGCTGCAATTTCATAACTTTTGATCAGATTCTAGTATGTTTTGTGTCGCTTTGTTGTTTCACTAACTTGCAGGTGGCGAGATCAAATTCTCGAGGGTAGAGGCCAAATTGGGAGAATCCGACCATCTGGGTCGTCCCAAAATGGCCCCAATTACATAACCCCCTTGTTTGCAGGCATTTTGCAGGTCTCGAGAATCGACATTGGAGCATCAACAGGTCGGCTTCTTCAACACAGTAGAAATCGTCCCACCCAGGGACGAATAGCAGTCAGAAATCGTCCCACCCAGGGACGATTTCTAGTTGAAGGCAGATTGGCCAGCTGTCTCAGTGGCAATGGCCTTTTGGTAACATTTTCTGTCTTCTGTCAAGTTTTCAAGCCATTTGGACTCATTGTACTTACTGTTTCAGGCAAATGTTTACATGCATATTTCGTTAATTTTAGAGAACAAACACTTTTCATTTGCAGCAGGTGCTACTGACATCTTGGTTGTTTCTTTGTTCGCAGGAGAAGCAGCAGAGGTCAAAAACTCATCGACATCAGCGGCGGCATCATCTTGGCCCGCCCATTGCAATCGTGGGCACGCGGAAAGAGGAACATTAAGTGATTGTAATCAAATTCTTTTAACGCTCCTAGCCCCTGAAAAGGGAGGAGGCGTCATTGTAATAGAGATCAAGAAATTTTAATGAAAGGGTTGTGTTTTCTCCATTTGCTTGTGTCTCTTCCAATGCGTTTCTTTTCCATTTCATGCACTTTACATTTCTAGGACTTAAGCGCATTTGATTTTGGTTGCATCGCAATTAGTGTTTCCTTTGCCCGAAATCTCGTGCTTTCACTATTGTAGGCTTCTTTGCCTTCTCCTCACACAGGCTTCTCCACCTTCTCATAAATAGACCTCACTCATTTTATTTTAGCATAGCTTTTACTTTTGCTTTTGTTTTCTTTAGAAGATTTTGTTGCTTTTCTTCAACTTCTCCTTCTAATTTTTTTCTTCATCTTCTATTTTTTTTTCTTTTTCAGCTTCTACTTCTACTTTTCAGCTTTTCCTATATTTTTTTTCAGTTTTTGTTTTTTTTCTTCAACTTCTATTTCTATTTTTTCTTCAGTTTTTTTAGCTATTTATTTTCTTCTTCTATTGTTGTTATTGCTTTTCTTATTTTGCTACTGCTTTTCGTCTTCTGTGGCTACTATTTATTTTTTTCTAAAATTGTTTTTCTTCTTGCCACTACTTCTTTTCTATTGTTGTTGCTTCTTATTTTCTTCCTCTTATTCTTTTGCTGCCTTCCTTTCATCATCTTCTTTTTTTTTTACTTCAGATTTCATACCCTGTTAAATGTATGAAGCAATTAGGACTCAAATCTAGGACCTCCATCTCTTGAGGTTGCTCCATCGACGAGCTTTTAGCTTCTCCTTGAACCAGCCTATAATTCAAATGTAGGAGGCTTACTCATTACTCAAACATTCCTCATAAGCTACATTGTGGTTGCTTGGAACTCCTAGCTTCAACACCAACTTTGAGCTTATTCATTGCTCAAACATTTCCCCTAAGCAAAATTTTCTTCATTCTCTATGTGTCACTATCTCTATGCCTTAGCAACTTTTGATCATGCTTGGTTTCCTTTTGTAGAAACCATACAATATTTATTTTATCTTATCCCAATCATTAGTATCTATCCACTCATAATCTATTTTTAATCTACATTCTTGTCTTTCTTATTGTAGATAAAACATTTGTGAATGGTTATATCCACAAATTTTATAAGAATAGAGATTCCAACATTTCTCTAACCTATGCCCATATTTACCACAATGGTTACATCTATTTTCTATCACCAATTTGATGTCACTATTTCTTGTTACAAATTTAGTGCTTGATTCAATGTTGCTTACCTATCCTGTATACCCAAGACCTTCAAATTTTCATCCTATTATTAGTACAAATGGTTCTTTCATACCTTTTTCATACTTTCTCAAACCTTTATGTTTATAGCCCATTTTATTGAGTAGTTTTGAACCAATACCTTTAGTATGCTTTTCAAAATGACCAAATCCATCATCGCATTGATCAAGACAAATTTGAGTATCACTATTCTTGTTATCATTTGAGTCTCTATCATGACCAATTATGGTAGCATATGCTCTCTCTGAACAATTACGAACTATTTTCAAGTCATTTGCATCACAACATGCAACTTTTCCCTGCTCACAAAGACCATTAGTATCACAATATTTATCTATCATCATGGGTTTCAAATCATTTGTGTAACAAAAGATATATTTCTTCAAGGTCTTGTTTCCATGTGTTTTAATTTTGAAAACATTGAGAGTAATTATTCCCTTGTATATTATTTCATCAAGCATACAGGTATAGTAAAAATTGTTTCATGGCATTCATTAGCATCATTAAGAACTTCTTGTATGCATTGTTGGAGTAACAAAAATTCTCTCTTTTGCACTTCTTCAAGAATGGGTTGTAGATCTTTCATCAATTTGTTTGAAACAAATTTTTCATCTTCATTGGCATGTTGAGCAATTTTTTTTAAAATACTTTATTTCTTTCCTTTTGTCATTTTTAAAAAATTTCTTTCTACTCCACTTTATTTTTTATTTTTTCCTCCCAAAAAAATTCATTTTTTTTTTCTTTTTCCTATAAAAATAAAAAAAATCCCCTTATATATCCCTTTAACCTGATATCTTCTTAAACTTAAAAAATAAAATTAAAAAACTTATAAAACTTCAAAAAATTAAAATGCATTCCTTATATATCCTTAGCCATAAAAAAAAAACTAACCCTAATTTACCTTTCTCCTCATGGGAATTTCTATGCTATGTTGGAATTTCTTGTTTCTTTAAGGCATTCAAACATTGAAGAGCATAATCGTTCTGAGTTGAATCTTTCTATTTCTTATATCTATTCAACCAGTGACCATGTGGAAAACATGTATCTGATGAGACCTTTTTTTGGAGGCCATCTATGACGTTTTAGAGCTGGCTAGCCTAAATTTATCTGGTTTTAGAGCTGGCTAGCCTAAATTTATCTGAGAATCACTTCTCTGGTAGGATTCCTGAATTCATGAGGTGGCTCCATCGCCTTTTATAGTTTTTCCTCCACTGAAACCTCTTTGTAAACTATAGCTCAAACTTCCCATCACACTTTTGTTGTGCTACTATAAAACAAACTAGATTTCCACGTGAGAAAAACAATTAAACTCCTCATTTGCTATGCATAGATTCCTTTTCCTTCTCCTCCTCTATCTTCTGGGCATGTCGTTGGATGACGATGATTGTCCCAAAAAAACCATAGCTCTCTAGCTAGCTTCTTCCAAAGTTTTTTTGGCTCACTAGTCCTGATATCAAACTTGGATTTCATATCAATTGTTGGATTTGAACAAAAAGGAAAAAAATGTGCACAATAATACAAAACACAAAAGAAAAATACAAGTACACATTTTTTTTGGTAAAATTAAGAAAGGAGGGTTTTGAAAGGGGCCCCAAAACCTTTTACAACAAAATAATAGAACAAACCAGTGCAACCAACACTAATAGGAGAAAAGAGAAAAAACACAACTCCTCAAAACCACACAAACCAAGAATAGGCACTACCTAAAACCAGATGAAAACCAGGACTGGGAAAGCCAGGAAGAACTATGGAAGAACTGAGGTGGTTCTACAACACAACATCAGCCTCAACAATGATTCCACCAGACATCTGAGCCGCCTCCTCCATAATCCAATGCCATATTCATGGAGCTCCAAGCCGCACGTTGTTTAATCTCCAGTAAGCAAAGCTTGTGGAGAACATTGCTCTTCTTCACCGTGGAGTTGGGGGGAGTAAATTTCACTCACAGTTTTGTCCTTTTCAACATTCCTAGGAAGAATATCTGTATCCATAATGCAAGCCTGGGTCTTGAAGCTTGGGGAAGACTGACCCGAAGAACACTTCATCGCACTAATTCGGGAAGACTTACGTATCTCCCCACCAACACCTTCCCCATCCATACGGGGACAATTATCAACAAGCTCCTTCCCAGCAAGAGAACCCCAAACACCCAAAACCGACTCAAATCCTTTGGTCCAATTACCACCCCCGAGTTCTTGAGAAAAAGGACGGTCCTACACATCCTCAGAACCCCCAACATCCTCCAAAAGTTTTGATGTACCTTCACACACTTGAAAAGGAATAGAATTTAAGGAGCACAACACCTCATTCGCATCAAAACCACCATCTAACACTGCCTATTCAAAAATAATCAAAGCCAACCCCTGATGCCTTGGCTCCTTGCCTTGAGAAACCTGAGCAGACATCATAGAGCGATACAACGAATTAAACAGATACAGGGGAATATTCATCCTTCTACGTCTTCTTAAGTGGTTCAGAAACATAGCATGGAAGCTACGCACCACCTCATAGGTGGAATCAACAATGAAGTAATCCATAATCACCTTCACCACTCTGTTCCAAGGAGTAGGAAGGGCCTTGGCGCTGAACCCATTCTGGATACGGGGCAGGAACTCATCCTCTTCTAGGAAGAACCGGATCTCTTGCATTAACAAATGTCTATCCTTATAAACAACACCATCCAAAATAAGTCCCATGGCCCGACTCACCAGCTCCGCAGTGACCACAAAGGACATAGAACCCACATGAACATGGTCATCTTTCCATGAGGCCGCCATCCAGTTCGAAAGGACTGGATTATGCCCATGAAATTTCTGAATGCAATCCAGAAGGCCCCCTTCCTTTAGAATCAATAAAACCTCCTCATCCGCAGACAAAGACATGGGTTCGATCCTAGACTTAGGTTGGAGCAATTTATGCCTACAAGCTTTGGACTTGCCCATCCTAATACTACAACCCCAACACCAGGAAAAACACAAATGACCACCTAACCCCCCCCCAATGACCTGAAGGAGACACAAAAGCCCAAAACAACCCCCCCCCCCCCCCCCAAAACCCCCCCCCCCCCCCCCCCCCCAAAACAAAACAAGACACACCACCCCCCCCCAACCCCCCCACCCCCCCCCCCCCCCAAAAAAAACCCCCCCCCAACCCCCCCCCCCCCAACCCAAAAATCTAAATAGCATCGTTGGTAACTAGTCATTGTCATGCAATGAAAAAATCTGAATAGCATCGTTGACTTGCAGAAGTACGACGTTGCCAACGTAAGCTACTTTCAAAAAAGAAAGTATAACATGAATTTTAGATAATAAACTATACTCCTTTCAGCAATGGAATGAAATGGCTCACCTAATTAACATATGACGTTTCATGGACCCATGAAAAAGGGACACAATGCCCACTTGGTGCAGAAACACAGTGGAAAAATTTCAGACTTCGACGAAAAAAGAATCAGTGAACGAACTGACCTTTAAAAATTCGCAAAGGGCAATCATTTTTATTATTACAACAATTAAATAATGGTTATAAAGTGAAGAACTCATCAACCTCCTTCAAATGATCAAAACTATGTTTGACCGACAAGATGGGCTCTCATGCCTCAAGATGTAAAGGAGTAGGTATGTTAGCAACCAATTACATTATAACAAGTTGTAGAGTTTTGGTTGTATGTACTTCTCATACATTCAGCCTAATTGTGTACAAGGGAAAAAAAGATAAAGAAAACATATATGTGATATACTGTATAAAGGAAAAGGATAAGGATGTGGTTTCTCTTCGTGGTATTTATATTTTGTTTGATGAGTTTCAATAATGGTCACATATTTTTATAAATAATTTTAAATTAAGTTGAATAAGTTTATTTAAATTAGTGATATAATAAATTTATTTTATTAAAAAAAATTAATAAAATTTTATAATATAGTTTACATATTATTAATTTTAAAATTTAAATTTGTTTACATTTAATAGTTTTAAGTTAGTTAAATTAACCTCGTATTGATAGTTGATAGAAAGTTTGATATATGTAATTTTCATTAAATTAAAAATTATTTGTTATAGCAATTTAGATTTTATGCTCATGATAGTATTGGTGTCTAACAAAATTATAGTTAGATATACTATCACATGCATGTTGTATAACACTTATAAATTGATTTTCCTTGTGGAATGTAGTTGATACATATTTAAAAAGGCAAGATGGCTTCATTGAATATTAGAAGACTATAAACATGTACAAATATTTGTAATAATAAAGCATAATTTTATTTATTAAAATTGTAATATTTCATAGATTACTTAAATATTTAATTATTTAATAAAATTTTGATTTTCACACAAATATTAATTTAGTTTATACATTTGAACATAAAGGAATATAAAGGAATTATTGGATAACCAGTTGAGCTGGAAAGATTTAGAGGTAGACCCTAAGATTTTGGAGGCTTTAAACCTCCTTAAAGCTAAACTAAAGGCTTATTATTTAGGTGTTTTTAAGCAAAGAGACATTGTGGTTTGGAGAATAAATGAGAATGGTGAATTCACCTTGAAGACAACCTATGATCTTTTGGATCCTATTGTAGATAATGGTTTCTATGGTAAAAGAATTTGGGGTAAGAGAGTTATTCCTAAATTGGAGATTTTTCTTTGAAAACATTTAAAAATAAGATCCTAGCGGTGGATAATCTTAAGAAGAGAGGTTTTTAGAAAAGAAAAAAGAATCAATGGAACACATCTTGGAATGTCGCTATGCTCTAAATATTTTCTAGCTCCTCATCAATAGGATGAGCATCTCTTGGGTGATGCCTTCTAATATGGTTTTGTGGTTACAATAGTGGAAGAACCCCTTTTTTAGTCCTCATATTAATGTAATTTGGAACTTGATTCCATTTCATTTTGTGTGGGGAGTATGGTTAGAGAGGAACAAGAGAATTTTTAGAGGGGAAAAAATTTGAGCAATGAGAAGTTTTAGAAGTATCATCTATTTTTTAGAGGAGAATGTTAAATCTATCAAGTACCCTATCAAGATAGAGAATACTAAACAGACTATGATAACTAAGGTATGGAATTTGGAACCCATTAGTGGTTGAGAGGCAAATGCTCAAGTTAGAACTGATGTAAAATGGCAACAACCCCAAGATGAATGGTTGAAGTTAAATTTTTATGGGGCATCCAAAGGTAACCGAGGTAAGGCCAGAGTAGGAGTAATTTTTAGGGACAATCAGGGCAAGGCAAATTGGTGGGGGCAACCTGTAAGTTTTTGGGAATTACTACTAGTCATAAAGCTAAAGTTAATGCTCTACATATAAGTGTAAAGCTACCTAAGGATTTAGATGCTAAAAATGTTATCTTTGAAGGAGACTCCTTAAATATTATCAATCATTTAAAAAATGATGGAGAAGCTAATTGGAAAATTGATTACATTGTGCAAGATATTAGAGAGATTGTAAAGTATTTTGAAGAAGTTTGACTTTATTCATGTCTTTAGAGAAGGTAACAAACCAGCAGACTAGCTAGCAAACTTTGTTGCCATTAAAGAAGAGGATAGGAGATGGATCCCCTAGGGGTGGTCCATGAGGACTTAGAAAAATTCACGAGGGAGGACTATAGCTAATTGAGGTTCAGGATGAATGTTGTTTATCTTGAGTCTAGAGAATTTTTGACCACTTCCCCTTGGTAGCTACATAGTTGATAGGTTGACTTTGTGTTGTAAAAGGGTTCGAGCTCTTTCAAAATCTCATTTTTACCCTAATAAATAAAATATAAAGGAATATATAGTAGATATTTTTTAAAGCCATTTAATCATGTTCAATGAGTTTATTGTATATATTATTATATGAACATACATTGATGCATAAAATAGAGAAAAAAAATATAGAGACATAAGATGTCAAAAAAATATATTACTCTCTTTGTTAACAATATTCAAATCAAAATACAAATAATGTGATAGATTTATAAATCCAAAATTACATGTAAAATAAAAATAAATTAAAAAAACTATTTTTCTAGTATTTTAATGCTAAAAGTAAATATCTAATGTATATTTATTATAAATGCTTCAATTTACATAGATAGAAATATAATAATAATTTATTTTTTGTAACTTTAATTCATATAGAAATAATTTAGGAGAACAAATTATGTTTTTCTTTTTTTTGCAAGTTACTATTTTGAGGAACCAAATAAGTAGTGGTTTTCTATTGTCAATTAATTATTACAAGTGAATATTGAATATTGTATATTCCAACCAAGGTAATTGAAAATCTAAAACCATGTTTAACATTACCTAATCTCTAATTAATCAAGGTTTTTAAGGACATATTTTATAGAGTTATGGTTGTATAAATGATATTATATGGAATATTAGATAAAGAAAGGATCTTGATATTAAGCTTGAGGTTCCCTTAATTTGAATTATTGTTTTTTAGACTCTTTAACATTGATGAATATTTAGTAACAGTCTTGAAGAAGATGGTGATTTCATCAGCCTCCAATATTATCAACCAGTTAAAGAGTCTTTTCTGGCCTCATTAGTGCAGTTGTTGATTTGTGTGATTCTCTAAATCTTATGTTTTACAGTGAGCAGTTCCGGGGTGCGAGGAGTCGAAGGCAGAATCTAAAGTTGATGGCAAGGAGGAATCTAAGGATGAGGATGATAAGGAGTCATATGAGGACTACAAGGAAGACTGACTGCTTGGCCTCCTGGCTGTCCATTCTGTGGGATGTTTGTTTGACTATATTCTGCTATTTTTTGTATGGGCACAAGTGACCCTGCATGGTGCTTGCATGATTAGTTTTTCTCATTGTTAGTTCTATTTTGCATATTTCTTTTCTGATGGCTATAATATTAGGCTTCCATAGTTTAGTTTGGTTGTCTTCAGATGGAAGAGTAGGGCTTGGCCCTTGTTGTTGTTAGATTAAACTTGTAGGGCTTGGCCCTTGTCCAGTTGGTCGGTGGACCCTATTTTATAAAATAGTTTTAGGTCAACCAGTAAAAACCCGGTGTTAATAATAATAGTCTCTTACTTACCAAAAAAATATTTAGATGAAATTTTATGCAAAACAAAATTTTAGTAATGAAACAATAAAAAAAGTAAAGTATATTTTGATGATATTCTATCTTTATGATTGTTTCTCACTTACCTAATTTGAATATTTTTATTCTATATATAATTTCATTAATGTTTAATAAACTAAGATTTACTTTTTTAGCACATATAGAATTATTTTGGATCATCTATTACTATTGTCTTAGGTGCAATTTTGGCTTCTTAATTCTTCTTATATAATCATTGTCATATGACACTTATATTTTCTTAGAATTCTTGTATCTATAAATTAAAAGTTAAGATAAGACTGTTAATTATATCTTATTTTGTGATATTTGTGTTAATAACATAAAAATACACAAGACATTTATCCACATATTATTCATATGTATATTAAATGGAAAATGTATGTCTAAAGGAAAATTACCGATTTCATTTATTTATAAAATCTAACCTCAAAAGAATGTATAAAATTACAATCCTTTTGATATCTTATATAACAATGCAAAATTACATGGTTAATATTAGTAGTGAGTAGGGCCTTCTTCGTTTTAGTGTTCTCAACACCCCATCCTCGTATGCGCATAACATATCCAAAATAATAATTATTAAAATATTTCATTCTATTCTATTTTTAGAACCTTATTATTTATGTTTAAAAACTTTATAAGAAATCAACATAATTTATTCTTACTAACATTTGCAATGCAAGCTAATATAGCAATCTACTCAACTATAATTTAAGTGGTAATATGTATGCTTTTTTTTTCAACAAATTTTAATATTGTAAATATACATTTCATAATTTATTCTATTGGAAAATCCAACATAGTTATATCAATTATATCACTTGTTAAATTTCTTTAGAAAAATATTTTTGAAGACTAAATAGATTTTACAAAAGGTTATTTGTTTAGTCATAGCAATACTATAATCTAATTAAAAAGTATGGATCAATTTGTAATATATTGTTTAGCAACTTCAAGCACAAACAATGCTTAAATACAATATTTATGTGATATATGATTGGATTAATAAATATGGCATTATTATATTTAAAATTTTGATTTATTTAATGATACAAACTTTTTTCCTTGGAAAATATTTGGCATGACATTCATTTTAAGTTTAGAAATAGAAAATCATAATTATTAAAAAAAACATGACAATGCTTTATTAGTTTGATCTAAATAACTAATTAATATCTAATATATAAAAATAAAACCTAAAAATATTATTTATTAAATTTATTCTTGCTCTACAATTGAAAAAGAAGAACTAGACAATTGAGAACCTAATAGAATAATTTTTAAATTATAATTAAAAACCCAAAATGATATGGGTGGTATGAAAATCCAAATATAAATTGATTCAAAGAAAGAATATTAGAATGTTCAAGGTGGAATGCTATACTATTTCTAATGATTTGGCTAAAAAGAATATTTGGTCTCTTGAAACCCTCCAGAGGTCCTCAACATTCCTATAGAAGTCCAAAACCAAATTCTTATAAATAAAAGTTATAAAGAAAAAAATACTATAACATTTCAAGTGTTCTCTTTGTCAGAAGGATCTAAAAACATGAAAACAATTACTTCAATATATCCCTAAAAAAATCACCATTGTTGTCAATATATCCATAAGAAACGAGGTTGAATTTTTATTCATATGTAAAAGTTTTACTAAACTTTTAAAGAATAAATAAATAAATAAATTGCTTTAATATTTTAAATATATTCTCTCGCTCCTGCTCCGTCCCGATTTTCCTTCTGAGCGAGAGGTCCCTATACTCCCTGGTTTTCCATCTAGCTTCTATTCAAGGTCATTCTGCTCTACTATGGTGGCAGTTGCCAGTGTCTTGTGCTAGTCGAGGGGCCTTACCAGTTCTTTCTGAATCTCTTGTGGGTGCGGTAAGACATTGAAAATCTGGCTCCCTGGTGGCCACCAGGTGGATTGAGCTACATGTCGGCCCTACCTATGGGGGTGATATAGGGCTTTGGTAGCTATGCAGATGGTTCTTGTTGGTGGTACCTTGTTTGGTTCTATATCTGCTTGGCTTAGTGAGCATTAGTTTTTTGGACTGGTTGCTTATTGGGGATCTTGGTCAATCATATCTACTTTTCTTATGGGTTTTGGTATGCCACTGAATATTCGATTGGGGTCCCTGTGGGAAGGGGATCGAATCAAAGGTTGGATCAAACCTCCAAGGGTGAATGTGGGGTGTTTCTACTATAGTAGCGTTGACTATTTTTCTTGGTTGGTGCCAGGTCAGGTTTCGTTGCTCGGGTGGTGGTTGGTGATTTTGGCTATAGAGTTCCTTTCTCCAGTTTTATGGTAGTATTGCCTTCATAGTTCCCCAACTGGGCTAGGTGTTGTCTTCGGTAGGGTGGGTTCTTATACCCTACTACGTAGTTTCCTTCTCCAAGGTCATGGCTTCTAAATTTCACTTTGGGATTTTTTCCCCTTTTGATGGTTATTGAGTGGTCCTTGGAGGAGGCGTTGTGATCCTTAGGTGAGGAGTGGTTTCATCCATTGGTACTTCCACCAGTTTTAGCGGTTGTTATGCTCCTATGTGGGAGTTGTTGTGCACAATATTTATTTGAAAAAGGAGCTACAGGGTAATCCTGTCTCTTTGGTTGGCTTCCTATGCAGTGGTTCTACTTTTCATTTGAGCAGTTTGTTTAGTTAAATTTCCTCTTTTTTCTAGGTTGCTCTCATTTCCTTTGTTTTTGGTGTCGCTGGTCTTGTAACTCCGTTGGTGGGTTTGCTTTTGTGGGAGCTAGTGTGCACTGAGGATTTTTTCATTGGATATGTTGGGGTTCTTCGTGTATTTGGTGGTTTTCTCTACAGGATCTAGTTTTCGGTCTCTGGTTTCCAACTTGAGTGGTTTGGCTATTCAAATTTTAAATTTTAAATTTTCCTACCGCTCTTGGTCCTCTGCTATTCGTATCCACTGGTGGTTGGTTTTGTCATATCCGGATGACGTTGTTGTCTATTTATGGGACACTCAAGCGTGTGGTTGTGTCATTTGTCATTGTTCTTTCTCCAGATGGAGTTGTTGGTGTTGTGTGGTACAACTGGCCAGCATGTGTATTTCTATTATTTTGGTTTGGCGGCAATTGGTTTTTCTCCTTTGGGAGCTATTGATTTTTGTAATTTGGCTTTGTGCTCCTTGGAGCTGTTGTTTAAGGTTGTGGAACACCTTTCAAAACCCTCCCTCATTTTTTGTGCTTTGTGCTCCTTCTCGGAGCTATTGTATAAGGTTGTGGGAGACCTTTCAAAACCCTCTCTTTATTAATAGTACCAAAAAAAATTTAAATATATTATTCGTTTTAGGTGTTTTGTTTTTTTTTTGACTAATAAAATAATATCAAATGGAAAAATTATGATTTAGATAAAGACAATGTACACTCATACTTGATTTAGAAGATCAGAATATTATAATTTATAATTTGAAGGAATTTTAACAATTTTATTTCTTAAAGTGTCGCTACATTAATTTTTATATAACTTGAAATTTTATTATTAATAATATATTGTTGTTGTGTATGTGGGACCTAGAAACTATTGAGGACATAACTCTATCCATGTCAGACAGGGTCATCAACATTATTTTTATCAATAAAAAACAAACCTACAATGGATCACAACCAATATCTATGCTCCAAATAATTCTCCCAACAGAAGAATTTTTTGGGACATTCTATCAACAATGCATAGCAATTTTGAGCATATTCTATGGCTTCTTGTGGGAGAATTTAACTCCCCCCTCTTTCCATATGATAAAAAAGGTGGTAACCCCATCACCCCCAGATGCACAGAATATTTTAGTGACTTTGTAAACAACAATGAACTCATGGATGTTCAACTTCAAGGATCAAACTACACCTGGAGCAATAGAAGACCTAGAAAATAGCTTATCCAAATATAGATCGATAGGTTCCTTATGTCTAAATATATCATTCACTTTTTAGGTGATGACAACCTTTACACTCGATCAAAAATTGGGTCTGACCACAACCCCTTGGTCCTGTACTATTCCTGCCAGTGGCACCCATACAAAACCCCCTTCAAGTTTGATAAAATGTGGCTAAACCACCCAGACATAAAAAAATGCATTAAATAATGGTGGCAGCATGACCCTCTAGGGAATTCGATATCAAAATTATTTAGGAAACTCAAGTCTATCAAGTTTAAACTAAAGGAGTGGAACAAAGATGTGTTTGGTAACCTATTCCAAGAAAAGAAACAAATCATGGAGGAGCTAGGTAGAGTGGAGAAGCTCATTCAAAATGGGAACCTAGGGCCTGACATCTTTAAGGAGGAAAAATCCCTCATCGTAAATTTTCATAATAACTTGGCCAAGGAGGAAGCTTTCTAGAGGCAAAAATCTAGGGCATTGTGGCTAAAGGAAGGTGAAAAGAACAATAAATTCTTTCATGCCTCCACCCTGAGACACAGAAGCATGAATAGTATTAAAGAACTAACCAGGGAAGATGGATAAAAAACAAATGACCTTCGAGAAATCAGAGCAGAATTCATGTCTCACTTCCAAGAGATTCTCGGTCCCAACCCTCCTTGCCCCCCCATATTAAAAACTCTCTACTCCAAAACATTCCCAACCTAGTGTCTAATAATTTCAATGAGGGGCTTTTAAAATTTTTTACTAACGAAGAAATTCAGGAGGCCCTATTCTCAATGGAACCAGATAAAGCGCTAGGTCCATACGACTCCCCCCATATTTATTTAAGCATTTCTGGGATATAGTAGGTAAATAAGTCTTTGAAGCGGTGCAGTTATTCCAAAGATCCAAGAAAATTCCTAAGGAGACAAACTCTAATTTAATTGTGCTAGTTCCTACGTCCCAAACCTGTAAGTCCATCTCTGACTATAGGCCAATTAGCCTATGCAGTGTGATTTACAAACTCATAACTAAATTCAAGACCATCATGACCACTATCAAGGTAGCTCAGTTAAAGGCAGGTTTATCATAGATGGAGTCATAACAGTCCATGAATTAGTTCATTCGGTTGCCAACAACAAAAATCCCAGTATGTTTCTCAAGCTTGATATGAATAAAGTATTTGACAGAGTCTCCTAGAAATTCCTCCTTAAAGTCCTAGATAGGTTTGGATTTCACAAATAATGGATAGACATGGTCAAGGAATGCATTTCTATAGCCTGGTTTTCTATTATTGTCAATAGCTCTCTGACTGGTTTCTTCCAAAGCTTCAAGGGCATCCATCAGGGTGACCCCCTATCTCCTTTTATTTTCATCATCATGGCAGAAGCACTGGGGATATCCTTATCAACAACTTGCTCCAAAGGTCTCATATCAGGTATCAAACCTACCATGGTATCTAGGGCCATCACTCACCAACAGTTCATCGATGATACCATTCTGGCATCCTCTTCCTCCATTCCTGAAGCAAATATCATTAAAACAATTCTCAATTACTATGAAATAGATGCTGACTAGAAGGTAAACTACAATAAAAGTAGATTGTATTTTTTGAACACTCCTATTCTTAAATAGAATAGAATTGCAAAAATTTTAGGATGCAACATAGCTAATCTCCCCACTAAGTACCTTGGGCTTCCTATGTTTCATGGAAGGGTCTCCCCAACAATGTGGTCCAATGTCCTCAAACGCATCAACAAAAAACTAGCTAGGTGGAAGAGCGGAATGCTCAGCCAGGAAGCTAAAGAAACTCTAGTGCAAGCCTACCTCCAAAGTATATCGATATATTTTTTGTCCATCTTCAAAGTTCCAATTTTAATTTGCAATAATATTGAACAAATCCAACGCAAATTTCTATGGGTTGGCAATGAAAACCAAAATAGATTCACTCTTATCACCTGGGATAGAGTTTGTTCCAGGAAAGACCATGGAGACCTCAGATTTGGAAGGATCAACAAAATGAACTTTGCTTTGATAGCCAAGTAGACTTGGAGAGTGGTAACCAATGATAATTTGACATGGATAGACATTATTAAGGAAAATAACCTTCACCACCTACCCTTTTTGGGTGACCACTGCCTCCCTTCTAACTCATGTTTTTGGAACTCTCTTGTCCAGACCAGGGATATCATAAAAAGAGGTCTCCAATGGTGGCTAGGTTCTAGGACAAGTATTAGCTTTTGGGAAGACCCCTAGCTTCAAGAGCAACCTCTCATCAATGATCCAAATATGTTTGCCCTAAATCCCTTTACTGACAATATTCTTGGAGAAAGAGTTGTTGATTTTATCACCCAAGGGCCCTTCAGATGGTAGTGGAAGAGCTTTTCCATCAATAACCCATTGATCGAGTTGGCCGAGGCCACTAGATGCTTGCAGAACTTTCTCCGTGTTTGCGTCATACCTAACACCTAGTCACCTGACACCCTTGTATAGAGTTTATCAGAAGCTAGAACCTACTCTGTAAAGTCTACCTATTACAACCAAGAGCCTCCAACCACAAAATGGAAAATTGCTAAGAATGTATGGATTAAAAGCATCATTCCTAAAGTGGCTTTCTTCTCATGGCTGACCTCCCAAAATAGAATTCTCACAATAGACAATCTCATGACCAGAGGGCTCCTTATCCCTAATTGGTGTGTGCTCTATAAATCTAATTGGGAATCTATCAATCACATTTTCTTAGGATACCATTTCTCCCTAGTTGTACTTAACTCAGTGTTTTATAACTTCAATGTGTCTTCGGTCCATCCACCTACTATTCACCAACTTTTCCAATAGTGGCCCAGACCCTTTAAAAACCAATAGCTTAGTTTTTTGTGGCTCTCCTATCTCCACCATTACTTATGGTAAATATGGTTAGAACGTAACTCAAGGATTTTCAAAGCTCATACCAATGATTCCCGTAGGACCACTCTAAAAATATTATCCTTAGCGGTAGAAAATGCCTCTGTCGTCTCTTCCCTCGAAGCTCCCCCCTGGCCTAGAGGCTACCCTCACCAATAGATTCAACCTCACTAACATTTCTAGTGCGCCTTTTGTTTTTGTCAACAGGTCTTCAATCAGGTGGATTCCTCCACCTTCAGGGTGGCTCAAACTAAACTTCGATGGGGAAGTGAAAGGAAATACGAGCGACATTGGTGGAGGAGGCATCCTCAGAGACTGTAAAGGTGAATTTTTCTAGCCTTTGCAGAAAACTTAGGGACCCAAACGAATAACATAGCTGAAGCAAGAGATCTATTCCAAAGCCTCCTTCTCATTGATAACATGAGCATTGATCAACTGATTATAGAAGGGGACTCACTCCACATTATCAATTGTCTCAGAGAAAACTCTAACCCACCATGGTCTTTGACAAATATTCTTTAGGAATGTAGAGCTCTCATCACCAAATACACAGACATCGTTATTCAACACCAATATTAGGAGGGGAACAAAGTGGCAGATTGGCTAGAGAATAAGGGAGTTAGTGAAACTTCCATACAGGTTTGGAGAGATTCCTTCCCCCATAACCTTAGAACTGACACCTCCAATCCTGATGTCTATACACTGTAATTACTCTATGGAAAAATACAAGTCTCAGTCAGTGCCTAAGGGTTGTTTTTCCAAGATTGTGGGCCACTCTACTAAGCACAACACTTTTGATATAGTGGTTTCCACGTCCATTCCACATGTCATAGTTTACAAAATGTATTATCAGCAACACCAGTACCAAAGGCCGATACTTGAATCTGACTCATTCGTCCATCAACCATGTCAGCAACACCAATATCCAAGGTCGATCCTTGAAGCTGACCCACCAGGCACATAGGGGTGGTTACCATAGAGTGGGTTTCAGTAATTGGTGACACTATTCTAGTATTAGAAATGGGTAAAGTTATAATCCCATGGTAAAACTTAGCAGTCTGACTCAGCAGACCCACCCTTCATTTCCCTATGATCATAGCTCCAAAAACAAGGCTAGAAAGCATCATTGTGGCACATATTCCATCTATTTTTTGGTCATTCATACTTACAACCTTGATCGCCTCAATATAGAATTTCTTGATCTAGTGTAGAAAGTTGTCATCACCCAAGTAATCATTACCCTTTGCACCCATGTCATTTTTGAGAGTAAGCACCCCAACACCCTTCCCTCGGATAGTCTGGCACCATTCGTAGTGCTTCAACCTATCAGCATCAAGGCTATTATGACTTGGCATCCCTTGCCATTTGGGTCTTTGATCCTTTCTAAGCAGGGGGCTAGCCTCGTTGTTTCCCCTCTAGGCTACCCAATCAAGGACGAACATTCCCATCTCAAGGTCACCACCAAGCCCACCTTTTCCTCGCCAAAGTCCACCCTAATTTCATCCCAAGAAATAATTGGAATCAAAATATGTTTAAGTATCCATGTGATTACTCAGAACCTTCCTTTACTTTCAATGGTGTCACATCCCTCAGGCGCTTCAGAGTCCACCTGCTCAAAGTCTTGTTCAGTGAGCCCTCCTCTACCGGTAATTACCACCCCTTGTCTGCAATGGCCATCATTGCACTTGACACTCTTAATATTGAGGCCGATATCAAGACTATCCTCCACAACCATGGATTCCTTACCTTCCTTAATAAAATTAGGGGGTATGACAATGTAATCACAAAATATTTTTCCAACACATGGGTTAACGACCTTGTTTTGGTCAGAGGTATGAACTTCATCATTTTTGCTGACCTGTTAGTGGATATCACCGTGCTTCCCAATGAGGGTTTCAAGATCCATAGAGACAATCATACCATTCAAGATGAATTGAAACACTTTATGGATAGAGGGAAGAAATTGGCTAGAGATGATAAAGGCATCATCCGCAAGAAATTTTTAGAGCCTTGGTGCAGGTCTTTGATTCCAGTGATGCAGTACATCACGATTGATAAGGTGGATGAACCATTGAGAAGCTTCCATATTGCTTTCTTCAATGTTCTTCATGATGTTAAAGAGGTCAACGTCCCTGAATATCTTTGACGCTCGATGGAGGTTTCCATTGAGAACTATCAGAAAAGGGAAGATTCACACATCAAGCACCAAGGGCTTTTCTTGGTCATCTATGACCACATGCTACAAAAAATCACTACTAAGGTAGATTTGAACCTGTTTATGTACATTGAGGAGGACCTCTCTACGGTTGACATTGTGATGAACAGTTGCAGCTCCTACAATTGCAGAAGCATATGAAGTGCTACTAGGAAAAGAAAGAGCCTTGACCAGCTCACCTCTGAAAGCACTATCCCTGAGCTGGATCAATCCCTTGCGGACATGAAAGTGATGGCCACTTACAGACATGATACCTAAGATATTCTCACTGAAATGTTGGAGAACATCTTCTAGAATCAATCAAAGGCCTTAACCAACCTCGATCATGCTATTCGAATCTCCAAGGCTATTATTGCTAGTAAATATGAGACCTTTCAGATCATCCTCCCCATAGAGAAGGATAATGTTTGTGGTCTTACTCTAGAGTAAGTTGTTTGGTCTCTTTTGTAAGTATTTTTGATCCGTTTGGTTTTGGATGGGCTCCTTCTCGTAGGAAGAAAAACCTACTAAACACCAAAAAGTTAGATCCTTATTGAGCTTGTGTTTAGTGTATATTTATGCATGATAGTTAAGCTCTGAGAACTGTACATAGATGTACATTGATATTGATCTGGATATTCCTAGTATATGCATTTGCTAGGGTGATTGGATGACTACCTTGCTTGAGTTGGTCTGAATAAAAAACCAAGAAGATCATCTTTGGGGAAGAGTTTTGTGAAACATAACCAATATCCTTATGATCTAAAATCCATTGGGAGTCCTTAGATTAAGAAGTTGCGGCTAGCTGGTTTCTATTGTAGTCACAATGGGGTAGTTTTGTTCCTTTGAAGTCCCAAAATAATCTAAAATCCTAGATTTAAGAAGAGAATCTAATGTTGGTTTTGGCTTGAAATTGAACTCCATTGTTGGTTTGTTTTTATTTGTTTAGGCATAACTAGTTTAGATAGACTAACTTGAAGCTAGTTGGAAGTAGCCTTAAAGCTCTTTGTTTTTTCTTTGAATATCCTTATTTCTCTCTTTCCAGATACCAGTTTCTTCTGCTTTCAAGGAGGGATCTATTGACACCACCAGTTGGAAATTTCCTTAGGCATGACCCATTATACCTCTATATTTTTCATCCATTGGTTCCACACAAGTTGAAGAAATGGACATTTCATGAACATGTGATTTGTTGTCTCTTCATTTATTTTGTAGAGGTGGCATCTTTTGCACCTAGAAAACCTCTTTTGATCAGGTTGTACCAAGTTAGTAATTTTGGATAACCAACCATGTAAAGACTTTCATATTTGGAATACAATTGTTTCCCATAAGTTCCTCCAAGGTGTCTTTTGATAAGGTAGATATAGGCCTTCATTTTATCCACTTTTAATTATATAGTTTCTTATTGTGGATCTGATCAGGTTCATTTGAGACAGGATTAGGATAGTCTCCTAGTTTTGCATGGAGGGCCTCTAGATCTTACCTTAAAGTTGAGAATTTTAATTATTAAGGTTGTAATTTTTTTTTCGCATAAGTAGTTCAAATAAATGAAGAGTCTTACTTATATTCAAACAAAAGTTGATATCACATATAAAAACATGAAAACAATATTACTAAATTTGAACAAAAATTCAATAGTTATCTACACTTTAGTGAAATATAACTTAAAAGTATGATTAATTTAAAATCATTGGATGAATACATTGTTTAGCTAGACTATAGATCTTGAAATACAAGCTTATGAGATTTCAAAATGTTTCTTGTCATAAAAGAATATATAGAGAACAAATGAAAACAAATTGATATAATTTTTTGATAAAAAAAGTATTTTATTATTTTCTTTACTAAAATATCATATAGAACCAAATATCTTAAATATGAGCTATATTTCTATTATGAGATAACACTATTCATGAAAATGTAGCTTGTTGGTTCTAATCCAAAATAAAATTTCATGCAAAGTACCAATATTGAATTGCATGATTTGTCATTCAATGAATTTATTGTGTTTAAAAGCATTTTGTAAGCCATAAGATCTACTTTAAGATCTTTAGATTTTTTTAGAAATAAATTAATTTTAAGAGTTGCGCATAAATGTGTGTAAATATGGATTTATCTCAACCTCTTCTAAAATTTATGCAAAATACATTTGAAAAATCTAGGTTGAGATAATGAAGCTATCCTAGTTTAATGCTCAAATTATTATATGTAGGGCCATTTATGTGAACACTGCACTCTTCAAATAAAAGAAATCCCAAGAAAAAAATTTGATATATGTATATGCATACATATATTATTTAAAGATAAACCTTTAGGATACAATGATGCAAAAGAGTTCTAGGTATTAATTTCTTGTAAACATGACCCACTTTAAGATGTTAGGTTGTCTTAGTACTAAACAATAACAAATATCAAATGATTTGAATGATATATTATGCAACAAAAATTAATGGTAAACAATCCAAGAACATGTTTGTCAAAGAAAATATCTTCAAGAATACTTTAAGTTTAAGTCATTATTTCTATTCAAGTTATTTGGACTTTTTATCCACCTTTGATTTAGTAAATCCATGTTCTACAAAATATTTCCCATTTATTGTTTATTTCTTTTTTAATTCATATGGTCTGAAACTTAATATTTTGAGTCAAGAAAGATCAAGAAATAATGCAATACAGAAATAACATAGTATAACAAATCAAAACATTTAAATATGTATAAGCATTATAATAGATTGATTTTATTCCTCAAAATACATAGTAAAATGTAGGCTAACCCTTAGAAGAGATACAAGAATATAACATTTCATCCATTGCACATAATTTTACAATAAGAGGTATACAATATTTTTAGTGTAATGGAAATCCATTGTATTAAATATGAAAGGTCACCCACATGGATATGTGTTTGTTTGTGCTCCTTCAATTAGAAGGTCACACATATGAATATGTGGTATTTCACCTTCCTTGAGTTTCAAAGTGGACATTAATAGAGAATTAAATACATATGACTTGTCATTTTGTATTTTATATTCTAATGATGTGTCAACATGGCTAGAGATACATTTTCGCAAAAAAGTCTAGAAGTAGAAAATTATTGTTTTTAGTAAATATTTTGTATTGCATTTTTAGGGTGCAAGATCATTTTTTCCAAAAACTAGTTGGAAAGTTATCTAATGAAATTTTCGTTCCTTTTCATATTTGTAATGCTTCTTGAATGGATCAAAACGATGTCCTAAGCACAATGTTATACCCCTAACAATGTGGATATGATAAAATTTAGATTTTTGGGCATAAAGCCATGCCTCAAAAAGTTTACATGCCTAGATCATTCATACTTCTTGAAAAGAAATGGTCCTTGTTGCATTGTTGCATTAAACTGTTGACATCAAGTATGAAAAATATTTTACTTTTATTTTTTTGTGATGCACTCCTTTATTGGCCAAATTCTTCTACCATAACCACATTGTGCATTTGAATGGACTACCCTCTAGTGGTCTTACTCCACGTGTCAATAATTTGACTCTCCCCCATTAGTGCTAAAGTATCTAGATTAAGTTCCTCAATGTCTAAATATTACACAACTATAGAATTGTCCAACGAATATGGATGATAGGGCCTAAGAAGTTTAACATTATAGATTGGATGTAAACCAATATAAGATGGAAGTTTTGGTGGATGGAAGCAAGGGTGTTCAAATATTCTAGGTAAAAGTGTATACTATTCCTAGTGATTTTCTTGAGTGGCACTTCCTATGTCCTCAACATTTATTTGGTTACATGTCCAAAGCAATATTTTCTTGTTTGTTTTGTGTTTTTTTTTTTTTTGTTGTTGTTGTGTTTTTTGTGTTTGTTTTTTCTTGTTTTTGTTGCTCTATGCATTCTCGTTGAGTATGCCAAAATGGTTATTCTAAGTGAAAGCCTGGTAGAATAGATACCTATGTATCCTTGGGACTTACCCAAGATTTGAACCTAAGACTGGTAGTAAAAAATTATGGTTTCTAAGCACTTCCTTTTACAATGGCATTTTCTCAAGATAGAAATATATTGTTTCTTGACTTTCTTGACATTTACAATGTAAGATAACTACTTTTTATGCAGAATTCTTCTCAACATGGTAATGTTGTTGGGCTAATTTTTGCCTTCTTGTTTTCGCCTGTCTGATTTTTTTGCAGGGTAGGTGGCATTTTTTCTCCAATAGAAATTTTAGTATTTAATAGAAAACTCCATGTTAGGTTAACATTGTAGTAGTTTGAATTGTAATGTTATTTGATCATTCATACTCTTGACTCCAAGAATGTGTTCTCTCTCTATTTCTTTCTCTTTTTCTTCCTCTCATATTTTTGGTGATGTATGTTTTTTTTTTAACCCAATCCAAAAGCATTCACACCTTAAGTACTCCATGACTGCATATCATAGATAAGTTGAGGATCCTATCCCATAGCCAAAGTCATGGCGATTGTTTATAATATTCTCCAAATTAGAATCCTATTTTAGGCTACATAAGTGTGAGATTTCTAGATACTGTAAAACAATAAAAACAAAAACAGTAATTTTGAGTTATTGCGATACTTTAGGTTGGGAGATTGAGGAGCTAAAGGCGGTCTTAGACTAGGATCAGTGAGAGGTGATAATTTTTTATTTGCATAAGTTTTTTTTTAGGGGATGAGAATCTGTTCTGGTCCTCTTCTTAACTAGTTCTTAATTTCTCTCCCCTTGTGGAGGCTTGGGTCAGGAAGACTTGGAATCCTGAAGGTGATGTGAAGGTGATGCTAAGTGCGAATAGCTATTTTATGGTGGTTTTCTATTGTATTGCATATCATAACAAAGCATTTGAATGGGGTACTTATTTTTATAACCAAGTGGGAGTTTTTCTTAAACCCTAGCATGTGGGTTTCAACCCATCAGAGGAGTAGCCATCGCAGGTTCTAGTATGTGTACGGCTTCCATGGCTCTCATTGGAATTTTGGAGAACTAATATCTTGCATAAGATTGCCCTTATTATTGGGAAGTCGATTGGACTGTCACAACAGACAATGAATAAAAAGGTAATCTCTTTTGCTTGTATTTGTGTTGAAATTAACTTAAATAATCCTATTCTAGATTCTATTGAAATACAATTTGGATCAACTACATGGGTTCAAAAAAATGACTATGAAGCTCTTCCATTTCTTTGCCAGATTTACCATGAATATGGCCGCATCCAAATAAAATGCCCTAAGTTTATCTCACATGTGGATTCAAATCCTGGGACCTCTCAGTCTAGACAAAGTTTGGATAAAGGAAAATCCCTGATAAAGGAAGGGGAATGGGATAAGGAAGGTTTTGTTCAAGTAAAAGCCTAAAATAGAGGACAAAGGGCAAACAAAGACCTTAAGGATAGCCAGCCAGATGCTCTACTCAACCATTTTGAAATATTAGATGATATTGATCAGTGCATTAAGATACCTAAAATGTCGCTACCTGATGAAAATATAACAATGCCAAATTAGATGTCTCTTCTTGAGGGGGAACTTAAGGAATTAGATCTAGGGGATTTAAATGAAGAACAAAGGGCTTTGTATCTGAGTATAGGGGACATTGTTGGGTCAAACCCTATAAGGAAAACTATTTTGGAAAGTGGTACAAATTTATTTATGCCCTCTCCTACTCAGGCACTGATGTAGTCATCCTTGGATTACAAAACTCCTACGGTGTTGGGATTGCAGCAAAAAATAATAAAAAAAGTTTTTTCGGATAATAATATGAAGATGGGTTGGAAGAAGGACCATAATAAAATTAAGTTAATGGGGGAGACTTTGGTGGAGTCAGGCTTGGTGAGAACATTGGACTCCCATTTTTATAAACCCCAAAAATGATTATCCTCTCATGGAATGTAAGGGGATTGAATAGCATCCCCATACAAAAACTTGTTCATGATTTGGTTCGTGTGCATTCTCTGGATGTGGTGTTTATTCAGGAGACTAAATTGGCTATTTATAGTATGTTCAATATTACTCCCAAGTTGTGGATAAGGGGGCAATTCTAGTGTATTAGTGCATATTGGTGCATGTGGATATGTTGGTGGCATCGCTTGTTTATGGGATTCGGTTAAGATATCCCCTCTTAGATTTCCAGTAGATGGTCTATTTCAATGGTCGGGCATGATAATGAATCTTGTGAAATTATCCTACTTACAAATGTGTATGCTCTTATTGATTACAATGGTAAAGTGAATTTGTGGAAGCACATTTGCTTTGTGAGAAGTTTGGTTCCCCTGTACCCATGGATTTTGGCTGGAGACTTCAAATCTATCACTTGTATAGAGGAGATACATGGTGGGGTGGACCGTATCGATCCTTTTTCTTCTATCTTCAATGCTCATATCTAGGCCCTAAAATTGGTTGACATCAAGCCAGATAATGGGATCTTTACTTGGCACAATAGAAGGTGTGGGGAAGCTTCCATCTCAGAGAGACTAGAGAGGTTTTTGATATCCATTTATTGGATGGGTAATAACAGAGGTGCTAGTTCTATGATTTTGGAGGGTAGGGGATCTGATCATTGGCATATCAAAATCTTTGCTTTGGAGTTAGGGCTAAAAAAAATCCTTCCTTTAAGTTTCAACTTATGTGGCTTCATTATCCTAAGCTTCATGGTTTCATGCAAGGCTAGTGGACCACTGGAAAACCTCCTCATGGCACCGCTATGTATTCCTTTATGAAATGACTACAATTTGTAAAACATAAATTGAAGAGATGGAATAGACTAAATTTTGGGAACCTTTCCTTGGCTAAGCTGGCAGCTCTTATGAGGATGGAAGAAGATTCAAGGAATATTAGATATCAGGGATTCACGAAGGAGCTTCTTGTTGAGGAATCCGAGGTCGCGAAAGACCTTGCTGAATGGGAACTGAGGGAAGAATGTTTTTGGAAACAAAAAGCTCTAGTAGATTGGCTTCAAGAAGGGGATGGGAACACAACCTTCTTTTATAACTCAGTTAAGGCTCATCATAATGGTAACCTGATTACCTCTCTTGTGAATTCTCAGGGTGCCCTACTCTCTTCTTTCAGGGATATTTTAGAAGAGACTAAGAGGTATTTTTCCTCTCTTCAAGGAGGACTCCCTATCATATGATGAGAATGAAAGTGTTATTCTAAACTGTATTCTAGCGATTATTTATAGAGAGATGAATGAGCACTTGATGGGTCCAATTTCCCTTGAGGAGTTGAAAAATGTTGTATTCAAGATAAAAAAATGAAAATCCCCAGGCCCAGATGGATTCTTGATTGATTTTTATCAAGATTTTTGAGATTTAATCAAATTTGATCTTTTTGAGGTGGTCCATGAGTCCTAAAAGAACAAACAGATGCTAAGGGCCCTAAATGCTACCTTTGTGGTGCTTATACCCAAAAAAGAGAGAGCAAATTCCTTGGATATGTTCAGGCATATTGCTTTTTATACTTACAGTGACACTAAGAGGGGGGGTGAATCAGTGTGATATTTTAAAACTTTAAACTTGCAATGAAATAAAGCAAATTTAAACCAGAAATAGCAAGTTAGTAAGAGAGCATCACACAACACAAAAAATTTAACGAGGTTCACCAATGTGGATACTCCTCAAAAATGACTGCTTGGACTACCATCCAAATCTAGCCTTTGCAAAGCAAAAACTTTACAACTTATTTACTAGCACCAACTGGAAGGAGCACCAACCCCTCAATTTTTTTGCACCAATAGAAAGGAACACCAACCCCTAATTCACCAGCACCTACTAGAAGGAGCACCAACCCCTTATGCCAAGCTGCAACTTGGACTTCAAGAAAAATACAAAAAAATACCTTCACACTGTTTGCACATTGTCTGTTGTTTCTGTGTACTCTGGCTTCTACTGCAAAAGCTTTGCACCACCAGTTTACTTCTACGTAACTGCTTTGCACACTTTGCTTTGACACAACTGAGTTACGGCTTTTGCTCCTGTGTGCTTGTGCTTCGCACTTTAGTCTGCTTCTGTGCAACTGCTTCGCACACTTCGCTTCGACACAAATGAACTACCACTTCGCACTCAGCTCGAATCGATACGACTCACTCTTTGCTCATCGCAAACTTCACATGTGCAAATTTTCTTCACTGAAATCACCCTCTTCAAACTCGAAACAACCATCCTTTTATAGATGAAATTTCAAGGACAAATCTTAAACTGTAGTTAGCTTTAACCCTAAAGAACGTCAACTGCAAAACCCTAATGAATGTCGGCTCCAAAACCCTAATCTTTGTCGACCCAGATTTAACTCTGTCGACTTCAACCGCCTCTCTGGTTCTATAGCTTTAGTCACGAAACTACAACATGTCATGATATCATGACACCTTTTACATCCGTACGCCTTCTTGTCCCTGCTGTCGCGAAATCATGACACTTTTGGCCTTTGTTAGCTTTGAAAATCATGACACTTCAAACTATTGCTGATGTCATCCTTACTTCTGTCATGAAATCGTGACATTCCTCGCTTTCTCAACCTTTTCTCGGCTTGCACCAGCGAAACCAGAACATGTCACGAAATCGTGACACTTTTGCCTCCGAGCTTTCTCTCTCCTCTTTGGGTCGCGAAAACCCGACGTGTCGCGATATGGCAACACTTTTTCTCCTTGGCACTTTTTCTCTAAACATGTCACGAAATCATGACAGTTTTCTTCCTTAGCACTTTTTCACCAAACATGTCACGAAATCATGACAGTTTTCTTCCTTAGTGCTTTTTCTCCGAACATGTCACAAAATTGCGACAGTTTTCTTCCTTAGCGCTTTTTCACCAAACATGTCACAAAATTGTGACAGTTTTCTTCCTTAGCGCTTTTTCCCCAAACATGTCGTGAAATCGTGACAGTTTTCTTCCTTAGCGCTTTTTCTTCAAACATGTTGTGAAATCATGATAGTTTTCTTCCTTAGCGCTTTTTCACCAAACATGTCACGAAATCGCGACAGTTTTCTTCCTTAGCTCTTTTTCTTCGAACATGTCACGAAATCGTGACAATTTTCTTCCTTAGCGCTTTTTTGCTTCCAACATGTCATGAAATCGTGAAAGTTTTCCTTGCGCCTTCTCTCTCCTTGACCATGTCGTGAAATCGTGACAATTTTGTTTATGCTTTCTCTCTCCTCTAACATGTCACAAAATCACGACAGTTTTTCCTGCCTGTTGAAAATGTCGCGATATCGCGACACTTTTCTTACTTGTCTTTTTCTTTGATCTTTTGCAAATAGGCAACTATGGTCTTCTTGAAAAATCACTGTCCATGCTCCGAATAACCTTTGAACTTCTGTCCTCTGCATCTGAAGGACTTCTGAACTGTCTGTCCACTGCATCATTAGATCTAACTCGCTCGTGTTGACAACAATGACAAAACTCTTGCAACACCTTGCTCAACAATCTCCCCCTTTGGAATTGTTGGCAACACCTGTGTACATTCCTATAACTCTTCTCTCCTTTGTCAATAATACCAAAGGGCTGCTGCAAACTCCCCCTGAATCCATACACACAATTCTTAGGCACAATTTGTTGCACTTAGCACAAATTATGATCATGAGCAAAAGAATAGTCAAATACTCAAATGCTCCCCCTGAGAAAGTGATCCCTGTAGCTAGTCACTTCTTGGGAAGTGTGACTACTCCCAATTTGTTTCGAAGATACTCAAACACATCCTTGGGCAATGGTTTTGTAAAAATATCTGCTACTTGTTCTGTGGTTGGGACAAAATCCAATTTAACTTCTCCTTCTACAACTTTCTCCTTCAAAAAATGATACCTGATGGCAGTGTGTTTTTTCCGTGAATGCATTATTGGATTCTTGGAGATGTTAATTGCACTGGTGTTATCACACTTAACTGATATTGGTTCACTGAAATTAATACCAAGATCTTTCAGAGTTTGTTTCATCCACAAAACTTGTGTACAACAAGTTGCCACAATATATTCTACCTCATCTGTTGATAAAGAAACTGACTCTTGTTTCTTGCTATGCCAAGCAACCAACCTGTCATCGAGATAAAAAGCACCTCCACTTGTACTCTTCCTATCATCAACACATCCTGCCCAATCTGCATCTAAATAAGATATAAGGGTGAAGTCTTTACCTTTCGGATACCATAACCCATACTCCATAGTACCCTTGAGATATCTGAGAATCCTTGTTACTGCTGTCACATGAGTCTCTTTGGGACTAGCCTAAAATCTTTCTACCATGCAAACTACCTGTAGAATATCTGGTCTGGTAGCTGTTAAATAAAGTAAGCTTCCAATCATTGATCTGTACATGGTTTGATCTACGGTGGAGATTTGTCATATTTACTCAACTTGCGTACTGTTGTCATGGGAGTACTGACCGGCTTACAGTCCTCCATTGTGAACCTTTTTAGCATCTCTTTCACATATTTAATTTGAGAAATGAATATGCCTTTCTCATTTTGATTAACTTCTAACCCAAGAAAGTAAGACAATTCACCAATCATAGACATTTCAAATTCTTTCTACATCTTATTCGTAGGTCTAGGTACTAATTCCCAAGTTCTATTATTTTCAATCTGATCTAACTCTTCATTTATTGCCTTCATCCAGCTATCATCTTTGCTTACTTCATCTATGTTTTTGGGCTCAATGCTGGATAAAAGAGAGTAATTACTTATTACTTTCCTTCTTGTCTAAACACCAGATGTGGGATCTCCAATTATTTGGTCTCTTGGATGATTTTTTTGCCAGCTGCCAATTTTGAATTTCTTATTTTCTTGCACCTCTGAGTCATCGATTAAGTCATCTGAATCAAACGTAGATTTATTTTTTGTTTCATTCACCTCATCTCCTTCAATGACTTCTTCATAGATTGGGTAGTTTTCTTCAAAGTTAGCTATTCATTTCCCACCTTCATCGAATTTAACATCTGCACTATCCACAATTTTCTTGAGTCTCTTGTTGTAGCATTTTTAAGCTTTGCTTTTTGATAAATACCCAACAAAAACACCTTCATCTGCTCTATTTTCAAACTTTCCAAGGTTGTCATCAGTTTTTCTGATGTAACACTTATAGCCAAATACTTTGAGATGTTTTGTTGTTGCTTTTCTACCAAACCACAACTCATAAGGTGTTTTGCTTTCATGAGTTCTTAACATATATCTGTTTTGGATGTATACTACAATGTGAACTGCTTCTTTCCAGAATATGTCTGCTATTTTTTTTTCTGCTAGCATAGTGCGTGCCATTTCCTGTATAGTTATGTTCTTTATTTCTACTACACCATTCTGCTGGGGAGTTCTAGCTACTGAATATTGTCTCTTGATACCATGTTTTTCATAGTATTCTGTAAATTCATTCGAAATGAATTCTCCTCCTTTATCTGATCGTAAACATTTGATCCTTTTTCCTATTTCATTCTCAACTAGATGTTTGAAAGATCTAAACATTTCAAAAGCTTCTATTTTATATTTTAAGAAAAATATCTATGTCATTCTGGAATAATCATCGATACACAACATAAAGTATTTGTCACCATTTATGCTTTGTGTTCTCATGGGTCCACATAAGTCTGTATGTATAAGTTCCAAAGGCTTGCTAGTGTGGTACTCTTTTGTTTTGAATGAGACTCTGGTTTGCTTTCCCTTCTGACATGAAGCACATATATTATTTGAAGGTTTTCTAATGGTTGGAATATCTCTCACTGCTTGTTTCGAGCTGATTTCACCAAATTATCGAAACTTATGTGTCCAAGCCTCTTGTGCCACAGCCAGTTATCTTCTTATTGTCCAATGAAACATGTACCTTCTAAATTTTTTGAGAGTGTGTACAGGTTGCCAGACATCCTTGAACCAGTTGCTAGACGTCCTTGAACCAGTTGTTATCAATTTCCCACTGTTTATTGTTTTGACTTCACAACCCTGCTTCTTGAAGACTACTTCATGTCCTTTATCACAGATTTGACTGACACTTAACAGGTTGTGTTTCAAACCATCCACAAATAAAACTTCTTCTGACTTGATTTTCCCATCACTAATTTTGACAGATCCTTTTCCTATTATTTTGGCTCCATCATTATTTCCAAACTTCACAGAGCCACCCTCATATTTCTATAGTTTTTCAAATTTTTGTTTATCACCTGTCATATGACTTGAGCATCCACTATCAAGAATCCATGGTACACATTTATTCTAAGCCTTGAAAGCTGTCTATACTATTAAGGATTCCTTTTCTTCCCTAAGCTGTTCTTTCTGTTTCCACTCTATTTTGACTACGATATTGGGCTCTAGTTTGAACTTTCCTTTTTCAATATCTTTTGCATATATTTCAAAAAAATTTCTATTTTGTCTTGTCCTATGTGGTTGGAACTTTCTTTTCTGAGGTTGATTTAAAACAGAGGTACTATGACAATTTCTTGCAATATGCCCATAGTTGTGATAACTAAAACATTCTACTGCATAATTTGTTAGAGGTGCAAAAACATTTCTACTAACAAAGCTTCTTGGTCCTACATTATACTTGCAGTCTGCAATTTTGTGCCCATAACCATTACATTTGAAACAAAAACCAGAAAAATAATGATTAAACCTGAAGGATGGTCTTTGCCTGGTTGTTGTAGGAACCATAGATCTTCTTCTTTGATTTGCGACCTTGGTAAAGCCATCATTGCCAGTTCTCCTTTCAGGCCTAGCATTACTGCTTTCTTTTGCATGATTTGTTTTTCTTTCATCAGCCTGTTTCTCATCTTCACTCCATATAGTTTCAACATTTCTGGCTTTTGGTCCGTTTTATGATTCTCCTTCAATGAAGCCTAGACCAAATTTAATGCCTGCAGGTCGTTGATCACTTAATATTTTATCTAGCTTCTTCGAACTTTCTTCACATTTGTGATGGCAGATAATTTTTTGATCCAGCTCTTGTATCTGCATTCGTAGGCCAAGATTTTCTTCTTCTAGCTTACAACAGTAATCTATCTTCATGGTTATCTGAAATTCAAGATCTTCGAACATTTTCTTGTATTCTTCTGCCTGTATTTTTAAACTGGTTATAATGTCGTTTGCATCCTCAAGCTTTCTTGAAAGTTTATAATTCTTTCTTTTCTCAAATTTTCATTCTTCAAGAGCATAAACCAGTTCACCTTCTAGATCAACTTCTGCCTCAGGTTTTTCAACACATGCTTTAGAGTTCATTCCTTCTCTCTTCTCTGATTTTTCTACCTCTTCTGATTTTTCTAATTCAAAAGCCATGAATAGAGCTTCACATGTTCCTTATTCAGAATCCTCACTAGAGTTGTCCTCTGAAGAATTTGTATTCCTGGAGATGAAACTTTTCTTTTTGAAGTTTCCCTTTCTGAAGTTTGTTTTCTTTCTCCATTCACTTCTTTCTTGATGAGATGCTTCCTCACCTTTGTTCTTCTCATTGAGAGGACATTTGGTAGCAAAGTTTCCAATGCTCCCATAGTTGAAACATTTGAAAGGAAGCTTTCCTCTGTATTTTCCTTTTCTCTTTCTCAGTTTTTTGACAAAATTTGCTTCCATTTCATCCGAAGTTTCTTCTTCTTCAGACTCTTGTTTTGTGTCTTTACCTTTTAGGGCTTTAAATGCTGCTTCTCTGTCTGTGGGATTAGATCTTCCTATTCTCATTTCATAAGCAGTCAGGGAACCATGCATCTCATCCATACTGAAGTGATTTAGATCTTTAGCTTCTTCTATGGCTGAGACTTTAGAATCAAATCTTTGGGGAAGCGATCTTAATACCTTTTTCATGATAGTTGCATCATCCAAATCTTCGTCGAGACCTCTGATTGAATTAGTGATTACATTAACTCTCTGCATAAAGGCTTCTATGTTCTCATCGTTGGTCATTTTTAATGATTTGAATTGAGCTCGATGTGTTTGAAGCTTGGCTTCCTTGATCTTGTCATCTCCCTCATAAATATTTTCTAGTTTGTCCCATACATCTTTTGCTGATTCGTAATTTATGATCTTGACCAACTCACTGTCAACTAATCCACACATGATGGCATTTTTTGATTTAGAGTCATTTTCAAATGCCTTTTTACCAGTGCTATCAGTTAGAGCAGTGTCGAGAGCTGTGTAACCATTAACTACTGCACTCCAGATATCAAATCCCAAAGCATGGAGATATGTTTGCATTCTGATCTTCCAGAACGCATAATTACTTTCGTCAAACAATGGTGCTTTGTTTGAGAAGAACCCTTCACCACCTACCATTACGTCACTTCCAAGATCACCCTAGCTGATTGAGCCTGTTCAGGAACTTGGCTATGATACCAATTGTTATACTTATAGTGACACTGAGAAGGGGGGTGAATCAGTGTGATCTTTTAAAACTTTAAACTTGCAATGAAATAAAACAAACTTAAACCAGAAATAGCAAGTTAGTAAGAGAGCATCACACAACATAAAAATTTTAATGAGGTTCACCAATGTGGCTACTCCTCAAAAATGACTGCTTAGACTACCATCCAAATCCAGCCTTTGCAAAGCAACAACTTTACAACTTATTTACCAGCACCAATTGGAAGGAGCACCAACCCCTCAATTTTTTTGCACCAACAGAAAGGAGCACCAACCCCTAATTCACCAGCACCTACTGGAAGGAGCACAAACACCTTATGCCAAGCGACAACTTGGACTTCAAGAAAAATACAAAAAAATACCTTCACACTGTTTGCACATTGTCTGTTGTTTTTATGTACTCTGGCTTCTGTTGCAAAAGCTTTGCACCACCAGTCTGCTTCTGTGCAACTGCTTCGCACACTTTACCTTGACACAACTGAGTTATGGATTCTGCTCCTATGCACTTGTGCTCCACACTCTAGTCTGCTTCTGTGCAACTACTTCACACACTTCGCTTCAACACAAAAAAACTATCACTTTGCACTCAGCTCGAATCGATACGACTCGCTCTCTTCTCACCATGAACTTCACATGCGCAAATTTTCTTCACTAAAATCACCCTCTTTAAAATTGAAACAACCCTCCTTTTATAGATGAAATTTCAAGGACAAATATTAAACTGTAGTTGACTTTAACCCTAAAGAACGTCGGCTGTAAAACCCTAATGAATGTCAGCTCCAAAACCCTAATCTTTGTCGGCCCAGATTTAACTCTATCGACTTCAACCGCCTCTCTGGTTCTGTAGCTTTCCTCATGAAACTACAACATGTCACGATATCATGACACCTTTTACATCCGTACGCCTTCTTATCCCTGTTGTCATGAAATCGTGACACTTTTGGCCTTTGTTAGCTTTGACAACATTTTTGTCGTGAAATCATGACACTTCGAACTATTGTTGACGTCATCCTTACTTCTATCGTGAAATCATGACGTTTCTCACTTTCTCAACCTTTTCCTGGCTTGCACCAGTGAAACCAAAACATGTCATGAAATCGTGACACTTTTGCCTCCAAGCTTTCTCTCTCCTCTTCAGGTCACGAAAACCCGACATGTCACGATATCGTGACACTTTTCCTCCTTGGTGCTTTTTCTCCAAACATGTCACAAAATCATGACAGTTTTCTTCCTTAGTGATTTTTCACCAAACATGTCATGGAATCGTGACAATTTTCTTCCTTAGCGCTTTTTCTCTGAACATGTCGCGAAATCATGATAGTTTTCTTCCTTAGCGCTTTTTCACCAAACATGTCACGAAATCGTGACAGTTTTCTTCCTTAGCGCTTTTTCTCCAAACATGTCATGAAATCGTGACAGTTTTCTTCCTTAGCGTTTTTTCTCTAAACATGTCGTGAAATCACGATAGTTTTCTTCCTTAGCGCTTTTTGACCAAACATGTCTCGAAATCACGACAGTTTTCTTCCTTAGCGCTTTTTCTCCGAACATGTCACGAAATCATGACAGTTTTCCTTGCGCCTTCTCTCTCCTCGACCATGTCATGAAATCGCGACAATTTTGTTTGTGCTTTCTCTCTCCTCTAACATGTCATAAAATCACGACAGTTTTTCCTGCCTGCTGAAAATGTCGTGATATCACGACACTTTTCTTACTTGTCTTTTTCTTTGATATTTTGCAAATAGGCAACTATAGTCTTCTTGGAAACTCACTGTCCATGCTCTGAATAACCTTTGAACTTCTATCCTCTACATCTGAATGACTTCTGAACTGTCTGTCCACTGCATCATTAGATCTAACTACCTGTGTTGACAACAATGACAAAATTCTTGCAATACCTTGCTCAACATTGCTCTCTACAATGTTGTGTATAAGATCATAAAAATTATTGCTGACATGCTAAAGATATGATTGAGAAAAATCATATCTGAGGAGCAAGGAGGGTTTATTGTTGGCTAAAAAATCTTAGATGGGGTTGTTATTGCTATAGAAGCTATTCACTCGATGGAAACTTATAAGGAGAAAAATATGTTCATTAATTTGGACATGGCCAAAGCCTATGATCGGGTTGGATGGTCCTTTCAAAAATTTCTTTCTAGTTTTGGATTTGAGGAGGAATGGATTAGATGGGTGATGAGCTATATTTCTTCTTCCTCATTCTCTATTCTTGTTAATAATGAGCCATCAGAGCTATTTGATGCCTCAATGGGATTGAGACAAGGAGATCTTTTATCTCCTTATTTGTTTATCATTATGGCAGAAGGGTTGGGAATATTTCTCAAGTCTCAAGTCATGTAGGGTCTCATTCAGTGGTGGAAGTGGGATAGTAGTTTACCACCTCTTTCCCACCTTTAATTTGTTGATGATACTACTTTTTTGGGAGTTGCCACTATCATGGAATCTGGAAATATTACACAGTCTCTTGACATATATGTTGGTGCTTCTGGACAGTTGATTAATTAGGACAAGTCTTCTATTTTCTTCTTCAATACCCCTCCTCTTATTCAAGCTAGGATTGCTCGCATTGTAAGATTCTAGGTTGGGACTCCCCCCTTCATTTATCTTGGTATTCCAATTTCATATCACCCTCTACGTAGATATTCTTAGTAGTCTATGGTTGATAAGTTTATAAGTAAGGTGAATCACTGGACTTTCATATGGCTATCCACTACAGGTAGAGTGTTGCTTTTCAAATCTATTGTTCAATATTTACCCATTTATAGATGTTTTGTACAAATATCTCCCTCTCACTTCAGCAAGGACATGGATGCTTTTTCAAGAAAATTTTTATGGTCTGGAAAACTTGATCAATATAAATGGAGTTTGGTTAGGTGGGATTCTATATGTAGACCAGTGCAATAGGGAGGCCTTTGGTTGTGATAGACAACTCTTTTTGGGCAGGATTTGGCTGCAAAACTTTATTGGAGATGGTGTACCTCTCAAGATCAGATTTGGGCTAAAATATTATCTTGTAAATACTTGAGAGGTATTTATAAGGCTGAAATCCCTAGAGTCCTCTTGGTTGGTGTATACACCAAAAAAACACCAATCCGATTATGTGACTGCAAACACTGATCGCATTGATGCACACAGCCCCCAGGGCAGTCCCCAGAGGTTAAACAGTGGTCCTAACCACTCTCACAGTAGTTTTGTAAGGTCAGAGGTCAATTTGGAACCTTTCAAGAACTCTACTCTTTACTCATTCCACCCAAGGATGATTACAAACTGGTTTCATTCCACCCAGGGACGATGAGTAGTATTCGCTCTAGGATGGGGCGAATAGCAGGTTTGATGAGAAAAAAGTAAAATCTTGACAAATGGTAGCTCAAATCTGCCACTTAACTCTTCCTTCATTGCATGGGAGTGTGAGTGAGCATTTTTGAGCACTAGAGGCAGTTACAGGGGCAGTCATGGAGCCCCTAATTAGGGAGGAATATTCTCCCCCTGGGAAGGCATGATTTCCAAGTGGTGCCTCTGCATGCTCATCCAAAGAGACTATTAGGTATATAAAATGGTGAGTCTTCTCACTCCAAATATAGAAATAGATAAGGAGCATTTTGAGCAATGAAGTGCTACCATTTTATATCCTCACACCTTTTGATTTGTGCCTTTCACATCCTTGATCTCTTTTGGAAGGGAGGTCATTGGGTGATTATTGGAAGCGCAAATCTGGAACCAAAACCCAAAATTTGGCCATAACATCCTACCAAATTTTTCGACAACACCCCATAAGAGGTTTTGGATCCATCCTGTCCCCCGGGCGCCCTCCGTACTGCTGCAGTCCTAATCGCCCCACCCCAGAGAGATTAGAAATTTATAGCAGATTTCCTTTCTGTTATTTTTGCATCTGATTCTATGTTGCTTAGATAGGTTGTCATTCAAATTTCACATCATTTTCAGCTATTTTGACCATGTTTTTGTCATTTCCCACTTTTGCTACCATGTAGGTAACATCATCAAATTATTGGTGATAGAGGCAAAATTGGAAAAATATGACCTTCTGGGTCTTTCCAAAATACCCCATTTTACCTAACCCCCAACTTTGCAAGTGATTTGAAGCTTCTCAGATGTGACATTTGGGATTGTGCTTTCTGATGTTTTGTTGTAGGTCTAATCGTCCCACCCCGGGGTGATTAGAAATCCATGGAAAATTTTTTGACTGTTCCATTTGCAGTGCCCTCCTAGTAATGTCCTCATGCTTCTATTAAATTTTTAGATCATTCTGATGCTATTTGGTTATCGTTTTAGTTATTTTTCGCATGCACTAATCGTAGGCTTGGGGATTGCATGTTTCATTTTATCTATAGCTGCTACTGACTATTTTCTATTTCCTTGAATGTAGGATCTCAACATTAGAGGAGTAGCAAGGAGTCAAGACTCATCAACACAAGCGACGATGACGTTTGGTCTGCCCATTCTACATGTGGGCATGCATAAGAAGGAATACCATCTATTGATGTGACAAGAACATATTTAACGCTCCTAGCCCATGAAAAGGGAGGAGACAGATTGTAACTAGGTTCTAAAGCATATTAATAAAAAGGGTTGTACTCCATATTTGCTTTTATACCTTGTTTCAATGTGTTTATGTTTCTCTCCTTTCATGCATTTCAGTTCATAGGATTTAGCATTAAGTTTAGTTTCGTTTACATCGCATCTTGGCATTTCATTTTTGTTTTCATATCCTTGTGCCACCAGTGGTGATCATGATGGGACCTTGTCCTCTATTTTTGAGATCAGAAATCTGGTCAAAACTTGTTTGTTTTTGCTTGTAGGTACCAAGTTTTTAAATGTTGGACTGTTGTTTGTTCTAGTCGGTGACGAGTACAGAGCTAAAATTCATACCACCCTGGGGTGAATGGGCATTCGTTCCACCCTATGATGAATACAGCTCTATTATTTCATCCCACCCAGGGATGAATAACTCTCTGTGCAGTTTCATAGTAGAAACTTAGAGGCATCCTATTTGGGCAGAGAAGAGGTAGAGGTCCTAAACACCTTCTGTCATTTTATATTTTCTATTTTTTGGTTATTTTCTTGCTTAGGTAAAGTTTTTACTGCATGTTTGCTTTCTTTTATATAAAATACAAAGAACCCCACACATCACATGGCAATTTAAATAACAAGGAGCTAGTCATAAAACCCTAGCCCTTGATCAAGACCAACGGTGGATTTCATCACCACCTTGGCTTGAATTTTTGCATCCATAACCCCGATCACTACTATTGCTAGACATAAATCCTGATGAAAGCTGACCAAGTGTAGCTAGGGTGATTCCCAATGCATGAGGATAAGTCTTCTATGGTAGGTGTTAAAAATAGGGTGATCCCCATTTCGTACTGCCTATGTTCCACATACCATTCTGCTCTCACATACCAATAATTTCCCTCACGTAAGGGAGGGTATATAGAGAGGTTTGGTATAATAGCCTGGCAATGGTATATCGAAGGGGTGACCATTTTTGGGAGTCATAAGAGCCATCATATTGCATTTGCCCACCCCTTTCACATATACAAAAGGGAGCACGAGGAAGACTATCGCATTCCTCAAGAGCAATACACAGCACAGGAGCAATACACCTCCACACCTACTATTTACCAGAATCACCTACTGATGCTAGAACCTCGGGTGAATGCCACAAACCTCGATAGAGGAAAGCGACCTGTAGAGATCTCGGATCATCACAACCAAGATAAACATGTAGGAGAGGCATCTAGGCCCCCTAGACCTAAGACAACAAAACAAATTGACTTGGCATTTGCCAAACAAGTCATCCACCAAGCGCAAATAATGTAGCTTGAGCAATACCAACAACAATTGGAGCACCTGTATCACTTTAGCAAAGAGCACATTCGGTGTCAAACAGATGAGTTGCTCCATAACACTATGCCTGAGAGGGTTCCAACTCCTCACACCCAAAGAGCAAAACTATATGAGATGCATAACCCCTTGGTGTGCTACAAGTCCCCACGACCTTACCAAGTGTTGCCTTCGAGACCTCCTAGACTTGAGCGAGATGCCACTCCCAAGAACAATGATGGGCACCCTCTACGGGGACCCACCCATGTTCATAGGTCTCGTCTAGAAACTCCTCAAGAAGCCAATGAGGAGTATGAGTAAGAATAAGAGCGGTCCAAAATGCCCTACCAAGGTAGAGGGGGTGCTATCCAGCCACCCCTCCATAGGCCTCAATTTTCCCACAACCCACAGCGGGAACTAACCAAGGAGGAAGAGATAAAATATTTCGATGCATATAAAGCACTGCTAGAGCGCTTAGAGTCTATGGAGACCAAGATTTCTGGGCCTAAAAATCCCACTTTATGCCAACTCTGTAGTCACCCAGTGCATCCGTCAGTGCCAGCACCCCTTACCCTGAACACTTTAAGTTTCCCTAGTTGGCAATCTTTAGAGGTGAGGAGGATGCCCAAGAACACGTGACTAGATTCTTGAGCCAATGATTTGGAATTCAAGACAATGATGCTCTTCTGCTAAGAACATTTATAACCACGTTCGCATGCCTTGCCTCAGATTGGTTCACTCAATTGCCAAAGCACAACATTAGTAACTTAGATCAGTTAGTGGATGCATTCCTTGAATGCTTCACCTTCAAAACCAAGAATGAGGCATCACTAAGCAACCTAGCCAGCCTCAGGTAGTATGAGGAAGAAACCATGGTGGCCTATGGGAACCGGTGGAGGACTTTGCTTTCAAAGCTGCCCTACCTCCCTCCTATGTTCGACCTCACCCAAATGTTCTCAAAGAGATGTTTGAGATCGATCTTTGTGATATTGAAGATACAACAATATGCCACTTTAGAGGAAGTTCTAGCGTAAGCCAAAATTATTGAGGAGATCAAGATTCAGGATGGTGAGATAGCCAAGCCAAAGAAGAAAGAATGGTCTAAGAACACCAAAATAGGGACCACGCAACCGAAACTCATTGTGGTCAATCAAGTTGCTATAAAAATCCCTAAGCCTGCACAAGCAACACAGCCCCAAAAGGCTAACTATCAGGCGATGCCTCTTAACATTTATGACAGAGAAAATTAGAGGCAAGAACAAAATTAGCAGCGTTGCCCTAGGCGATAATTCACACCTTACACAGAGTCCAGAGACTCCCTGTTTGACCGCTTGTCAGTAGCAAACTTGATCAACCTGCCCGAGAGTCAACCCATAGACCCCAATGCACCAAAACCTAAGGGCTATAGGGAAGAATTGTACTACAGGTTCCACAGATGGAAGGGACATGACCTTAATGCATGTTGGAAGTTTAAAGTATTGGTGCAAGACCTAATAGATAACAAGACATTAGCAGTGGATAATCCCGTGGCACCAAGAAACCAATAAATGGAGGTATTTAAGGACCCCTTGCCTGCCCATGATGCATAGGCAAAGACCCTATAAGTCAATGAGGTAACACAGAACTACCCCATGTAGGGGTATGTAGGGATGATCAGTATAGTGACTCGAAACAAGAGGTACCCGAGCACAGCTGCCCCTATGGTAGCTACAAGAGAGGTTCCAACAATGTCACAACCACAACAACACCTTACACAACCTACTCCACCTAGAACAGTGGCCATGATTTGAACCAAACTCACCCAGATTTTGAGGACCACATCGGCTAGGCTCTCCATCTATGAGCTCATACAACATTCATCGCCCCATCGAGAAGCTCTAATGGAGATACTAAAAGCCATTGAGTTATAGCCCCATGAAGCAAACTCCTTCAAAAACTTTGTGGGACATGTCAAACGATGCACTGAGCCAGTCATCACCTTTTGAGAGGATGAATTGAAATCGATGGCTAGTGACATGGCGGATCCACCCCTGCACATCATCGCATGGGTCAACGGGATTCCGTATAAGAGGGTATTGGTGGACACTGGCTCATCCAGTAATATCATTACAATAGTAGCCTTGAAGCACCTAAATTTGCCTGCATCTCACATAGTGGCCTCCACCTATACACTACGAGCATTCAATGATGCAATATGCTCGATAGTTGGCACAATTGTCCTACCCATCCAAGTGGGACAAAAGACTATACCTACATTGTGCCACATATTTGAGGGTGATATGGCCTATAACATCTTGCTGGGTCGGCCATGGATCAGGGACATGAAGTGTGTCCCTTCGATAGCTCATCAGTTCTTAAAGTATACATTTGAAGGGCAAGTGCATGTAGTCCTGGAAGACTTGGAGCCCTTCAAGTATTGCAATACAGAGCAGCTAATGCCGCAATCGACCCTTCCATCAAAGCATTTGGATTTTTAGTTGAATCCATCTAAATAGGGTCTTATTCTGCAAGAATCCCCATTGAAAAGTCCATCAAATTCCCAACCGAGTCCATCTTCATCATCTGGTCCTTCACCAATGATGCCACCTACGATGGCCACACCGAAGGACAAAGGGAAGAAACCCCTGGAAGAGGCACCGCCATCAGTCTCAACCATATCTACCAAGGAGATGCCTAGAAGAATGGAATTTGAGGCTCCTAGTTCACCCGACATGGAGTGGACTTAGGAAGAACTTTCATTCCCTCCCCCTCAATCACCAAAAATCATCATTGAAATGGCCAATAAAGGCCTGGGGGAGTATCTGGTGTGGAATATTGTAGCAACACCTACACTGGAGTCCATGCAAGACATGGGGAGACCTCGCCTCCCCATCGGTACTATTGTTCCTCTAGGCTACCCACTAAATAAGACAAACTTTGTGTATGGGGGCCTTGATAATGGCATTGAAACTTACATGCAAGAAGAAGAAGATGAAGAGCCTTTTGATGAAGACATCAACTATTTTTCCAACCCAAATTTCTCTTTGAGATACCTTGGCCAATGCAATTGGCATGGATATGGGTTGGACAGATATGAGCAAGGAGTGCGCATTCTTTGCCAACAAAGATATCAGATGCCATACAACAAGTCAGGAGTAGGGTTCAACCACCCCCTATCCCTGGACATCTTGGTAGAAAACATGCAAAGGCAACAAGGATGGGTTGGCATTAGATCCATATGCCAATCCTAACACAACATATACATTGGGGGATTATCTCCCATTGTTGACAACCAACCTTGTTGACCTTCACAACCCCTTCCCTTTGATCGAGAAAGGAGAAAGCTCGAGAGCTCACCTACAAGGGGGATATAGACAAGGTCAAGAAGGATCTTCAGAAGACGAGTCAGAATATGAGGTAGCACCATGGGACCCCTTTGAATCGGATAGCAATCACTCACAAGTGACCCCCATGGATGATTATCAAGAAAGCCTCTTGGCAATGTTCCCTTTGGATGCTCCAATCGAGCAAGTGCCACCTCAAGAAAATTAGGTCCCCCCTTAGAGAGCGGAGCAACCCTAATGGGGCCAGATCAATTTGCTCGAGCAGGATGAGCCTCACATGCCATAAATAGTTGTTGGAACCAACGAAGGCCTTTGGATCTTCGACAGTGATTATGAAGATGAAACTGAGATGGCATATCTCAATCACATGCGGTAGATGCAATAACAATACCCCCTGGATATTAACGACATATTTGAACAACTAAACATAGGGCTAGGGCATGAGTGGCACCTAGACCCAGTGCAGTGGGACCAAGTGTTGCATCCGTAACTTTGGGCATACATAGAGCACCTTTCGCCCAGAGACCCTATAGCGATATCAGTGTCGAGGGCAGACCCTGTCCTCCTCCCCACACATAGGGCTGATCCATTCGTGCCAATACCTCCAGAGCTAGATCCGAAGCACAAAAATCATTCAAGATGTCCGAGTAACCACACCCGTAGTAATGGAGACCAAAATCATTTCATCAACATGATCTCCATTGACTTAACCGCCCCCATCCACAATCCATCTGATCCAACAAAGTCATTATATCTAGACATAGATGCCATAGACTGGGATCACGTCAATTCACCACCATCCCCATCAGAGTACTGGCCTTGCGATGAGATGCTTCATTTTACCCCAGGACCAACTCAGGATATCTTCCATGCTGAAGAGGAACCCGAGGTTCCCAATGTAGATCTAAACTCAGCAAATGATATCCACTTGATCCCAACTCCACCCCAGTTGGAGGATGGATCCCACATGTCGATCGAGGAGACGACTGACGTAGACATCGACTTTGATCCAATGAATCCATAGATTATCAAGTTGGGGGTAAGTCTATCCCTCGAAGAGCAAGACGACTACATTGCCCTTCTCAAAGAGAAGAAGGAGGTTTTTGCATGGTCCTACAAAGACATGTCGAGGCTAGATCCATAGCTAGTCATGCATAACCTAATGCTTGATCCGACAGTCAAGCTAGTTAAGCAAAAACTACGTAAGATGCACCCAACAGTGGCCTTAATGGTCAAATATGAATTACAAAAGTTGTTGGATGCACAGTTTGTCATCTACGTGGATTACCCACCATGGCTGTCCAACATGGTGCCCATCAAAAATCTTGACGGGAGGATTCGCATATGCACTAATTTTTGAGATCTAAACAAAGCGAGTCCTAAGGATGATTTCCCCTTGCCAAGTATCGATGCATTGGTAGATGCTATAGTGGGCCATGAAATGCTTTCCCTCATGGATGGTTTCTCGGGATACAATCAGATTCGTATCAATCTTGAGGACCAACTAAAAATGGCATTCACAATGCCTTGGGGGACATTTTGTTATAAGGTCATGCCCTTTGGCCTTAAAAATGTTGGTGCCACCTACCAACATGCCATGACATACATCTTCCATGATCACATGCATAAAACTTTGGAAGATTACATGGATGATTTGTTGGCCAAATCTCTTTTGCGCCCAGATCATCTCGATGACTTAAGCAAGATCCTCGATCGCCTCATGGAACATAAAGTCAGACTGAATCCCAAGAAGTGTGTATTTGGCATCACATCTGGAAAACTCTTGGGTTTCATAGTCTCAAAGCGAGGCATCGAGGTGGACCCAAACAAAGTCAAGGAAATCCTTGAAATGCTTCCCCCAACTACCATCAAGCAGCTCAGAAGCTTGTAGGGAAAGGTCACGTCAATCAAGTGCTTCATAGCATAGCTATCTGACAAGTGTCGACCCATGAATAAATTATTGCACAAGGGGTAGCATTTCACTGGGATGACGAGTGCCAGTCAGCCTTCGATGGTATTAAACAATACTTGGCTTCACCACCAGTATTGGCACCACCTAGACTAGGAGTGCCATTCTACTTATACATCTCAGCTACTGAGGTGGCATTGGGCACCATGCTAGCCTAGAAAAATGAACTACACAAAGAACAGGCTACTTACTATCTTAGTCGCACCCTGGTCAGTTATGAACTTAACTATGCATACGTTGAGAAGATCTGCTTGGCAGTGGTGTTTGCTACCAAAAAGCTATGCCATTACATGCTGAGCAACATGATGTATGTTGTGTCTAAGGAGAATCCATTGCGATACATGATGAGTCATACTTATCATAGTAGCCGCATGACAAAATGGATCATGTTGTTGATGGAGTTTGACATCGAGTTCATTGGACAGAAATCCATCAAAGGTCAAGTCATCGCCGATCAACTAGCAGAGGCTCCTCTCGAAGACGATCAGCCTCTGACCATAGAGCTACCCGATGATGGGGTCTTCCATGTCTCAGAATCACCATATTCTGATGAGCCTGAGTCACAAGCCGACATAACCCTATTTTTTGATGGTTCTAAATGTGAGCAAGGGGGTGGCACGAGAATTGTATTCTTCACACCACAAGGGGATCCAATGCCTCTATCATTTAAATTAGATTTCCCGTGCACCAACAACAATGCCGAATACGAAGCCTTGCTCATAGGTCTTCAGACAACAATCACCATGAACATCAAATGATTGAACATCTTTGGTGATTCGTTTTTAATTGTCAACCAAGTCAAAGGGGTATTCCAATGTAAATGCCTAGTTCTGCGGGCCTACAAAGCCCTTGTGGACAAATTCCTGGCAAATCTTGAATGGTACGACATCGAGGCACTCCCTCGATCATCGAATCATTTTGCGGACACTATGGCCTCCTTGGGGTCACTAATCCTGCATGACATCTCTGGTGATATGACAACCATTCAAGTCAAAACACTATCGCAACCAGCGATGGAGCATGCAAGCTCTGACTTAATGCCAAGAATCCACCTGATCCAGATTGAACCGTCCCTAGAAAAGTTCTCTCGAATCCATGATTGTCTGAATCATGCCAACTGGGGGTCCTTGTTCTCCCCTACTCCCCTTAATAGCAACACAACGCTATTCTTACAAGTTCTTTCCCGCTCGGCTTTTGCTAGGGATGACCTTCAAGAGGGATTGGTTTTTCATACTGTCAAGTTTTCCGATCAACAGGATTGGTACACGCCCATACGAGATTACCTCAAGTTAGGTAACCTCCCACTTGGATTGACGCACGCCACGAAATGATCATTCAAGCAAAAAGCGGCAAAACATGTCTTGTTAGGAGACATTTTGTACCATCGCAGCTACGAAGGAATCCTCCTTCATTGCTTGGACCAGCAGGAGTCCACTTGGGCAATCACCCAAGCGCACGATGGTACATGCGGTGGCCACTTCAGCGGTATGGCCATCGCAAAGCGCATTCTTTGCATGGGCTATTATTGGCCATATTTAGAGCGAGATTGTTGCACATATGTAAGGAAGTGCATGAAGTGTCAACACCATGCCAATTTGACACATGTACCTTCTCAGGCCTTGCAGTCGATCCAATCGGCTTGGTCATTTTTGTAGTGGGGCTTAGATCTAATTGGAAAGATCTCCCCTATGTCGTCAGGTCATCACACGTTCATCATAATGGCCACAGAGTACTTCACCAAGTGGGTGGAAGCAATTCCGCTTACCTCTACGACTGGACCCCGCATTGTGGAGTTCATTTTACATAACATCATATGTCATTTTGGTATTCCATCCAAGATCATCTCGGATAATGGGACGTCATTTAAGAACAAAGACGTGCGTGCTTTGACCACAAAGTACAAAATTCAGCATAGTTTTTTGACACCTTATTATTCGCAGGAAAATGGGCAAGCAGAGGCATCAAACAAAATGCTAGTCACCATCCTCAAAAAGATAGTCACAGATAGTCATAAGGATTGGCACATTCAAATCCCACTTGCTCTATGGGCTTATCGCACTAGCATCCGGATGCCCACTGGGGCAACTCCATTTTTGCTGGTGTATGGCTCTGAGGCAGTCATGCCTCTAGAGTTGGAAATACCTTCCCTACGCATATCAATGCAAGAGTTCATCGATGATGACACTGCATGGCAAGCCCGGTTAGACCAACTTACGTTGCTCGATGAACGATGCGTCAATGCTCTCGAGCATTTGTGTATCTATCAAGAGCGACTTAAGAAAGCATACAACATGAAAGTTCACCTGAGGGACTTTCAGGTTGGTGACTTGGTCTTAAAAGAGAACCAACAAAATTCTAATTTGCCGCCCCATCTAAGGGACAAGTTCATGGCAAACTGGTTAGGTCCTTATGTCATCGACAGTAAAATAGGACCTGGAACATACCGGCTAGCCTCTCTTGACGGAATCAAGGAACTAGAACCCTTGAACATCAGTCATTTGAGGCCATTCCATATCTAAGAGAGCCATAGCCCAAACCAAAAGCTCCAAGGATTCCCATAATCGCTTGGTCAACCCCCCAAAATGCCCCAAAGGTACCCATAAACCCTTTGGTCAAACCAAAAGCTCCAAGGATTCCCACAATCGCTTGGTCAACCCCTAAACACCCCAAAGGTACCCATAATACCTTTGGTCAAACCAAAAGCCCCAAGGATTCCCACAATCACTTGGTCAACCCCCAAAAGCTCCAAGGATTCCCATAATCACTTGGTCAACCCCAAAAATCCCCAAGGATTCCCATAATCGCTTGGTCAACCCCAAAAAGCTCCAAGGATTCCCACAATCACTTGGTCAACCCCCAAACGCCCCAAAGGTACCCATAATCCCTTTGGTCAAACCAAAATCTCCAAGGATTCCCACAATCGCTTGGTCAAAATCACCCAAAAATGCCCCAAAGGTGCCCACAAACCCTTTGGTCAAACCAAACGCACCAAAGGTACCCATCATCCCTTTGGTCAAACCCAAAAGCTCCAAGGGCTCCCACAATCGCTTGGTCAAAAATAAGACAATTCAAAAACAATAAAATCATCAAAAATAACAAAAATTTGCATCTCATTTCCATGCATACTCAAAATCATCACAACAATAAAGAACTCTTTTGCATCTCATCTTCATACTCACAAAAATCAATCCATCGAAAACACAAAAATAATAGCTGCATTACGCATCACATCCATACATTGCATATTTGTTGGTCATACAGGTCAAAGGCACCATAGACTATAATTACTCAACAAATCCATCATTTTCCACATTTTTCCACTCTATAAATAGTCCATCAAAAATAAACGCCATCCATAGTTTCACCATATCATGCATCAGTTGTCTTCTAATGTATCTAGAGTTTTCGTCATTCAGTTGTCTTTAGATTTCTAGCCAAATATTGTACAAAGTTAGACAAATTTTATGAAGGTAGAGTTCTACTTGGATCACACCTTGTTACGTAGCATCCCAACACAAGTTAAAACACATAAAAATTCCCAAGTTGTATGAACGAAAGATGGAACCTGCACAACAATCCAGGATACCATCTAGTGAAAAGGTTATCTTGCTCATCCCCCTGTGCAAATGACCCCAAAAATGCTGAGAGTTGGCAAAAGGACAAGCATCTTCCCTACCCAATTCCCCAAGAATCCCAAGTTCTCAAAACGTTGCAAACATCAAAAAATTTGCAAAAGTCAAAACTCCAAAATTTGACATCACAACCAAAGTGCATACATCAAAAAGCACATACAATAGTGATTCTCATCACTCAATATTCAAATCCCTTGCTCAAAATAAAAAACAAAAATAAACAGTGATTTTTATCACTATATAAGAGCAAGTATCCCAATACAATTGAAGAAAATAAGGGAGTCAAACTTGAATCCCTGGAACTCTCAGCATTCAGAAGGTCATGAGGTAAACCTCAGTATCGATTTGGTGGATAGCCTATCGGTCACTGGTGGCAAACCTCCCGCATGATGATATATCTGTCACATTAACTTGTGTGCAGATCAATGTTTGCATGTGGATGAGCTAGCTTATGGTATCCTAGATAGCACCACAAATTAATCTGACTAAATACAATAAAGGAGTTAGTGGAGCTAATTAGGTGATCCTCAGTACAGGTTTGGTTGATAGCCTATCTGGCACTGGCGGTATCCTGACAAAAACCACATAAACGAACTCAATTGCACACACAGGGATGTGAAATAACTTGGTCAAAGACACGTCGGATTCATACCTTGTTCAAAAGTCTTGTAAGATAAAAGTATAGTCTTGGCTAGTTAGTTAAAACATCTGAGTCTCAGAAAACCTTAACTACATTCTAAACCAACTGTGATATCTTTCATCCTTGCATCGCCATCAGAAAATACAAAAAATAACATGTATACATAAAAAGTCATTTACCACAGCAATCGCCTAGGACAAAAAGCCATAAGTTCTAAACAGTCTATGGTGCCACCGCCAAAAATCACAAATTCAATTCATCCATTCCATTTGCATATCATATCAATTAGAAACATTAAGCATTCATCGCAAAATATCCATACATAATGTAAATTAACATGCATCCATCAAACATCAGTCACTATGCATAAAATCAAATCACAACACGTGTATAAACAAAAGAAAGTCATCTGTATATATATATCATCAAAAATGCCCATAGGCTACAATAAACCGGTCCTCTGACCTCGCACAAAGGCAAAAGCTCAAAAACCCCCAAGCCTAGGGCATCGGCCACCATGATCACGTAGGATCGGTGTGACGGGAACTACCCTCCATGGTGTGGGTCCTATGGGACCCCTCAAGGCGGTTGCTGCTAGCCCTCGCATCATGCCTACTAGCGCCTCCCTCATCCAGTCGCCTGCATCGAGAGGATGCTGACTGCTCAGTCTCGCTCCCTCTCGTACGATGTGATGATCCACCTCCACTAACCACAGGGATCCACCCATCGAGGTGGATAATCTCCACCTCCAGCTCAAACCGATGCCGAATCAAGTCCATCTCCCACTGACGAACCATCGCCAAGTTCTCATTGCATTGTGCCAGCTGCATCCACAGGAGATCCATCTCCCATGCAGCATCTGTATCCCCATCCCGTCGGTGGTACGTAGCAAATGCATTCTCCCTCTCTGCCAGCTACATCCGTAGGAGATCCCTCTCCTGCAGCGCATCCCCGAGCTCCTCATCCCATCTTCGGAGTAGCCCCTCCAATCACGCTATCTCGGCATGCAACCCTGCCTTCATATCCTCTAGGACTACCTGAGGCATCGACATCTCCGAAATGGTAGCCTGCTCTAGCTCCCACTACTCTGGGACGTCCTACATATCTGACTACTCTAGAACCCCAAAATCATCCCCCCAAGCTGTCCACCTCTACCATGTCCGCATCCAGTGAAACCCCCTAGCCCTCTCCTGATGCCTCTACATCCTCACCACCTACTACTACCACCTCTACACCCCCTAGAGGCCCCTCACCTCGCCACCATCGCAAAGTCCACCACTGGTCATACTCAACGATCACCTCGACGTTGTCCATATTAAGAACATCAATCGTTGCATCCGACTCCTCACCCAGGTGCATGATGATCAACCAGGCCAGAGTCCTCTCATCACCCCGACGTCGATAGATCAAAGGCTCACCAGGCAACCCCTGGCGCACCCCAAACTATCATGTCACTTGAATTTTTTTTCGATCAGCCATCTCCCTCGATGCACCCACCAAAGCCACTCTCTAGCCTTAAGCCAGGCTAGACAGTCCCGATATGGGCACCAAAAAACCTCCCCTAGAGCAAGCCGAGCGAAGGCATCGACATAGTGCCCTATGACACCTACCCACCACCGACTCTATCCCTGCTCCTTAGACCACCGCCATAGAGCCGCATACCCTATCTCTCTGTCAACCATCTCCGCCCGAGTCATCCACGGCAACCCCACCGGCCTCTCCATAGCTATGTGCTACCAAGCCCAGCCCTACAATAGATAACTACATCCAATACCCTTTCACCTCCGACAACGGACCTCGTACAACTCATCATAGAGCTGTGCCAGTAGAGTCTGTCCCCATCTCATAATCATAGGTGCCTCCGTTGGACACTCGACCAGTCTGAAGACCACCTCCAGCAGGTTCCAAGGGAACCTCGCACCTGATGAGTCAGGCAATAGCATGTTGGAAATGAGGGTCATCAGTAATGCATGCCTCACTCCCAACACGCCCCTCTCTAGCCACCATCGCACCAAAATGCTACCAATCTAGTAGTCACCCTCTGCCCTCTCCATCGGGCTGTCCACACCCAACTCCTCCCCATGACCGAAGCATCGTGTCAGCACTACTATCCACTGATCACGCAGAGTAGTCCGAATAGGAAGTCCATCTATCAAAATCCGTAGAATCCGATAGACATCCTCCAGCGTCACCATCATCTCCCCTATTGGGAGATGAAAGGTATTGGTTCGGGGATCCCAAAAATTGATCAGGGCCATCAGATAGGCCCGATCCCCCACCATAGGCTCTAGCCGAGTCACCTGCTTGAGCCCAAGGGCATCAAGCCACTCCCAATCAGCCAAAGTCAGTGCCTCCCATGCTTCAGAGAAAATCGTAGGCACACGGTACCGGCTCTTCACAACCTGCAAAAGAAAACAAAACAAAAACATTAAAAACATGATAAATTGTACAACAATAACATGAATATACAGCAATGCATAAAACAATGTACAACTAAAAATAGACAAATAACGATAAACAAAATTCAAAAAAAAAAATTCAAACAACATTTGTCAGTCCTAGGGTTTTTAACTCTACGTTTAAACTGATAAATAAAAACAAAATTCAAAAAAAAAATCAAACAACATTTGTCAGTCCTAGGGTTTTTAACTCTAAGTTTAAACTGATAAATAAAAACAAAATTCAAAAAAAATTCAAAAATAGTTTGTCAGTACCTAGGGTTTTTTAACTCTACATTTAAACTGATAAATAAAAACAACAACAAATTCAAAAATAGTTTGTCAGTACCTAGGGTTTTTTAACTCTACGTTTAAACTGATAAATAAAAACAAAAAAATCAAAATCAAAATAACAGTTTTTCATTAACCTCAAGTTTATAACTGAAGTTCACAAATAAAAACTCAGAATAAAAACAATATTTCTAAAGCTAGGGTTTTCTCTAAGTTTAACCTAGGGTTTTAGTTTAAAAACAAAACAACAAAAAGAACGCATTTGAATCTAGGGTTTTTTAAACGAAAATACAAAAATTTAAATTCAAACAATTTTTCTAAGCTAGGGTTTTGCTCTCAGTTTAACCTAGGGTTTTAGTTTTAAAACAATAAAAACATCGCTTTTCAACCTAGGGTTTCTTGTAACCTTAACAAACATACAAACAAAAAATAAAAAACATTTCATTTTAGCCTCGGGTTTTACCTTAGTTTAAACGGAAAAACAAATTCAAAATAAATTACGATTTTAAAAACTATAAAATAAAACACAAGATCACTAAACAAGAAGGAGCACTTACCGGTCTCGCTTCGGCTCCACCACTCGATCCGGTTCATGAACTCATGGTGTTAGGAAAAATTTGACAGCGCTTCGCTTCACAGAATCGACCTCCTCCTCCTCCGAGCTCCAAATCGCCAGAAAAATCAAATGCAAATGAGCCCAAACCCTAGTTTTGGCCCTTAAATAGGCTTTTAGGCCTGTAATCATTTCACCCTGGGACGAGCACTCTAGTTAGCGCTCGTCCCACCCTGGGATGATTACAAAACTGGTATTCGCCCCACCCAGGGATGATTACAGAGCAACAATTTCAAAAACAGCAAAAACTACACAAAATGCACAAAAACAGACAACAAAATTGTCCAATAAGAGTGCTTTTGCACTTGACATTTCGGGCATGCAAAACAGACGTCGGGGTCACAAATCCTCACTATCCTACTCCCTAAGAAGGCTACCATAGCCAGACCACTCCACGGGAGGACGGATTGTAGAGAATTTCATCCCCAAACGGCGTCCCAAAAAGGGTCCAAACCCACCCAAAAATAGCAATAACATTGCCGAACAAGGCGCATTTGTGCCTCTGCTTCTTGGCATGCAAAACAAATGTCGGGGTCACAAATCCTCACTATCCTACTCCCTAAGAAGGCTACCATAGCCGGACCGCTCCATGGGAGGATGGATTGTCAAGAATTTCATCTCCAAACGACGTCACCAAAAGGGTTAAACACCCACCAAAAATAGGTCTAAATGTTGGGAAACTGCACACACATTCAAAGATAAACAACTGAAAGGCACCCTTACCTAAGTCATCTTGGGTCAAGCGACTCGTCGCTTTTCTCATTTTGGTCATTCCCTCATCGATTCGTCGCTTGAGGGGGTAGTCACACTTAGTCACCAATCAACAAATACACACCCAATCAAGGAAATGGCACGCATTCAAAGAATCATTGACAAAGATAATCATGCCCTTGCTTGGGGCAACAAACAAGCAATAATCACAAGCTGATCAAACACTTGGCATTCATGAATCATGAACTCAAGGTTCCCACAGACAAAAGGTTGCGCCCTTTGCCTATTCATGACTGATCAATGTCCAAGCTCAAGTAACACCTCACCGAAAAATGTTAACACTTGAATTAAGTTCCTTCACTCGTCAGAAGCAAGGATTCAAGAATGCATGCCCTTTCCATACTTGGGGCATCAAAAGTTGGTTAGGTTACTGAGAAACCCTAATCATTAGTGCTTTGGTTATCTATTTTTTCTCAGCACTGTGCCACGCACAACGCATCCCAAAAAGGGGCATCTATAGACACCAAAACAACACCAATCCGATTATGTGACTGCAAACACTGATCGCATTGACACACACAGCCCCCAAGGCAGCCCCTAGAGGTTAAAAAGTGGTCCTAACCACTCACACAGTAGTTTTGGAAGGTTAGAGGTCAATTTGGCACCTTTCAAGCACTCTGCTCTCTACTCGTTCCACCCAGGGACGATTACAAACTGGTATTCGTTCCACCTAGGGACGATTAGTAGTATTCGCTCTAGGGTGGGGCGAATAGCAGGTTTGATGGGAAAAAAGTCAAATCTTGACAAATGGCAGCTTAGATCCACCACTTAACTCTTCCTTCATTGCATGGGAGTGTGAGTGAGCATTTTTGAGCGCTAGAGGCAGTTACAGGGGCAATCATGGAGCCCCTAATCAGGGAGGAATCTTCTCCCCCCTAGGAAGGCATGATTGCCAAGTGGCGCCTCTGCATGCTCATCCAAAGAGACCATCAGGTCTATAAAATGGTGAGTCTTCTCACCCCAAATATAGAGATAGAGAAGGAGCATTTTGAGCAATGAAGTGCTATCGTTTTACATCCTCACACCTTTTGATTTGTGCCTTTCACATCCTTGATCTCTTTTGGAAGGGAGGTCATTGGGTGATTATTGGAAGCGCAAATTCGGAACCAAAACCTGACATTTGGCCATAACATCCTACCAAATTTGCTGAAAACACCCCACAAGAGGTTTTGGACCCATCCCAAGTGGATTGGTGCCAAAACCGGGCCCCAAACGACGGGCGTCCTGCCCCCGGGCGCCCCCTGCGCTGCTACAATCCTAATCGCCCCACCCGGGAGTGATTAGAAATCTGTAGTAGATTTCCTTTCTGTTATTTTTGCATCTGATTCTATGTTTCTTAGATAGGTTGTCATTCAAATTTCACATCATTTTGAGCTGTTTTGACCATGTTTTTGTCATTTCCCGCTTTTGCTAACATGCAGGTAGCATCATCAAATTCCCGGTGATAGAGGCCAAATTGGAAAAATCTGACCTTCTGGGTCTTTCCAAAATACCCCATTTTACCTAACCCCAAACTTTGCAGGTGATTTGGAGCTTCCTGGATGTGACATTTGGGACTGTGCTTTCTGACATTTTTTTGTAGGTCTAATCGTCCCACCCTAGGGCGATTAGAAATCCGTGGTGAATTTTCTTACTGTTCCATTTGCAGTGCCCTCCTGGTAATGTCCTCATGCTTCTGTTAAATTTTTAGATCATTTTGATGCTATTTAGTTATCATTTTAGTTATTTTTTGCATGCACTAATCGTAGGCTTGGGGATTGCATGTTTCATTTTATCTACAGGTGCTACTAACTATTTTCTATTTCCTTGAATGTAGGATCTCGACATTAGAGGAGCAGCAAGGAGTCAAGACTCATCAATGCAAGTGGCGGTGACGTTTGGTCCGCCCATTCTACATGTGGGCACGCGGAAGAAGGAATACCATCTGTTGATGTGACAAGAACATATTTAATGCTCCTAGCCCCTGAAAAGGGAGGAGACGGATTGTAACTAGGTTCTAAAGCATATTAATAAAGAGGGTTGTACTCCATATTCGCTTTTATACCTTGTTTCAATGCGTTTATGTTTCTCTCCTTTCATGCATTTCAGTTCATAGGATTTAGCGTTAAGTTTAGTTTTGTTTACATCGCATCTTGGCATTTCCTTTTTGTTTTCGTATCCTCGTGCTGCCATTTGGGAAAGGTTCAGTTATCTGGGATGCTCTAAAAAGAGGAGCTAATTTAATCAAGCAGGTTTTGTTCTGGATTTGCAATAAGGGATCAAATGCTCTTTTTTGGGAGGATTCTTGGGATGGCCACCCTCCTATCTTGAATCAATATCCTAGGTTATGTTCCCTAAGCATTTTTTTCTTGGAAGCAAGCTGGTCTCATGTGGAGGACTTTAAAAAATCTAGTCTTTTGGAAATATGGGGATGTATAGGTGGAAAGATCTGTAAGAATGGCCCCAAGGGGGACTGGCCAAGTACAGAGAGGTGCTTGCTCTTATTATTATGGGGAGGCCTTGTTCTTCATTGAGGGGTAAAGATATTCTGGATTGGAACCCTGATACTAAGGGAACCTACTCGGTAGCCTATGGTTATTAGGTTCTTGATAAGAAAAAGTATGGGAGTCTTCCTGTCACTTGGTGGAAAAAGGTGTGGAACAAATTTTCCTGGCCAAAATGTAACTTCTTTCTCTAGTTGGTAGCTCGTAATAAATGCCTCACTTGGGATAATGTGAGGAAGAGGGGATTTCAGGGTCCTTTTTGTGTCCTTTGCAGTAAGAATGAGGATGACTCTTCTCATTTATTTTTCCAATGCTCCTTTGCCAGATATATTTGGCACCATTGGTGGAGCACCTAGAACCATCCATGTTTTCATGTGTTGTCCCTAGTGGAGTTTTGGAGTAGTCTGGGAAGACCTCCGACCAAGGCCCCCTTCCTTCGGGTGGCTTGGAATTTGGGACCTTCTTGCATCATCTAGAAAATTTGGCTTGAAAAGAACCGGTGCATATTTTAGGGTAGTTATTTGGTTGTTCAACAGATCTGGCAAAGGATCCTGTATATGGTTCAAGAAACCATCCATAGCAAATGTGATGTGGACCCTCTTTTGGATTCTAGGGAGGAGAAGGTACAACAAGCCCTTGGTCTCTTTGGGGATGGTGTGAACTCTTCTAGCCCTAGTAGGGTTCCTCAGCTCAACAAGAAGGTTAAGAGAGATGGTAGGTGGAGGCCACCCCCTAGAGGAGTTTTAAAAATTAATACTGATGGATCGTCCAGGGGTAATCCTGGACATGCTGGCATTGGCATTATTGGGAGAGATTCTACTGGTGGTGTTAGCTTTTTCTTTTCCATTTATAAAGGTGTTCACTCCAATAATTTTATGGAAGCTCTTGCAATTCTTGAGGCCTTGTAGAGGGGGTTTTCTCTTGGCTGGCATAGGATTATCTACGAGTCTGACTCTCAAATTGTGGTTAATATTTTAAATAGTAAAAGGGTGGAGGAATTTAATTGGTAGTTGGCCTCTATAGCCGTTCAGATTCTTAGAATGAGTGAAGAGTTTGAATTTATATCCTTTGTGCACATTCCAAGGGAATGGAATGTGGTTGTTGATTACCTGGCCAAAAGGGCTTCTGAGCTGCTCGATCCTTGGAGTATCGATAATTGGGAGAGTCTCCCATCTGGGGACTCTCAACGCCTATGGGAGTTGATCCACAAGGATGTATAGACTTAATGTGGTTTATTATTGTTGTCTTTTCTAGGTGTCATTCTAGTCTAGTGGTTTTAGCCTGTTTGGTTGTTTATTTGAGTCCTGGTTGGAAGCTCAGTTGTACTCTGTAATCCAAAATTTTTATCAATAAATTTTTACCCCTTTATTTAAAAAAAATATAACCATTGCGAGTAAATGTCTCCTAAAATTAACTGCCAATTTCTCCAATAAATTTTTTCTATGTTTCCTTAAACTAGCAAATTACTAGGCCTTATGAGTGAATTGCTTACTTTTCCAATCAAATTACTTGCAAGGAGAAAAATTTTCTTTGTACTTCCTAAGAAGTGAATAATTTTAGTTTGCAAGTGATTCACTTGCTAAGTTGATTGAAATGCTCCATATTTTGAAATATGGTAAAAAATCCCTTATTTTCTCATAATCATCAACTTTTCCTCACCAAGTATCATGTATTCCACTTTTCCATTGTAAACCCTTAAATTTCTAAAATTAATCCAATATCATTTTTTTCTCCACCAGCACCTATTCCAATGATGACACAATAAGTAAGGCCCTTCAAGGAGAAGGAAAAAAAATAATTAAAAATGAGGAATCCCTTTCCTCCTCCTTTAATTATAGAAGAGTTGTTAGAAAATCCAATAAGAGAGCTAAGGAGGGAAAATATCAAAATATCATTGGGAATTTAAGTTAAAATACCCTTAGGGGGTTCAACTTGGGGCCACAAACTAATTCTTAGAAAATAGAATATGGACCTTGGGCCCATCAATAAACCTAGTCCTAAAGATATGGAATTTCCATAAATTGGTAGAGTCCAAATGTATGACTTCATGGCCAAAAGAATCAAGTCACATATTAGATAGAGGAGTTTTTTTATATAAATAAGGGAGATAAGGAAGAAGCTAAAGGCAGTTGATGATCTAGCAATACGAGTAACCTATAGTTTGATGATCCAATTTTTTTTACTACAAGTGTAACCAAAATTATTGGTGGTATTTCTTAATCCATTGTATTAGGAACCTAAATAATATCATTAACTTCAACATCCTATTAGAGATAAATTTACTCAAAGACAATGACTATGTGGTTTTCTCTAAGATTATTGTTGTACTTAGCAAGAATCAGATGCTAATCCATTAAAGAATAATTTTTCATACTTCATATAGTTAAAATTTACCCTAAAAACTCTTAAATGAACAACTATGCTAAATATATAGTTGAAATAGATGAGAAACTAGCCCAATTAGTTTAAGGTGGAATGAAAGTTTCCTTACACCTATTAATCTAGATCATTTTGAACCAAAAGAAATATATATTCCTCTTAGATCAGCTAAATAAATTTGGAATAGATGGGCAACCACTTATATTGGTGGAGTGCACAAATTTACCTTTCCAAGAAATGAGGAAGACATCATACTACTTCTATGACAATGTGTATAATGTTATCATGGAGAAGATGAAGTGAAAGGATTTGAGGCTACAATAAGAGTCGAGAGAGTTATTCAAATTAGAACAATGGATCAATGAAGATTTTTTATTGGGATAAACATGGTACTTCATTTGACTTTATGATCTTTTAGCCATGTCCTTCAAGTTGTCATAGTTTATACTATATTAGTTGTTGAACCTTGAGTACATTAGGAAACTTAACTACATGGATATAACTTATTTCATGGGGCATAAGAAAACTAACTTCTACCCACTCAAGTAGTTCATGATGAAGATCACTTCCAAGTTGCATGGGTTCCACAAGGTGTTGGAGGATAGACTTAGATACATGGGTCTAGAGCAAGTCTAGGACATGTAGTTTTATGACCCAAGGAATATTTTAGAAAGAAGTTGAAACACTATAGTTTGAAAACCTTCTTTGTACATCAAAAGATATATAAAATTGAGAAGTAAGCAAACCCAAGCAAGGAGTTGGCCCTATCCACTCTAGTGAGTTCCTAGAGATATGAGGATGAAGTACCATTCCCTTTGAGTGGTACACATTTTGTATAGAACCAAATATTCGAGATAACTTGAACCCATATCTCAAGCCTAAACATCATGCCTTGGATGCATTGGGAAAGATAGGGTACTCAATTTTTTTTGTAGTAGTAGATAAGATATGGAATCAACATGGCAAAGAAACCAACATGATATATCTCATTCAATAAATAATTCTCTTCCATTTGTAATGGAAACTACCCAATGAGTACAAAGAGGATGAAAATAGTTTGATAAGCACTAAAAGGATATCTGAGTCTATCACATTGACCTCGTGCATCTACACCAAAAATTGTGATAGTTGTTGCACTAACCACACTTAATATCATTAATTCTATGATGCAAGAAATAACAAAATATAGCCTATAAAAATTTAAAGGTGACCCACATGGCTTAGTGTTTGAGAAGGTGGAATAAACATAGCAAAAAAATAGTAAACACCTCATCTCAAGGAGGGGAATTTTCCAAGGAGGAAATTCTCTTTAGTAGAGAACAACCACTATAATGGTCAACATCACTTTAACCTTTACTCTCCTTTTACTTTCCATTGCTCCTACTTATTTATCCACATATGCTTATTATATTCCTATATCTTTCTATTCTCCACTCTTTCTTCTATTACACTTCTCTCACCATCCACTAGTGTGGCCCATGGTTCTCCTGGAGGCACCTATCTTCAACCATAACCTTCATTTTTGGCACGACCTTGATCACTTCATTTCCATCACCCACAATCCAACTCACCAACTCAAAATCCTAGATGATTACACAATGTGTTCCTATTATTCATAACTAATCTCTCCACTTTTTGAAACATTGTCTCAGCTAGCATCAAGGATGAGTCCATCCATATTGTCATTCAATTTCATCTCCATGCAAATTGACCCATCCATTATATTATCTTACTCATGTTATGCTCATGCCAAGCCAAGCAACTCTTTATATAGTAACTATTGTCATTCATGTCACTTCTATGATATATCCTTCCAAAGCATCTCTAGTTACTAGTGAAGTTACAAGGCCTAGAACAACCTTTATTTTGAAGGTTACTAGCAAGGTTGAGGAGACAAATATCCAAATGGTATTTGATTTCCTCCCAAAGAAAGGAAATATTTAGAAAAGAGTACAATAGTTGAAAGACAAAACCTCTCAAGCTCCTATAACCATGAGGTTACAATTATCATATAGAGAAAAAATTATCATTGTAAAAACACTATAGAATGATGTTTCCAAAATAATCACATCCTATGATGACTTCACTATTAGGGTATCTGAGCTAATATTTGAGAAGAAATAATCCATACCAGATTATCTAACTTTTAAATCGATTATCCATAGTCATGACCATGTAAATTAATCATTTAACGAAAAATAATGATGTATTAAAGAAATAAAATATAGAGTTAGAGGAAAAGTGTCCTAGATAAAAGCTACAAAAGAACAACCTCAACAAGACATTGAAGCCTTAAAGAAATATGCCACTAAAAATGACCAACTAAAGAAATATATTGAGAACCTCAAGTCCTAACTTGTTGAGGCAGATAAAAAGACATAATAATTGTAGAATCGCTAACAATAGTTTGTGCAAGTAAAAGACTAATTAAGGAGGCAAAATGAACAATAAAAATGCCAACAACAAGACCAAGTAAAATAACTCCAAAAAATCCCAACATGTGAGAGATCAAAATATTTTCTAAGCTCTAAGGAAAAATAATGACATTAAAAATAAGGGGCAGTAACATATCTAGACAACAACAAATCTAGTATCAACCTTCGGGGTGATAAGGGTGATATTATTCTAGGAAAATATCAAATATAAAGTAATACGTGTCAAATGGTGTTTCAATTTTATATCCTACATGGAAAGCAACCCAAATCAAATGATTACGAAGGATAGCTACCAATAGGTGCTCAAAATTTTGGCTAAATATTAGCAACATAAGACCAATAGTTATGGATAGGTTAAAATATATATAATTAAGGAGCTAAATAGGATTCATAATGCTTAGAGAGACATACAACTCTACACATATGTGCTAACATCTCTAAAAGACTCAATGCAAGAGATGGTAATGGAGATTCAGGGGCTCATTACTATTAGATTGCTTGACAATGCTAACCCTAAGGGGAAACTCCTTGAGGATGACATCAATTATTTAATGATTAAATATGATAAGGATAAAGATGAATCTCAAGGTATAATCAAGCAATTAAAAAAACTAGCTCCATTGCATGCTAAGGTATAAGAGTTAGTGGACAAAAAAGATGAGTTGTGAGAGAAACCATTTGAGGACTTGGGAGGATACATAAAATACCTTGATAATATCCAAACACTATGAGATAAATAATGGTAAAATATTCTAGGTATACTACCATGAAGGTGAAACTAGAACCATAGTTTTGCAGTTTTGTAGAAAAAATTCACTTTTGAAGATTATATGCCCAAGGTTAAAGGTATTATTTTGGATATCTCAACAATCAAGTTTGGTAAGCAATTAAGTCACTAGAAATATAGTGACAAATCACTACCTTGGATAATTTTCAATTTATAAGGTTATAAAATAATGAAATTGACCACTTTGTTAGAGAATATTATATTAGTTGATATATTGTAATGAGTAGGATGTGTACATGTGTCATGCTAAGAATACTAAGAGTCTTGTATACAAGTTGTAATATAAGAATACAAAGGTCATGTGGAAAGCAATAGTCAAAAATTTGAAGAGTTATCTTGTATAGCTATATTATGGAGACAAAACTCCATAACTTGTATTGAATGTAGAGAATATCTCAAGATTATATTTTAGATTATTGAATAATATTGTATCTTTTCAATATTGTTGGTTTATAGAGATTTGTATATATTGATATTATTCTATAACTAAATATTTTTTATTGTTATTTATAACTTTAATATTGTGGCTATTTTATTGGGAATTGTGTTAATTTGTTAATTTCTATGGTAGTAAGGCTTTAAAAGCCAACAATGGTATAAAATCTACCACCTAACTCTATCCATTTTGATAAAGTTCATTTTATTAGCCACCATTATCAATATTTAACTTTGTCCACTTTTGATAAAGTTAATTTAAAGTTTGTCCACTTGGAAGGCAATGCATATTTGGACTCTATTTTTAAAGGTCTTATTGAGTAGAAATTTAGGGTTTTAGGATAAGTCACCATGATTTGGATGTTAGGGTCTTTCCACTTGGTTGAAGGAAAACCAATAAAGACTAGAACTCAACTATATTAATATAAAGGGTCAACTTAGAAGAGAAGTTGGACATTGATAGAGATAGCCAACTTAGAAGGTAGTTGCATATTTGAGGATATTCAGAGTCATCCTGACATTGATATTAGATTCTCTAGCAAGGAGGAGAATCATATTGGGTTCTTAGGTGTGATCTAAGACATTAAATATTTTATATAGATAGAGGAGTAATGTTGCTACAGAGATTAAGTAGATATTAAAGAACATTCAAGATTCTCATAAGAAATAGAGAAGCGGAGAAGAAAGTATAGAGAGGAAAGAAGAATAAATAAAGCACAAAGAATGGAAGGTGAAAACACCATAGTGGAGTATATAGCAAGTGTTTTTGTAAAAGGATAAATCCTAAGTAGCCTTGTAGAAAGATAAAGCCCAAGTGGCCTTGTACAAAGATAAAGTCTAGATGGCCTTTTAAATAATAGAGCTACAAATCATGATATAGGAAAGAAAAAACAAAGAGATAAAGGCAAAAAAATAGTACATCAGTTAAAGCTAAAATTCAAGGTAGTTACCCAAACAACCAACATTTAAAGGAGAACTCAAAGTCTAGTGTTGAAGATAGTGGTACAAGCAACCAATGTTGAATGAAGCACTTGAAGTCAATCATTGAATATAGTGGCCCAAGAAGCCAACATTGAAAGAATTAGAAGACCAACATTGAAGATAGCATCAGAAGTAGCCAATGTTTAAAGGAGGCCTGAGAGGCCAACTTTGAAGATATCAACATAAATATCTAACAAAAATTAAATAAGTAAGAAATCATCCCAAGCAGCTAATGGAGGTTTGAGAGTCTAGTTTTTTAGAAAGTAGCTCAAGGGCAATGTTAATAGAATAAGCCTAAGAGGCTAACCTTGACAATAAATTTTGAAGTAACCTAAAGAGAGATTGAATCCTACACACAAAGAACATAGTCAACACTCAGTCAAGGAAGAAACCAAAAATCTGAAGTGCAAAAATATGTGGATATCAGATAAGGAGTATTCTATGACAAAAATGGAATCTGAGTGACATTCTCCTAGAGGAAGATGTCCAATCATTAATAGAAGAGACTTACCTAGCCATTGTTTGTAGTAGAGAAGAGTTTTGGCTATTGCAAGGAGATATATACTACCACTTCTCATAGGGATACATCTTACCATTACTTCTAGGAAGATATTCTACCACTAATCATGCTCACAAGAAAGCGTTCGATTATTATAGAGAAGGGAAGCATTTTGGAGAGACATTGTTCATAGCAAAACATTCAAATTCAAAGCCACTAGCAAGTAAGAATGTCATACATTGCCTACTCTTGACCATAGGACTAACTTAATCACTGATCATCAAGGTAACATCTTGAGACATTATATTCCATGAATATTTTAAAATTTTGGAGGGAAATATATTTGAATTCATATGTTAGAAGTGCAAGGTGGAGTAATAAGGGTTAGGTTTTTTAATTTCAATATTCATTTATATTTTTAAATATACATAGTGATAAGGTATCCAACATAAATTTTAAAGTGTTTTAAATATTTAAAAGTTAAAGCTTGATTGGAGGTATAAGGTTTTTAAATATTTTAGTTTTTTGAAGTTAAAAAAAAAAATTAAGAGTGGGTTTTTTTATTAAAATTTATTTAAAAATTTTAAAGACTTTAAGTTTTAAAGAGTGATATTTTTTTAGTGATTTAATATTGGAGGAGTTAATAGGTGTTATTTTTTTTGAAATTTAGGAATTTTGTGATTTGAAGAAATTTAAAGAATTGAAAATTTTAAATCTTTAAAAATTTTGAAAATTGAAATTTTACAAACTTAATATCAGGGAGTTAAAAGGTATTCTACATAAAAGGATTAGAAACTTGAAATTTACAAATTTCATATTTGAAATATTTTATTTAAACTTGGGAGATATAAGGTTTACTACTTCAAAGGAACTCATTATGGATTTTTGGTATATTGATTCTGGAGCTAGTAGGTATATGATTAGAAATAAATAATGGTTTAACAATTTTCAAGAGAAATATAAAAAACCAATTTTCATAGCAAATAGTATGAATTATGAGGTCAAAGGAGTAGGAGATGTCTTAATTGATCTATCAAATGAAAAGAGAATAATTAACAATGTACTATATGTACTTGGATTGACTACTAATCTTATTTCAATATCTCAATTAATGGATCATAACCTAGCATTTAAATTTAAAACTTAAAAAAATGTCTTATTATCACACAAGGAAGAGTTATAGCTTCTAGCTCATATAAAAATAGTTTGTTCACACTAGATATAGTGCTAAATATGGCTCTATCAATAGGGATTTCAAAGACAAGATAACATTAGCGTAAAAGGCTAGGACACATAAGTGCATCTTCATTAAATTAGTAAACATCAAATGGTTAAAGGTTTACCTAAACTTACATGGGAATATATGGTTTATCCATAATGTCTAGCAGGAAAACAACATATAATACCTTTTGAACATCATCAACATGGAACTCAAGAACCATTGGAATTAATATATATAAATTTATGTGGACCAATGAATGTTACTAGTATTGGAGGACATATATATTTTCAACTATTTCTTGATGATTACTCTAAGACAATGTGGGTGTATTTTATGAAATTCAAATCTAAAGCATTCAAGTGTTTCAAACAATTAAAGCTACTGGTTGAAAAGAATAAAAAAATCATGAATTTTCATTCCGATAGAGGAGGTGAATTTTTGTCAAAAGAATTTAACTTGTTTTTAGAAACCAATCATCAATATTGGGTAGAAGTAATTAAAACAGTTGTATACTAAAAAATATTACTCCTGAAGAAGTTTGGTCAGGAAAAAAACTAATAGTATAACAACTGAGAATTTTAATCAATATGAAAAAATATTAATCCTGAAGAAGTTTGGTCAGGCAAAAAACTAATAGTAGAACAAATGAGAATTTTTGGATGTAAGGTATACATGCATATTCCAAAGCAAATAAGAACTAAACTAGATGACAAAATTGTGTGAAATATTTCTTGGTTATGGTGATGATTCATAAGGTTACAAAATGATTGATCCTTCAACAAATAAAATCTACATAAATAGAGATGTATTATTTGATGAAGGAAACAACAATTATTATTAAAGAATAAAATATTGACTCAAGGATAATTTTAAATTCCTTAGAAGAAGATTCATCAAGTGAAGACTCAAAATCATATATAGATTATGAATAAATAGAAAATGTAGACACCACTACATCATTTCAAAAGAAAGAACCTATATGGTTAAGGATTCAAAGCTAGAGAAAATTCCATATCTTACTACTACAAGACCTCAAACTCGTAGTTTAAAAAGAATAAATAAGGGGTTGATAAGTTCTATAACATAACCTACAACTACTTAAAATGCTTTAAGTCATCCAGAATGGAAGGCAGCCATGGAATTACAATATGTAGTATTAATAAAAAATAAAACACGAAATTTGGTTGATCTACCACAAGGAAAGAAAGTAGTAGGATGTAAGTGTATCTACAAGATAAAATATAAAGAAAATGGTTTTCTTGATAAATACAAAGCTTTATTAGTTGCAAAAATATATACTCAAAAAAAGGAATATATTATGAAGAAACGTTTGCACCAACAACAAGAATGACTATTATTAGAATAATTTATGCTTTAATAGCACATCATGGATGGAAACTTCATCGAATGGGTGTAAAGAGTATATTTCTTAATAGTGATATTGAAGAAGAGGTATATATGTCACAACCAAAAGGATTTGTGATCAATGGACATGAACAAAAGAATTTCAAGTTAAACAAATCCTTATATGGCCTAAGGCAAGCACCAAAAGTATGGTATATGAAGACTAAAAATTATTTATTACAACATAATTTTTAAATAAGTTTAACAAATTCAAATTTCTAAACACAAAATATTACACATTATAGAATAATACTTATAGTATACATTGATGATATAGTAATCATAGGAAGCTCAACAATTTGAATAGATGAAGTTAAAAGGGATCTGGAAAAATATTTTGAAAATGATAGATTTGGGGCTTCTTCATTATTGTCTAGGTTTTTAAATCTATCAAAATGAAAATAATATCACAATAAAAAATACAAGGTATGTAAAATTATTACTTGAAAATACAAGATAAATAGTTATAAACTCAGTTATACCCTCATGGAGCAAGTATTACAACTATCAAGATATGATGAGACACCTCTAGTTTTAGCCACTATCTATTATCAATAATTTATGATCCTTCTATATTTAACAAATACCAGACTAGATATTGTTTTTGCTATAAATTATATTTCAAGTTTTATGCAAGGACTAAAATAAATTCATTGCAAAGCGATAAAAAAAATACTACAATATATTAAAAAGATTGTAGAATATGGACAAACATATGATGACAAATTCTGCCCAAAGGGATATTCAAATTCTAATTATGCTGGATCTATAGATGATAGAAAATCTACATCAAGCTATATTTTCTATTTTCTTTTAAAACCTATTTCTTATTACAATAAAAAAATATGCAGTAGCACTTTCATCTATAGAAGCAAAATATCATTCAACAAAAGATGTAGTCTATGAAGCATTATGGTTACAATACATATTATCTGATATGGGAATCAGAATAACTCCTACAATGATAATTTTTTATTATTAAGGAGTACTTAATCTAATTAAAAAAACAATTATTCATGAAAGAACAAAGTTACAAAACTCATTGAAGCTCAATGTTAGTGTTCAAAATCATCATATCCATTTGAAACAAGTGTCTACTAAAGATCAAATTGTAAATATTTTTATAAAAGTACTTGGTAGAAACAAATTTTAGATATTCTAAAATTATCTATGCAAATCAAGAGAAGTTCACATCAAATAATGTAATATAGGGGGATGTTAGAGAATGTTACATTATTTGATATATTGGAATGAGCAATATGTGTACATGTGTCATGCTAAGATGACTAAGAGTCTTGTATACAAGTGGCAAGATAAGAATCCAAAGGTCATGTGGAAAGCAATAGTCAAGAATTTGAAGAGTTATATTGTATAGCTATATTATGGAAAAAATACTCCATAACTTGTATTGAGTGTAGAAAATATCTCAAGATTGTATTTTAGCTTATTGAATAATGTTGTATCTTTTCAATATTTCTGATTTATAGATATTTGTATACGTTGATATTATTTTGTAATTTAATTTTTTTATTTTTTTTTTTTTATTTAATAGAACACTCACCCCCCCCCAAACGGGATCTACACTTTTCCCCACCTCTCCCCCCTCCCCCCCCCCCCCACCCCCCACCCCTCCCACCCCCCCCCCCCCAACCCATCACCCAACATTAAATAAAAAAAAAACACAAAAACAAAAAAAAACCAACCCGCAACAACCTCCCCCCTCCCTTCGTAACCACCCTTTATTATTGTTTTTTTTTTTTTTTCACGGGGGGAACGCCACCCCCCCCACAACGCCGGCGAAGCCTCCCCCCTTTCCACCCCCACACCCACCCTCCCTCCTCCCCCCCCCCCCCCCCCCACCTAAATCCTCCCCCCCCCCCCCCCCCCCCCCCCCCCCCCACTATAAATATTAAACACCCACCGCACCCCAAGAAAACAAGAAGAACCACTGCGCCGGGCCCGAGCCAGGATACCAGCCCCCCCCCCCCCCCCCCGGTTGGGGGAGAAGAAAACACACACCTCCACCACCCAAACAATGTATTTAGACCATTAATATTATGGATATTTTATATTGGGACCTATATTATTCTATTAATTTATGTGGTAGTAAGGCTTAGAAAGCCAACACACTTAATACCTTTCAAAAAGCCTCAAATTTTGCTAAGTTGGAGACTAAGACCAATTTGCTCCATGAAGGACAATTTCTTTGAGTGATCTACTAGCAGAGATGGAGCTGTTGGATTAAAAGAGTAAAGTACTAGAAAAATACTAAAAAAATAGTAGTATAATGGAGAAATTCATTTGTCTCTTGAGTGAATCACTCCTAAACCAATGGAGGAGTAAAAAGACAAGTGCAAAACCCAAGAAAGATATTTGGAAAACAATATTTTACAATATAGTAGCACCATAACTCATTTTGAAAGCCTTCTAAGCCTTTCCAAGGCATAATTAGAGGTACATAACATTTGGACATCCATCATTTTGTTAAAAATACCCCAAAAAAATTAATTTTACTGGGAGGAATAGTTTCTCACCCCAAGTAAATCAAGGGTATTTTTTCATATGAGTAAGAGTCATGGGATCTATTGTAAAAGTCTATTGGTCCTTGGGAATTTAAAGCTAAAATTAATGAGGCCCAAATTATGCTATTCTAATTTATGAAATTTATGAAAATTTGATATATATTTTTTAATTTTTGTCAATGGCATAACCCTACTTAATTTATGTTAGATTTTGATGTAGTATGTAATAAGAGATAGCAATCACAAGAAAAAGAATAATATGAAATAAAGTAAATTTGTTATATGAATGAAAATATACTATAAATAGAAATGATGGAAATATATAAAAAGTAGCTATGGAGGAAATAAAAACTCCATGAATAAAGCTATTGCTCAAGAATGATCATTGAGCATATCACACTCCATCACATTACATCACACTTTCCTATATTACACCACATTATTCTACATTCCTACTACTATATCTTGCTCTATGTCTATGGCCCTTTATATAGAAAATAGGTTCTTTGGCCAACACTCTACCTAGTTGTGCAAGGGACAACTTGCACATATACAACTTGCACATTGACACTTGTGCATTTATTACATTGCATGAAGTAACTAGATAAATTTCCCCTAAAGTAATCTAATGTTCTAAGTATGTACCAAGAAAGGTACATTTACATGATCCAAATGATGTAATATAATCTATTTCTAACACCCCCATGTATTACATTATTTTGATATTGAAGACTTTAGTCTTCAATGTGGATCTTATTCCATTGAGTGATATTTGACTTTTTTAGGTTCACCATCCCTGTCTTCTATCAAACCACCTTTATTATTTTATTTAAAAGTTTATTCATTTGGTTCTGATTGTTGATGATTGAGTAGAGGATGGTGCACTTTTCCTATCATATTCTTGATTTTGATTCTTCTATGCCTGCCTCTATGATGTATTGGTTCTTCATTTTCTTGAACCTATTCCTTTTAAAATATGTTATTTCATGAGATGTTTATTGAAGATATCACAATATTTCATGAGATTTTTATTGAATCTAGGATATATGTATTCTCATGGATTGATCCTATCACTTTTATTTCTCCTTGATTCATTATGAGACATGTATTGATTCCATACATATATCCAAAGTTGATCATATAGTTGTCTTCTACTAATTTGCTTACTGATATGAGATTGAATGGTAATTCAAGAACATACAATAATTTTGTAGTAGAATATTTGAAAATGATCTGCTTGGTGTTACACATCCATATCGATGTATAGGATAAGTTTGGCTATCTACAATTCTTAGTTTATAGCCTTTAGCATTTTCAATATAGTCGAACCATTGTATATTTCTTGTCATATGATGACTGGCCCCTGAGTCAATGTACCACATGTTATCATATCTTATAGACTAATTTCTATTGGAGCAAATTTCACATTCATTATATAGCATTCCTCTTTCCATTTGAGGAGTGTTGTTTAGCATGCTAGTAGTCATTTGTATTACCTGTATTCTTTGGGATAGAGTAGTCTACCTTATAACTCCATGCTAAGTGTCTATAAAATCCCAATTAATATAAGCTAGATTTGATAAAACCTTTATTAATCTTTAGTTTTGTAGGCTTCCTTATGACTCCCATGTAATGTGAGTCTATAATCTTTAAGGACTTTTAGGTTTTGAAGAAATCTTATATTTTGTAACCTGATAATCTTTGATAAATGCTACTATCACCAAGTTATGTAGAATTTATTATGACTCCCTATTATGTTCTAGATAAGATATAGTGCTTTTGTAAATTATAGTTCAATATTTGGTTGATTTTGTAAAGTTTTATAAAAATCAACTTCTATTATCCCTTATTGCTCGTATTGAACTGAGCACTTTTCCCAAATTTTAAATAGGTTATAATGTTGGATCTTTTGTCTCCTTTGAGAAGTTTGAGACAGTAATTTTATAAATTTCCAACCTTTGAAATACTATGATAAACCTCTATTTTAAATAGTCATTTGGGAATTAATTTAAGTGTATCTAATTTTCAATAAATTAATTTGATGTAGTAACCCTTATGACTCCCTAATTTTTGGAAAAATTAGACCACAATAATATTTACAAAATATTAAATAATCTAACCCAAGTAGAATCCCTTATATCTCCTAGGTTAATTTGCAAATATTATTTTAGCTTGGTAAGTTATCTCCAATGTATTTTGCTTTCATAATCTCAAAATTTATCCTTGATTTTTAAACCTTATATCTCCTTTATTTGAAAGAAACATTAAATGAGATAAATTACTTACCTTATCTTCTTTATCACCACAATTTAATGGCTCTAAATTTGACTAGATATAACAACTGCAATACAAAACTTCTGGTGCTTGAGATGATGAGTGTGGATTGGACCGACTTGTCTTCAATGTTGGAGTGAAGAGTGCCATAGATTTGAGAAGGTTTGACCATATTTTATAGGATATTTTAATGCTCATCCTACCTTCCTTCCACGTTGTGCTTTGGATGTGTTTCATTATGCTATTCTCACCCGCATCCCTTTGACTACGCTATTATTTATTTTTCACACTTTACCACTTCGTGTTAGGATGCCTTTTAAGGTGGTGAAGGCTGAAAAGTTTCACTGAGAATTACATAAGAGCTCTCTCCTTTTTAATGTAACCAACCTTTAGTAACACTTTATTATATTCTTGGTTGCCTTGTAATGCATGAACACTTGTGTGAGCACTTGTAACTCCTTCACGAGTCTTCTTGGACATTAAGAAATGGGATGGAACCTTAGAGAATTCATGCCAAGTGGCTTTCAACCTTCCTACATGGAGTTATTTCAATGTAATGCTTCCAAGGAGAGTATAACTCCTTTTTATATGAATCTTATTTGCTTGCTATATTTCATGGAGTGCAAGCAATCTCTTCTCTTACTAGTCGATCATTGAGGCAATTTTAGAGCTTCATATGGCACTATAGGTGATTCCTTTGGTGGAAAATCTTCACCAAGCTAGAAATATTTGAGTATTTCACTTATTCTCCTCATTCCTCATTCCATTCAATGTCATATTTTTATGTTGTTCATCCACGTTGATTGAGGTAGAATCTATCACCTTTGTGCTTATAAAAGAGTGCTCCCTTTCTATCTACATAAATGCATGTTTATGATCGACTGATATGTACATTCCTTTTGTAGGTTCATCCATCTTATATGTGAAGTGTTAGCTCCTTCAAATGGCTCCTTGTGTTATGGATGAGGAGTGCTTGACATTCAACTTTGCTTGACTTTCGGTATTTCTTGATGTTTGACTTTGCTTGATGTTCGACCTTTCTTGGCTAGATTTCCCTATAGTGTTTGTGCCTTTAGTGGTACCTTCAATATACCCTTTACCTACAAATAATATAGTGAAACATCTTTTATTCTACTATGAGAATAATAGGTTCTTATTGCACCCTTTTTGCACTCCTTCTTGCAGGTCTTGTAGTCCGATTTTGTAGCAGATTTTAAATGCACAGATGAGGGTTTTGAGGATGTCCCTTTGGATATACTCCTTGCCCTATTTGCTTGGATATTCAATGATAGATCCAATATTTACATATTCCATAGATAGAAGATTTTTTCTGCTGCACTTAACCCTATAGTGCTTTGTATTTGAGATTCACCAAGTCTCAATCATTGAAGCTTATTTTGGTTAATTTTTATTCACTTTTACTAACCAATTTTAGTGGCTTCTATTGGCCACTATGAATTGTAGATTTCTATGCTTTAAGAGCACCTTTATACACTTGATGTAAACTAGATTTTGTACCCTTATCAAAAGAACAAAACTAATTTATTTTGACAGTGATCATAGTGCAAATGAATCTAACAAATTTTACTTCTAATGCACTAATAATTTCACTTTATCACTCCAATAAAATCTCAAGAATAATGCAGTTAATCATCTTACTACAACTAATAAAGAATAATAAGAAATGAATCTTCAAGAATTATTCTGCAATTCTCTTATAAGCAAGGTAGTAGGAGCTAGTCTTCTTTTGCTTTCTAGAGTATATGATAGGTAGTTGATAGATAGTTTGAAATTCTGAAATATAATCAACTCCTAAAGTGCAAATGAACCTTAAGGAAACCTTTCTCTTTTTGCACTTTTTAATACTATAATTCAATTATCCTTATTGCAACTTTAATCCAAATTGAGGTGCTTAAACAAATCTGATAATTAATCCACTTTAATGAATCTACTTGCACCAATAGTTTCTTACCTTTTTCTAAAATACCTTTTTTTCGCTTTTGTGGAGGATGTAGATCTTGGTGTTTAAGATCACCAAGTTGCTTTCTTGAGTAAGATCTTGCAACTCTTTGTAGGCTACCTTGAATAGCTTCGTCTTCACCAAAATATGATCTCAAACTCTCTTTCACAAGCCTAGGTATTTGGTGGCTTGTTCTCCTCTTGTAGTCTCATAATTTTTTTGTAGATTTGAAGAGATATTTGTTTTTGAAGTGATGCCTTCTTGCTATGAGAGGTAATCTCCAAATCTCTTGGATTTGGTAGGCTTCTTCTATTTGAATCTTCCTTCAAGTTTCTTGTTGAATTCTGACTTCAAACAAGATCTTCATCTCAATATTTTGAATATCTTGAGGTCTATTGATATTTGACACTCCTTGCCAAATTTGTCTTCTTGGGCTTGTTGTTGGATGACAACAATTATCTCAAATATTTCACTATCTCCAATAGTGAATTTCTCCAATGAGTTCTCCTTGGAATGCCTTTGATGATATCTTCAGTAAGAATCTCCAAGCCTTTTATTAGATGCTCATAGAGATCTCTCCAAGGCCTTTGACCTTGTAGCTTATTCTAGTCTTCCTTGAGACCTTATCTTCAACCTTATGCTTCTAGAAGTGTTGGTGGTGAGATATTCTCCTGGATATCCTATTCTGCTACTTATAGATTCGAGCAGGACTTTCTTAGTCCTTATTCTTCTTCCAAGTCTAGAATTTCTTTAGTGAAATATTCTCCTGATCTCTTTTGCTTTAGGTGTTGGATTGATTCTGAAGAAGATAATCTTCCTAACTCACTTGTAGGAAGATTTTCCAACTCACTAAATCTCTCTATTCCTACAAAAAGTATTAGTACTAAAATTTACTTCTAAAATAGATACTCTCTTTTGGAGTCTTCTTCAGGATCAAGGCTTCTATGGTCTTTTTTAGTATCACGGCTTATGTGGTCCTTTTTAATATCAAGGCTTCTATTGCCTTTTTTCAATATCAAGGATTATGTGGCCTTTTCTTATGGATCAAGGCTACTATGGCCTTTTCTTCTGGATCAAGGCTTCTATGGCCTTTTCTTGGATTAAGGCTTCTGTGGCATTTTTCCTTGTGAGATTCCCAATCTAGCAATGGAGATATCCTATCTCCCAACTTCACCATAATTCTTCTCCAAAAGTCTCTTCTATAGTATTCTTATCTTATAGCAACTAATATCTGCACTATGAAGGCACTCCGACCTTTGAGCAATGAAGTTGAAATCTCCTAGATTTTTATTGTAGGAGGTGTCCCAATAATTTGAGAATTAATTCCCTAAAATAAAAGAAACTTTAGGTAATTTTTCTAGATCTCTTAGATGAGCTTCAGTAGTTGATTCATCAAACTAGTGGATCAAATGTTGAGTCCTAGTCTTCACAAGTTTTCCCTTGTAACTCTGTGAAAATACTCTAGCCATATGCAATCTCAGTATTTCAAAAACTGATATTTCATCCAGTATTTACTTGCGACTCTCCCTAATTCTATCACCTAGACTTTTCTAATAATTTTTGACAGTGACTACTCAAATGGCATATCAGGTCAATAAAAACTCAAGGTCAATGATAATGGTGGTTTTCCTATTGATCTACCATAGCTCTAATACCACTGTTAGCTTTTGATGTAGCATGTAATGAGAGATAGCAATCACAAGATGTAAAATAATATAAAATAAAGTAAATCTACGAGATGACTAAAAATATACTATAAATAGAAATGATGGATATGCATACAAAGTAGCTATGGAGGAAATGAACAATCCATGAATAAATCTACTGCTCAAGAATTATTATTGACCATATCACACTCCATAACATTACATAACACTCTACTACATCACACCACACTGTTCTACACTACTTCCTACTGCTATATCTTGCTCTATGTCTATGGTCCTTTATATAGGAAATAGGTTCCTTGGCAAAAACTCTACCTAGTTGTGCAAGGAAAAACTTGCACATATACAACTTGCACATTGACACTTGTGCATTTATTACATTGCATGAAGTAACTACATAACTTCCCCCTAAAGTAATCTAATGTCCTAAGTATGTACCAAGAAAGGTACATTTACATTATCCAAATGATGTAATATATTCTATTTCTAATAATTGAAAAATGTGAGGTGATTATGATATTTTCCTTTTTCCCATATTTTCATTCCTCTCACAATTTTAATTTATATGAATGGTAACATTATTGTTATTCAAATTTTTTATCCTTGATCACACACTCTCCTTACAATGGTTTTGACTATATTTACTCTTAAATATCTTACATCCTAAACTTCATCATTTACTTATATGTATTTTAATTTCCATATTTGCTTTATGTATTTTAATTTTAGGCAATATAATAATAAGAATAGTGTGAAGTTAACCTAAACCTATAGGTTGGAAGAGGACCTAGACTCTTCCGAAAATTATTGAAACCAAAGTTGTGGTTGCATAATAAGTTGAACCTTTCCACAATTCAACAATATCCTTGCAGAAATTTTGGTCACTTGAGATGCTTTGTAAGGTTTAATTTTTTATTATTAGAAGTCCAATGTACGATTCTTACAAATCAGAGTTGTAAAGAAGAGGGTATCATGACCTTTTAGTTATGCTTTATATAAGAAGGATTTTAAAACAATATATCATTTACATATTTATTGTCTATTTGTTTACACCATTTGGGACCATCATTTTAGGAATATGAGAGTATATTAGATAACTCCATTAATAAATATCTAATGAAATATTAAATTAATTGTTGTAAATCTAAACAATTATCCATTATGTGGATGACTAGTCTTGCCATAATTTTTTGGAATTTATGGCTTCAAAATAATAATAAATCTTTTTAAAAAATCATGCCCAACTTTGGAATCATATTATTGCCTCTTCTACAAAATATTTACAAGAATGGTGTTCATAATAGGGAGTATCACATGCAAAAATCAAATGCTAACCTCTTCATTATAATATTTAAATATACATGAAAAGGTAAATATGAGAATGGAGGTAACATAATGGATTTACACAATCTAGAGTAGAATAGAAATGCCCATATGTTGGGTGCATAAAAATAAATTTTGATGATGCTTCCAAAGGAAAAATGGAGGGTGGTGTTTTCTCAAATCATGAAGACTTCATACTTAAAATTATATGATAACCTCAATAAGACACAAGCTAAGGCACTTTGTATATGGTTCAAAATTGTCATTGAAAAAGGATGAAAATATATATTTAAATTGAGGGATATTAGCAAAAATTATAATTCATGCTATTAACAAAAATAAACATTGTAAATGAATGATTAAATAAAATTAATTCTTATATCCATCAACTATTATTCAACACATTATCATGGACATACCAACATATCCATAAATACTAAAAAGCAAATAATAGATAATTTAGCCATGTTGATTTTTGTCTTGACAATATTCAAATTTATAAAGTAATGGGTCAATTGAGATATCATCCGCTAATAAAAATATTATAAAAGAATTATTTTTTTAAATGTAACATTTTGAAAAAGATGAAAAATATCTTTATAAAAAAATAGAATCTTAAAAAATATTTTTCATAAAATAACATATATAACCTAATAATAAATTTAATTATTTTGTTATTTAAAGAAAGTGATCCCTAGTTGAAGTTGTACATACTTTATTTAGATAATACATTATTAAACATATATGGTAATTAAAAATAATTAAACTAAAATATAAAAATTATTAAAAAGTATTAAGTAAATACTCCATCAAGCTAATAGTCTTATATAATTTTGGTCAATCAATTGTAAAATACTAATCATTAAATTAATAAATTTATATTAATATAATTTATTATTATTATTAGGTTGAGTAAAGAATCTATATCATCCCTAGTTCTACTCGAAAAAGATAAAATTAACACATTCATCCCTAGTTCACTCAAAAAAAGGTAATATTAACACATACTCACTTGGCCCCTACCACGTACCAACTCTTCAATCCTTTTCTAGGCATATTAATATAAATTGTTAAAAATATATAGTGGTATAATTTTGGTCAAACCAATCAAAGTAATCTATTTTTAGTTAATGAATTTGAAAACCAAACTTTAATGATTGTGAAGCCTTGAAAGATTCAAATATTATATTAGAAAACTCATAAATTATTATAATGTTTAAACTATAATTTTGAATGAAAAAGTTATTATATTAATAAAAAAATGTCTAATCATACAAAATAAGGGTGGGTGGGATTAGCACACCCGTAAACAAACACACTAACCATCATGGTTAGGAGTACACAAGAGTGTCAGAAACAATCCACAAAAAACTAGATAACAACTACCAAAACAATGTCAAATATGCATTCAGAAAGAAAGGAGCCGAGAAATCACTATCAGGTGGAAGGTCTGAAGTTTTCCTCCATAAGGTCATAAGTCCATCCAACAATTGAAGAAATTGGAGCTCCCCAACCATCAGTAGTAGTACCACTAACAATACAAGTATGTGCATTTGGTATAATTTCACCCCAACCAAGGGTATCATATTTCTTAAGAGACCAAACATCCCAACCAAAGGCCAGGCAAGATGGGTCTCCAGCTCCAAATTCTCCATATTTGTGCTACGGGGGGTTGGGACCAGCGTCTGGTAGTAGAGGGTTGTGGCCGATGATGGATCCCCCGATGAGCCAACAATCAGGACCTGGAAGGGGAAGTAAGAGGCACACGACTCATAGCACAAGGTGCATTCCCCTAATTCTCCATGAGGGTATGTAAGTAGTTCAGCTCCACATGTACTTTTTCAACCTGTACTTGAATCTATAATAAAAAATCAAAGAATATAGCAATTTATTAGCAATAGAGAAGACACACCCAACATCTTAATGAGAAAAAATAGGTCTATTTTGAGATTTCCAAAGATAAAGCAGGGTACCAATTATAAAAATATTCCAAACAACACCCAAGTTGAAGGAAAAAGTAATAGGGTCACCCAAAATAGCATGCACCCTAGTAAAATCCTCTTGCATAAAAGGTCTAAAAAATTCAAGAAGCCACTCCCAGGTTGACTGATCCTAATCACAAAACCAAAAAACATGCAATAAATCTTTCGCTTATTTGTAAACTAGGTAAATGGGATTATGAACACCTAGATGCTTGAGCCTATTTCTAGCAAGCAACCCCTAGTGCAAGAGGCTCCAAGCAAAAAAAATTTGTTTAGGTTCAATATAAGTAGCCCAAGCAATCTGAAACCTCTTATTCCATTGGTAGGGAAGAGAGACTAAGTCCCATATCATAGTGAGCTTATCAACCATTGGAACTTGTGGGGTGAGCCATTTGTAACCTAGATGAGCTTTATATTACCAAATAGGAAGCTCCCCAGGACAACACCAATCTGATCATTGAGGATTTTGAAAATGCTTATACAGTTTGCACCAAATAGAAAATAGAATACTATCAATAACCACCTCATAAGTATCTCTATCACCAGGATTTAAATTGTGAATTTGATAAAAACTTTTCCAGGGTATCCAACTTCAGGTATGTCAAGAGAAGAAATAAAAAATGGAAGCAATACCATGCTTATAGAACCTCTCCACTTTGACCCACTACACCAAAGCCAGGGGAGAGCCCTGTCAAGTGATAAAAGGAGACCACCAAATATTCATCGAAGGAAAAGAGACACCTACTTCAACTGAGCTATGGTTTGAAGGCCTCCTAGGCTTTCTAAATACTCATAATGACAAAAGAACCTTTAACTTTAATAGGGATAGGGACAATAAGAATGGATTGCAATCTCACCCCTTTCCAAATTTTCTTCCCCTAAAGCAAACCATAATAAATGCAATGGTTGACCAACACTTTCCAAGATTCATCCCCAATTAAAGATCGAGTGATCCATTTAGCACAAAGGGAAAAACCTTATCGGTGATAATCAAACAAACCCATGCCTCCATAGTCCTTTGGAAAACAATAAATTTCCCAGGCTACCCAATGAAAATCTCATTTTATAGAGTCTTTGGCCCACAAGAAATCTCTCAAAAGCTTATCTAAATTTTTATAACAAGATTTGTATGGAACCCAACAATATGAATAATAGATATGGGTAGTGGCTAAAATCTTAGAACAAATCTAAAGTTTTCCTGCTAGAGAAAGTTTCTTACTAGTCTAGTAAGAAATTTTCTTGTCCACTTTCTCATACTACCATAATTGAGCAGAGGAACCATGAAACGCAAAAGGAATTCCAATAAATTTAAACACTTCACCCGACTAAATCCAAGTCCATTGGAAATGATGCAACCAACATGGCAGCTGGGATTGAGATTGCTAAAAACATGAGGTATTTTTCAATTGAATAGAAGAACCAAAAGATAAAAATAACACCTCTAAGCAACTAATAGTCGAGGAAAGGGATTGCTCATCTTCTTGAAGCGTTAAAAAATAATCATGAGCAAAATGATCATTGACCAATTGACAGTCAGAATTGGGGAGAGCAATATCCTTGATTAATCCTTGATCCATTTTATGGACCAACAAATAGCCAAAAGCCTCTATAGCAAGAATTAAAAGAGATGGAGCAAGAGGGCATCACTATCCTACAAAATGACTAAGATAAATTAACTAATATTGACTATTATTCAAAGTAAGAACAACTGAAGCATCTTGAAATAACATAAGAATGGTGCTCACAAACACTAGCCCAAAGTCCAAAGCCTAAAGCATGGCAGTGATGAAGCACCACTCCATTTTATCAAAGGCTTTCTCATAGTCAATATTAATGAATAAATCATCTTGTTTAAAATTTCTTGCCCACCCTATACCTTCCCAAATGACAAGAACATTATCAAGATTGTATCTTCTCCGAACAAAACCAGTTTTTTCAGGTTTGACAATCAAAGGTGGGAGATATTTAAGCTTAAGAGCAAGGGCTTTGGAAATAATATTATATCTCATATTAAGCAGGGTGATTGACCTCCAATTAGTGATGAGATTAGGGTCTCCAAGCTTAGGAATAAATCTAACATTGTCTTTGTTAATAATGGAACCTAGTGAACCACATTGTAGGGCTTCAAGATACACTTTGGGGAGATCAACCAAGAATATACTAGAATTCTTTGTAGAATTCACATAGGAAGCCATCAATATCAGGTGCTTTATCATTGGCCATGAGTGAAAAGGTATTTTTTAAATCTTCTAGAGAAAGAGGAGTATCACAGAATATCATTTTCTTAGGAGAAAACTTGTTGGGAATAATAGTGGTACAATCAACAAGAGCTTACCTTTTAGCATCATAAAGGGGTTGAGAAGCAAAAACACCTTGATAATGTAAAAAAAAGACTTTGACAATGTCCAGAAGGTCTATGAATCTCTTTCCATCAACGTGAATGGCTTGAAATTGGGAATACTTGGCAGGAGGTCTGAGACATTGAAAAAATATTTGGTCACTCTATCCCCAACTTTTAGCCAATGCATTCGAGCATGTAATTGAGCACCCTTGGCTTCATACAAATCAGCTTTTTTTAGCTCATGCTAAATGGAAGAAAA
>JAQPPZ010010798.1:0-37282 GCA_028583015.1 Wollemia nobilis
ATAATATAATAAATTAATGTTCTCCAATGATCTTTGGAGCATCCTCCTTGTCCTATTTACATCTATCTAAAAGGTGTGAATGGTGAAGGGATGTGTACCTTTATAATACAATATAATATATAATATGATTAAGAGTTACGTTAGGAGGGTCCTAATAGAGTGATAAGGTGTAATTGAGTATTTATATTATATTGTGAAAAATATTTATCTTCTAACCTCTTTGAGCTTGGCATAGAAGTGTTTGTGGTTGTGACAAATTTATGAGATCCCTTCATATTCAATAAAAATGTATGAGCACATTCTTCCATAATTGAGTTGGTTGATTGGTTTTCTGGAAAATAAGTTTGGGGTGAAAAGGACTTGATTAAGGTTTCCTATTGAGTGTGTTGAGTTAATACTTCAAGGTTTTTTGGAATAAAGAGTTGTTGTGAATTTATTTTTATAATCATTGTTGTTGAATCCATTGGTTGTGTGAAGAACTTGAGTTAGGGTTTTAACAATATCATGAGTATCATTGTTATGTGAATATTGTTTTATAAGCATTATTGTTGAAGTAGGTTGTTATGCAGATAACTTGAACTAGGGTTTGAAAAGAATATGAGTATCATTGTTATGTGAGATTTGTTGTTGAGCATTGTTGGAAACATTTTGAATTGGTGTTTATATGCTTGGACTAGGGTTTGTGAGTAAGGGGTGTTTCATTGAGTGATTGGTTGAGTAGAGTTGATTGAGCCTAGTCAAGTGGATGTGTGAAGTGACTATTCAAGTTCCATAAAACAAATTGTTATATATTCTAAGAGGATTTTATTTATTCCAAAGTTCTTCTTGCCATTAAAATTGATTAAAGAGGTTTTGAGTTATTTTGGTGGATGTTGAATTTATGTTAGTTGGGAGCTTAAATATTTTATGTATGTTGATGGTAGTTTTTGAAAGGTGGAGTGATAATATGTAATTGAGTATTTACATTATATTGTGAGAAATATTTATCTTCTAACCTCTTTGAGCTTGGCATAGAAGTGTTTGTGGTTGTGACAGATTTATGAGATCCCTTCATCTTCAATAAAAAGGTATGAGCACATTCTTCCATAATTGAGTTGATTGATTGGTTTTGTGGAAAATAAGTTTGGAGTGAAAAGGACTTGATTAAGGTTTCCTATTGAGTGTGTTGAGTTAATACTTCAAGGTTTTTTTGGAATAAAGAGTTGTGAAGATTGTTTTATAAGCATTGTTGTTGAAGCCATTGGTTTTGTGAAGAACTTGAGTTAGGGTTTTGAAAAGATCATGAGTATCATTGTTATGTGAAGATTGTTTTATAATCATTGTTGTTGAAGTGGGTTGTTATGAAAAGAACTTGAACTAGGGTTTTAAAAGAACATGAGTGTCATTGTTATGTGAGATTTTTTGTTGAGCATTGTTGGAAGTATTTTGAGTTGGTGTTTATATGCTTGGACTAGGGTTTGTGAGTAAGGGGTGTTTCATTGAGTGATTGGTTGAGTAGAGTTGATTGAGCCTAGTCAAGTGGATGTGTGAAGTGATTTTTCAAGTTCCATAAAACAAACTATTCTATATTTTGATTTGAATTGAGAAAGTGATTGAGCATTGAGTGTAGAACATATTGAGTCTCTAAAAATTCTCTTTATGTTTCTATGATATTTGAGCAAGTTCTGTGTGGACTTGTTGAGTATATTTGAGAAATTTCTATGTGGACTTGTTGAACAGATTTGACCCTTTGTCATTGATGTCAAAGAGGGAGAGATTTGATATTTGAGAGAGCATTGAGCTAGGGGGAGCAATGTCCCAGGGGGAGTAGAACAAAGGAAAGGTCAAGTTTTCGGTAAAAGGAAATTGGGTTGCCATCAATGATAAAGGGGAATATTGTTGGATATTTTGAGCTCATTTAGTTTGCATTGATGTCAAGGTGAAAAGTCATCATTGATGCCAAAGTAAACATATGAAGATGTCATTAATACCATGGGAGCACACCATAAATAGCTCTAGGAAAAATGCGAAGATTTGAAGAAAAAGTTGGCAAACTAATGTTTTATGAGGGTTTATGGTAAACTCATGGTGGAAGATTAAATTGTTTTATTAAAATCATTATGAGGATATAAAAGTCTCCTCACACATTGAGATGGCAGTTAAGATTTTAAAAGACCCACGGTGACATAATAATTTACAAATTAAAGGTTTAAGTTTAAACCCAAGGAATGCTTTAATCTCCTTAAAGTTAAAGTTTATAAATATAATTTATAAAATTTAAATTCCTTAGAATTTAAATAATTTATAAATTATAAAAGGTTTCAAAATGCGTCGACGTCATCAAATAAAATGGAGCGTCAAAGTCTAAGGCATAAGGTGAAATTGTGTATAAATAAGATGCCAAGAGGTATTCAAAAGTATCCCTCTTCGACTTAATTTTTGATGCAACCAAGCTAAAGGAATTTATGCAAATCGTTGAACATTGAGGAAGAAGACAAAGAGCTTATTTGTCTTATTAGTGCAAGAAGAATATGAAAGGTGTAAGTGCATGGTATGACCCACATTGAACACGATGATCCAATGGTACAACGTGTTGTGTGAGAGCATTGGAGTGGAAGGAGTCCACGATCGATTTGTGTGGATGATTGACGTGTTCAACTTGAGTGCCAAGGGAAAGTTTTTGTTTGTGTTCAGTTTGAGTGCTAGGTGTGGTAGAAGGATCACGAGGTGCTCACGGAGTATTAAGCATGTGTCTAGCACACAATGTGGTAAGGTTCACGGCTAGAGCACTCACGAATACATAGATTGTGGGTTCGAATCCCACTAGTGGCAAAGGTAGTTTTTGATTAAATTTAATATTGCCTAAATTTTTTCTTAAGGGGTCATTTGGAGTTATAAGGGTTTGTGAAGAATTATTTTTAATTGATTTGTGTTTGGAGTTATAAGGGTTTGTGAAGAATTATTTTATTGGTAAATGATTTGTGCTATTTGGAGTTATAAGAGGTTGTGAAGAATTATTGTATTGGAAATTGATTTGTGCTATTTAGAGTTAAAATATTTTTGAAAGATTGTTTTCTTGAGATTGTTTTATGTTATTGAGGTTTTTAAAGAAAAAGGATTTGATTTATGCCAAATTTCTTCTTGCCATTAAAATTGATTAAAGAGGTTTTGAGTTATTTTGGTGGATGTTGAATTTATGTTAGTTGGGAGCTTATAAGGTGTTATTGGATAAATATTTTATGTATGTTGATGGCTATTTTTGAAAGGTGGAGTGATAAGGTGTAATTGAGTATTTATATTATATTGTGAAAAATATTTATCTTCTAACCTCTTTAAGCTTGGCATAGAAGTGTTTGTGGTTGTGACAGATTTATGAGATCCCTTCATATTCAATAAAAATGTATGAGCACATTCTTCCATAATTGAGTTGGTTGATTGGTTTTCTGGAAAATAAGTTTGGGGTGAAAAGGACTTGATTAAGATTTCCTATTGAGTGTGTTGAGTTAATGCTTCAAGGTTTTTTGGACTAAAGAGTTGTTGTGAATATTGTTTTATAAGCATTGTTGTTGAATCCATTGGTTGTGTGAAGAACTTGAGTTAGGGTTTTGAAAAGATCATGAGTATCATTGTTATGTGAATATTGTTTTATAAGCATTGTTGTTGAAGTGGGTTGTTATGCAAAGAAATTGAACTAGGGTTTGAAAATAATATGAGTATCATTGTTATGTGATATTTGTTGTTGAGAATTGTTGGAAACATTTTGAATTGGTATTTATATGCTTGGACTAAGGTTTGTGAGTAAGGGGTGTTTCATTGAGTGATTGGTTGAGTAGAGTTGATTGAGCCTAGTCAAGTGGATGTGTGAAGTGACTATTCAATTTCCATAAAACAAACTATTCTATATTCTGATTTGAATTGAGAAAGTGATTGAGCATTGAGTGTAGAACATATTGAGTCTCTAACAATTTTCTTTATGTTTCTATGCTATTTGAGCAATTTCTATGTGGACTTGTTGAGCATATTTGAGCAAGTTCTATGTGGACTTGTTGAGCAGATTTGAGTAAGTTCTATGTGGATTTGTTGAATATATTTGAGCAAGTTTTGTGTGGACTTGTTGAGCATATTTGAGCAAGTTCTGTGTGGACTTGTTGAGCAAAATTGAGCCAGTTATGAGTGGACTTGTTGAGAAGATTTGAGCAAGTTCTGTGTGGACTTGTTGAGCAAACTTGAACAAGTTCTGTGTGGAATTGTTGAGCAGATTTGAGCAAGTTCTGAGTGGACTTGTTAAGCAGGTTTGATCTAGTTTTGTGTAGACTTGTTGAGCAAAATTCAGCAAGTTTTATGTGGACTTGTTGAGCAGATTGAGAAAGTTCTAGAGAGGACTTGTAGAGGAGATCTAAGAAAGTTCTAGAGAGGACTTGTGGATAGATTAGTGTGAGATTTTGAGGAAGCTTACAAGGTATATTTGAGACAAGTCTTTGAGAAGACTTGAGAGAAGACTTTATTGATTTGTTCAAACCTTGAGTTAAGTTTTAGGGCAAATCCAGCAGAGTTGAGACAAGCCTTGAGTTAATGCTTGAAGATAGATATTGAGGATATATTTGTGCTAGAATAAAGGATTATTTTTAGTGTAGATTTGAGACAGATCTTTGGAGGTGACAGAGCAGATAGGATAGTAGTCTCCAGTGTATAGAGATCCATCAGCAAGGGTAGTGAGGATAGGTCTTCTAAGTGGGTATAAGAGTATTCAGTGGAGAGAGATCCACAAGCCAGTGTAGTGGAGGCAGTAGTATTCTAGAGGATCACTAGCCAAAGCAAAGGATAAAGAGTTCTCCTATGGATAGAGATCCATGAACTTTATTTAGGGGATCAACATCTCCTTTGGACAAAGGTCCATAGACATTGTAGGGAAAGGATTCCCGAGATATTATTTGAGAAAAAAATATAAGAAATATTTTCTCCATTGAGGTAGCCATATTTAGGTGAACCACGTTAAATTGGTGTCTCTATTGTGTGTGGTGATTTGTGCATTGCTTTGATTACTGTTGTTGATATTGTTATCTATACATTGCATAATATTGATTTGAAAAGAAAAGTAAAAAGTGGTATTATATTGTTCACCCCCACTCTCAGTATAAGCTTGTGTTCTTCATTTATCATCACACACCATGCTCCATTTCACCAAAGGAAAATTCCTTTTATCATATAATCCTGACCACAAAATTGATCGCATAATATAGATTAAATTTTTTTCTATAAATTTTGTCATAGTATGCAAGGAAATATAATATGTTGTAATGGTCTATAAGACTGATTTAATTAGTTGTACTCTTCCTACTAACAATAACCATATACCTTTCCATACTAGTAGTTTATTTTAAACTTTACTTATAATTAGATTCTATAATTCTATCCTCATTATCCCCTCAAATAAGGGCATCCCTAAATTGCTACTGGTAAATTTTCCTCCTCTATTTGAATTAACCTACATATCCCTATTTTGATTCTAGTTGGGGTGTTTAGGAAGTAAATTTTAGATTTTGTTCTATTAACTTTTTTCCTAATGCTCTTTTGTATTTCTTTAATAAGTTATTGCAAGCTCTGGCCTCGTTTATCTTTACTCTCCCGAAAATGGTTGTATCATCTACAAACTATTAATGGGTGATTTTGTCAATGTTATTACTAGCCTTAAGTCCACTTGTTAGCCCATATTTGTTAGACTTATTCAAGTTCCTACCCAATACCTCTACCATAATAATGAATAAATATGGAGATAGAGGATCTCCATGTCTAAGACCTATCTTGAATTTAAAATATTTTGTTACTAACCCATTGACCAACACTAAATATGAAACTATAAAGACACAAGCTTTAATCCATCTGACCCATTTCTTCCCAAATCTAAAATTTTCTAATACTGCAAAAAGAAAATCCCATTAAACCTATCATAGGCTTTACTCATATCAAGTTTTAAGATCATTTCTCTCTCTTTTCTTGAAGTTTTTGAATGCATAACTTCATGAGCTACTATGATCCTATTAAAAAAATGTCTTCCTTTCACAAATCCTCCTTGCTTTTCTAAAATATTTATTTCTAATAGTGATCTTAACTAATTCGCCATCACTTTGGAGATAATCTTATATGTCATATTACATAGGCTTATGGGCCTAAATGAATCAAACAATTCTGCATCCTTTTTTTTTGAAATCAGTGTAAGATATGTTGCATTTATTTTATAAGGAATGAATCATTTTACCCTAAATTATTCCACTACCATCAATATATAATCCTTCACTATATCCAAATTATGTTGATAGAATGTTATAGAGAGCCCATCTAGACCTGGGTATTTATCCTTATCAAAAGAGAAAAGAGCGAAATGAACTTCTTCTAAAGTAATAAGCTCCATCAATTTCCTATTGTCTTCATTTGTTGTAATTGAAGGTGCTTCTTGTAGAAATTTATCATTAATAACTTCAAACTCCTTTGACCCTATAATAGTTTGGTAAAAAGACCTTATCTCCTTTTTCATTTCACTCTGGTCTTCAATCTAAACCCATTCTACTAATTTAATTCTACTAATTTTGGATGTTGATCTCTATACTATTGCCATCCTATGAAAAACTTTGTATTTTTATCTTCTTTTAACCAAGTTTATCTCAATTTTAATCTCTAAAATTTCTCTTTCTTACTCAAAATATTATGATATTCACTAAGCAACTCCTTTTCCTCCAATCTTGGATTTTTATGATCACCTTTTTAATTTAGAAAGTTTATATTTTAGGTCTTCTTTCTTTTCAAAAATATTTCCAAAAGTGTTCTTGTTCCATTCTTTTAATCTATATGTCATTGATTTAATTTATTTTGGAAGTGTATACAACCTACCATTTCTTAAAAAATTGCATGCTTGTGCTATCATATCAAAACAGTGATGATGGTCTTTCCACATCTACTCATATTTAAAATATGATCTTTTTTTAATTCACTTACCACATTTTTAACTCTTATTGGCCAAATATTTGAACCAATCCTTGTTAAGGTATTAATTTTAGCACAACTCCCTTCGTTTAGCCAATGATCTAAGAAAATACACTTGTCTAGTTTTTTTGCTATTAGGTTCTAGCCTCTCCTATTGTTGGTCCATGTATAGTTGTCTTCTTCAAACTCAACCTCCCAATAGATTATTGCTTTGGATAAAATTTGAAAAATCACCCATACTTTGGGTTAATTTCCTAATTCCCCTCTAATTTTCATCCAGCTTGGTTATGGCATTATAATTTCATATGATCATAAATCGGGTTTTTTTTTCTTTACTTCTCATAAAGGCTTCAATCCCACTCCATACTTCTAGTCTTCCTGATTGAGTTGTAGGTCCATAGACTTTGATAAGAATGAAATGAATATCTACAAAGTAGCATGTGACTAAAGAAGCTATCCAATGCCTAATTTTATGAATGGTTACACATGAGGTTCTAATAGGATTCTAATATGTTATAATTCCACTTGCCACTCCTTAAGAATCCATAGCATCCCATTTACATCTTGCCCATATTACTTTCATAGTTTTGGAAACTTTTTCCTTTGTCATTTAGTTTCTTTTATACAAAGAATATCAAGCTTATTACTTAAATAGAGTTCCTTGATACACCTTTGTTTTGAGGAGGTATTAGCATACGTTATATTCCATGTGATGGTAATCATGTCTTATTAGGGGCTACTGGCCCCGCCTATGAATTACCAATATCATTTTTTGTTTGGCAAAAAGAAGTTCAACCAACTTAGTTTATGTTTCAGATAAAGAATAATATATTGTCGATGTTCATCATCTATTATTGGAGGTAATCCCTTGGATATGTGGTCATGTTTATCAAGAAATTACTATTAATATATGTGTAAGTTTTCTTTTCTTGTCATAAAAATAAAAATTCTAAATAGTGTTGTGTATACTACATTAAATTCAATAAACTAAATTTAATATAATAATATATAAATATAATTTAATATTAATAAATTTCAATAATAAAATTTATTATATAATAATTTTTTAAGTTATAATATTGTTTTATTTTAAGGGATCATGCTAACATAATTCTATGTTCAAAATATTTTTAAGACCCAACCACAATAAGTGTACACATGGTTGAGTTCCAATGACTTCACATAAGATATACAAAACATTTGATATTGACAATGAAATAAAAATATGCATACTTTCACTTTTAAAGGTATTATAACCATGATTCTTAAATCCATTATTATTAAGAAATTTTTTTTAGTTGGAAATGGTCTTACCTACATTGCATTATAATCACATTTCAATAACTTGATATATATATATATATATATATATATATATATATATATATATATATATATAATTAGATTTAGATTTAGATTTGGGTCTTCAATCCATATTACATTATAATCACATCATATTTTACAAATAATTTATTTAATTACATCGTAATCACATCACAATTATAATAACTTTCTAATTTATTTAACAAAATTTAAAATTATTATTATTTTAATTGAAAAAATTAATCAATTAAATTTATATCATTTAATATTATTATTAAAAATTAAAAATAAATAATATATTCAAAATTTAAAAATTTTAAATAATAAATTATATTAAAGTTTTTTTTTTCAATGATGTTTACTTATGCACGCGCAAGAACATGACACCATTCTACAAAGACTTCGTTGGAATAAAGATTTTCGTTGTAAAGTATTTCATTGTTGTAATAGGCTTGAAGCTATTATCAATAGCTAAATCAGTTTGTCCATTTATGGAATGAAGACGCCTTTTGAAACTTAAATAAGAGACAAATTTGTAGAACACTTTCTTTTTTGATAAGAATTTTCACCCTTGTCCACCCTTATACCACGTACACAAAGGTTTCACATAAATCTCCTTTATATCCAATCATGTAATAAAGCATGTGGGGCCTCAAGTTGTCACTTGAGAAATGATTATTTTGAAGAAATAATTCATCTTTCCTTGTATTTGGTAAACGCTCGAGTGTGACAATAACCCTCTTGGTCATAGTAGGATAATTATATAATAATATTATAATAATTAAAAATTTATATATTTTTTTAATATTTAAATTTTGATTTTTCATTAAAATGGAAGAAATTATTAATTTAAACTAATATTTTTATTATTATTATTAAACTCACACATTAGATTTAAGACAGTAGATTCAAGCTTAGGCTTCTCATAGTGTGTCTTTTCTTTTCACATAATGCCAAGAGTAATATCTAACATCCCATTGTTCCTTTTAATCTTATACATTGTCCAACTAAGCCTATTACTAAAATTTACGTCAATATATTTATATTTTATTACTTCGTCTTGGAGCTCCCTTTAAATTGGAAGTTTGATTATTTTATATTCTTTTGGTTGTGAAAACCACTATCGTATTTAATTATATGGCAACTTCCTTACATACAAATAATATATCTATGTTCCTTATCTTGTTATCAAATAATATATCTATGTTCCTTATCTTGTTATATTGTTTGTTCTTGTAATGAGAATAAGATCCTTTGCATGGAAAATAGCTTCATTCATCTCATAACTTCTTAGTTGGACATCTTCTTTTCACTCATTTTCAAGCATTATTCTAACTTATCAATAAATAAGGAAAATAAAGTTAGGGATAATGAACATCCTTGTTTAGCTCCTATGTCACTTCTAAAGCATTTTGAGAGACACTTTCTATTTTAATTTTGATTTTGACTCATACCTATTTATACAATCTATGAATTGTTTCCTTTTACTTTTTTGGAATGTCTAGTTCTTCCATAAAACTCCATAGTTTTCTTCTAAGCATTATGTCAAATTCCTTTTTGAAATAAATAATAATAGTATACATTTCTCATTATCAACTTACAACACTTCCAAGAGTATAAACAAGAACAATAAATGTGGTAGATTTATTAAATTTAATTATATAATAAATTATAAGTGATACAATGCAAGAGGTGGATTGAGAAGTGGAGTCAATCCCTACAATAGAATAGAAACTAGCTTAAATATATAGTATATATATCTATAAACGCCGAGAGTTATCAATCTCGAGGCGTCTATCTCATTTCTTGGGGTGTGATAGATAATTTTCTTAATGTCGACAGATAATTTTATTAATGTCGATTTTTTAATAAAATATTAATATTGTTTACGGCGTGGCTGACCTTACTGGCTGTCTAGGACGCCTATCGGCATAACTAGCTTGGATATATAATATATAATGTATATATATATATATATATATAAACGCCGAGAGTTATCAATCTCGAGGCACCTATCTATCACACCCCCAAGAAATGAGATAGGCGCCTCGAGATTGATAACATAATTTTCTTAATGTCGGTTTTTTAATAAAATATTAATATTGTTTACGGCATGGCTGACCTTCTTGGTTGCCATTGTAGGATGCTATCGACGTAATTATTAAGAGAGGAACTGGGGAATAACGAATTTCACCTATAAAAATAAGTATACTAGCTTAGATATATAAAATATATATATCTATAAATGGCAAGAGTTATCAATCTTGAGGCGCCTATCTCAATGTCGACTTTTTAATAAAATATTAATATTGTTTACGGCGTGGCTGACCTTCTTGGTTGCCATTGTAGGACGCCTATCGGCGTAATAATATAAAACTGGTTGAAATCTTACAAATTATAACATCCCCATTTTTGTAGCATTTAATTATAATATTTTATTTCAATTTAATAGAATTATTTATTGTTATAACATTGACTCATATATTATGTTTCTAATAATTTAATTACTAAAATAATTAAATATGAATAATGGTAAGTCAAATAAAATGGGTTAACTATCATTAAATTTGTAAGTTTTGACAAATCACACTCTACAAGATGGAGATAAAGATATCATCAAGAAAAATATGATAGATGTATAAAAGCAACAAACATAGATAATGGAAAATAAAAAATTTACACCATAAGTAGTTGTATTTAAATTACATGGAATTCTTGATGAAGTGGAAAACTAATGGTCATTCTTAAGTGTGTCATTGATGATTGTGTCATCTTGATTATTATACGAGTTTCAAAATATGTTAAAAGTTCAATAAAAATGTATGATTTGATATATCCCTTTTGAAAAAAAAGTTCAGTTCTATTTTAAACTCCCATTTGAACCTTGGTACGTGAGTAAAGGGAGTCGTGATTTACAAATCCTTACATGAAGAAAGAATTCATAGGGATGGGAGCCCCATCTACCTACCATGGCACTGAATACTCCAAACGTTAGTACTTTTTATTTTACCATGAATTATCTTGGCACCTAATATTTAGGTTTTTAACCAATTATGATATATATAAGTCTCCTACTTTAAGGTGCCCATGTTTGGTATCATGATAAGGTTTAAGAGGAAAGTGTGTGAGTGATGCATAGAGTCTCTTCATCTTCTACACAAATATATGGTGCTTTGATAATGTTCATGCAAGGAGAGTTTATGGGAAAACCATACTTGGATACAAATGGTGGAGATTGGTTGGGATTTCCTTAGATAATCTTAAAATTTGGGTCATGGTAGCTTAAAAATTGGATGGTTGTTTTTTAAATCACTAGTTCTATTTAGCATAATGCTCAGACAAAAGGACATAGAAAAACTAGATCACCCTAATATAAAGTTTCTTGACTGATGTTGATATGCTTATAAGATATCTAATTGTTTTATTTTTTACAAATATATAACATGGGTACAGGTTATATATTAATCCCTTATTTAAGACAATGTAGGTAGAACTTCAAAACATATATTTCTATGCATGTTATATCTCCTAATGATAATAGGTTATTGTCATTAATCACTATAATATCACTAAAAATATATGTAATTATAATTGCATGAGTTATTTTCTTCTTGAAAATTTAGTATGAATAGATATAATTTTAATAGAAATCCATAGATGCACAAATAGATTATATTGGTATTAGGTACTATTGAAGTGAGGAATTGTCCTAACTTTCAATTTAATGATTCTCCCCTAATTCTAACTTTTATAAAGTTGGAAGGGAGTTCCAATGGATCCTCCTAATATTTGGATTGAGTTTGGATCTCCACTATCCCCATGTAATACTCCTATGATAACCTACACTAATTTCATAAAAAGCAAAGTGCATTAAACATGCATAAAATATTAAGGGTGTGATGGATTTAAATTTCTAGTTTGTACCCCACATTTTGCCCATAAATACTAGTTTTAACCATAGCAAGGAAGTGTGCATAATCAATCAACACATGAAATAACACCAATGTTCTCACATTTATTAAGTATTAAATTTCTAATCAAATGACAAGATGGAAAAAATAAAAATGTCTTAATCATCGTGCACTTAGCAAACTAGAAGGGCAGTGTCATTGATGAAATGCCAAGGACTTGTCAATTTCTCAACAATCTTATGGGATTAAGTATAATATGGGTTTCATAGAGTGTAGCTCTAAGATTTCATGGCTAAAATATGAATACAATGGAGCCTATGAATCCTATTTATAGTTGGAGTTTACCCCCGAGTTACCTGGGGTGAGAAATAATTACTCCTAGTAGAAGTAAATATTTGGTGGTATCTTTAACAAAATGTTAGATGCATCTAAATATAACTCTAGTAGTATTATAAGTCTTCTAAAATGAGTTAGTATGTCATAATATGCTAAAATGCCACCCTCAAAAGATTATCCTTGATCTGCACCTTTGTTTTTACCCTACAACTAGTTGGTAAGAAATTTTCTCTAATTAGCAAGTGAATTGCTTGCTTTTGCTAGAAAATAATTAGTTGATCCTAAGTGTTTAGATCCTACAAGCCAATTGTATCCTTTTGCAAGAATCAATCCTAAGCCAATTAGCACTTGTACTAGACTTAGACAAATTTTGGAGGATATTGTAAGGTATTTATTGCTTTATTTCACTAGTTTGTGCTCCAAAATTATAAATTTTAAGGTAATATAGAGGCACTATATTTTTTATGACTTCATGGGATGCCAATATTTATTGATGAGAGAACCCAAATCTTACCTTAATCCTTGGGCATATAGCCTACAAAATCGGGATCCTTGTTGTAAGACTATCAAAATTAGATTCTCCTTATCTAGTCTTCTATGGTAGCAATCCCAATAGTTTTTGCCACTCTTCATCACCTAGTAGTTGGATCAAGGCAAGATCCTCTACTTCATGCATCAATTATTCAAATGTGATTTATAATAGCTCATCTTGTTTTCCTTCTAGATATTAAAGTTTGGTGTATATGGGCTCTAGCTTCTTATATAATTTAAATGCACCCCCCTTGTCGATATGATTATTTACTTCTTCAAACATGGAATCAATTATATCATCTATTCTTCATTTGTAGTTTAAATATGTAAAGCATTCTAACAATAACTAAACCCTAAATTCCCTTGGTCATTTCTTGTATTGACATCTTTAGAGATGTCGATGTACTTTACAAGCTTGGAGGTCGCTCTGAGCATCTAGGATCTTCTTTAGTTTTTTGACTAAATATTTTTGGTCTATCCCTAGTTGTTATTCTTGTGATGCTAACATGGATGAAAATTGCTTCAAAATATTTTATTAATCATCCCTAACAGATAACTATTTATCAATTATTCAATTCTTTCTATCACCTTTCCAAGTTTTGATCTACATAGGTTATAAACTAGAAGTATTCTTATACGTTTCTTCATCTCTACTTTAATTATTCTTAGAAGTCCTTGACCCATTCAAACTCCATAATTATTTAGTTATATTCTTATAGGTCTCCTAAAGCTACTTGATATCACTTTGTGATGGCTTTTTAAACCTTAATACTTCTAGAAATCTCACAGGTTAAATATCATAGGGTCGAATATAATATAACCACAATATAATAAGTTCAAGATAATAATATGAGTAGAATATTCAGAGAAAATTAATATGTAAATCAAGGCTAATAATATCAAATAACATTCAATAATAAACAACATGAATGTAAATATCTTAAATCATACATGTATTAAACATGTAGAACAACTTACAATATTAATTGCTCAAAATATATGCAATATTTATTACTCTTTTTTCTCTTACAAATATGATAAGAACTTGCTCTACTCTGTAATGTGATACATCTTGATATGATATGATCCTTCTATGGAATACTATATAACCATAGTAGTGTGACTCTTTGGATACTTGACTATTCCTTTCCATATGCCAAGTCTCATGACTCTTGACTTCTCTACTTGATACTTGCATACTTGATGAACACATGACTCTATAATGTATTCACACCTATACATGACTCTTTTCCTTCACTTTGCACACTCTAACCTAAGATACTTGTAAACAAGTTTACATTACATATTTTCACTCTTACATATAAGACACTTGTGCACATAGACTCAAACTACAATTGCACACTAACTCACATGACCCTTGTGCATTTCCTACACATTACAAATTTACATGACACTTGATCATATCCTACACATTCACACTTACATGAAGAGAATTATAACTCACACTCTAAACTATGACTCAACCCTAATATATTATTTACAAAATGTACCATGAAGGTACCAAGGGGGTACATTAGCATGTACAAAATAATATAGTATAATACAACATCCCCTATATTACATTATTTGGTTATTGAAGACTTTAGGCTTCAATCATTATCTTTATCTTGATCTTCAATCTTCAAATGACCTTGCAAGTGTTCTTCTACTTGAACTCCATCAGGTTCATCTTCTTGCTTGGTTTCTGCTTTGAGTTCATCATCATCCTTATGTTCTTCAATCTTTATAGCTTCAATATTGTAAGTTTCTTGAACTTTCTCATTGTAATCAAATGCTTGCATAAGAATATTTCCTTTACCTTTACTCTTGGAATGACTATGAGATCTACCTTCTTTGTAAGACAAATTTGGACCATATTTGATCCATTCTCCTTTTACTTATTTTCTGAATAATTTCTTTTACTATACTTTAGATATTGTACACTTGGATCCATTGTTAGAATATGCTTCAAAAATGAGTATTTGAAAAATATAATCTAATCTGAACACTAATGCTCTTTCAAATATTCTACAATACTTGTCCTTGTACCAACAAAAAATAGAAGAATGAGATTTTCTTCCACAATATTTACATGGATGAAGACTCCAACAATTTGCTTTTTCATGACCAATTATATTACAATAGATGCACCTTGAAGATATTTTTATTGTTTTATTCATCCTTCTTAGAGTTTCAAGTTCATATGTTTTCTTAGTAAAATAACATAACCATTTATGTACTTCCAAAGCTACTCTTTCCTTATTTTCCATGTAGATAAGTTGTAGATGATGAAGGTCTTCAATACTTTTAGTAGTTTTTTTATTTTGTAATGGAGTTTATTGATGAACTACTAGAATAAGATTTTGTAGTAACAAGATCCAATTTTGAATCCTCATGAATATTTTGTGATCTTGTTGGTTTCTTCTCACTATCAAGGTCATCTATCATTCTTTGAAAATAAAGTTTCAATTTATTTACAATATCTTCATTATCTATATTGAATGCATTTTTAATTTCTTCCATGATATGCAATTATTTCCTTTGAAGTAGACAACCTTATATCTCCTAAATTTAAAGAAATAAATCAAAGTTTCTAAATTAATAATCCTATGAGGTAGAAAACCTTATATCTCCCTAGTTCTAGAAACTAAGAATAATTTTTTGAATATTTTTATTTTTGTAGGTTTGAGGTTGAAACCCCTTTATCTCCCAAATAACTAAATTTGCAAATAATTTTCTATTCTCTCAAAAAACTATGAAATCAATTTAAATAAACTTCAAATTTAAAAAGTTTTTAAAAAATTAAAAAACTCTTAAAATCCTTATTTCTCCAATAACTCAAATTAAAAGAACTTTTACAAACTTATCTCTCCATTAATATAAATCTAAATTAACTTTAAAGAATCTACTTATCACTCCAAAACCTTAATAACATAAATAATTAAATATTCTCTACTTAACCTTATGACTCCAAACTTAATTTTAAAACCCTAAAATACCATATCGGTTGGCTTGGACTCCTATGCACACTGGTCTGCAATTCCTCTAGGGTGATTCTCTAATTCATGCAAGATCTTACCACTATCTAATAGATAAAAGTTCTTTGCAATGTGCAACTATGCATAGTGGCAGTTACCTAAGATGTTTTATTTCTCATTCCATTGCATTGTTCATCATCTCATTGTACTATGCTCAATCACATTTGAAACATCTACACCTGAAGTGTATTTCTCTACACTTGGTGCCTTTGCTTCCAATATTCTACTTGCTTTCCTTTGCAACTGATTAGACTTCCTTTCAAATTGTTCTGATCTTTGATTATCCCTTTTACAAGATGTTGGGAACCATTGTACATAGAATCGTTTATGATGTTTTTGGTTGGATAACTTTTGGTTGTCCTCCTTTCCATAATATTCAAGATTGCTTTACTCATCCTTTAGTTAGCCTTCCCCATTTGTTAGCTATTGGATAGCCTTTTTATCCTCTAAATAGCCTTTGGATAATCTTATATCCTCTAGATAGTCTTTGGTTAGCCTCTGGGTAGCTGGATAAGGATGTAGATCCCTTACCTCTAATGTAGCTAGATGTAGCTTCTTGCCTTCTATCTGAGAGAGAATGGTGAGTGATTCAAGTGCAACAGTCCTATGGATGAGTCATAATGTGTAACCAACCTGAACATAATCTTGATGAGCCACACCTTGTAGGCAACTCTATGAAATTGCATGAACCAGTAAGCAATGGTTGTTAGTGATCTAGTTAGCTATGAATAGATTGGCTCTCTCTTACACATAGAATGGTTTCTACTCCTAGCTTTGGTATGAGTTGAATGATTCTTCTTAGCTTCTCTTGATATGAGTCAAATGACTCTCTTACTACTACATTGTGACCCAAATGGCTCTTCTTTAGCTAAATTTAGGGTTATACATAAGGGGTAGTGTCCAAAATGTATTTATAAAAATGAGGTGAATCAATTTCAAAACTGAGGTGAATAGTGTCCAAACTCACATAGAAGACATGGCAAATTGTATATTTTTCTAGTAAAATTATAAAAATGGGGTGAATCAATTGCAAAATATTTTTATCACTCATTTTTCATATATTCTTATGATAAGATAATAATATTTACTAAATCCATCATTTTAGGTTGCCTAGATCTAGCATCCTTTAAGGGTTTCCGCACATTACCCTTACTAGATCTCTACTTATTTTTCTTAGGTATCATACTTTACCAGCTTTAAAACTCATTTTTGAGGTATTCTAAGGAATTTTGGATGATTTTAAAGTGTATATCTCATCAAGCTAGGTGGTTTCAAAAAAATAAAATTTGAAAACGAAGCTCTAGATCAAAAGTTAGGCCTTCTAGGAGGTTCTTTGCAAAACTATCGGTCGGTTGCACCTCTACAATCCAAAGGCTATTGAGAGGACAAAGGTGGCGATCGATTGCATAGTTGGTATTTTTGTAGAGAACCTTCTAGGAGGTATAACTTTTGTTCCAGAGCTTCGTTTTAAAAAAAAATAAACCACCTAGCTCGATGAGATCTATACTTTAAAATCCTCAAAAATCCCTTATAAGACCTCCAAAATGAGCTCTAAAGTTGCTAAAGTGTGATACCCGATCAGTTGTAGAGGACTAGTAGATCTACATAAGAGTCGATCGATTGCACCTCTACAACTAATCTACACTTTTATCAATCGGTTGCACCTCTATAATCGATCAATAAAAGTTTAGATCGGTTGCAGAGGTGTAGTTGATCAACAAAAATATCAATCGGTTGCACCTATACAACTGATCGAATCTTATAAATATCAATTACTCCTTTGTAATTGATCAAATCTTCTTTAGATCAGTTTCTCCTTTGTAATCGATCAAATATTATGATAATCCACTACTTCTCTATAATCGATCATTATTTTTCTCAACTGGTAGTCCTTGCTTTTTGTTGATAGACTGATCCTCTACAATTGATCATCTATTATTTTCTCTCCAATTGATCATATCAAATTTTTGCATATCATTTTTCACTACTACAAGTCATTTTTGAGGATTTTGAATGTTTTAGATGTATGAGTATCACTATCACATTAGGTATATATATTGGTGGTATAAGAGGTAAATTTGGTGGGATAAATAATTTTTTTTTAATTTCAAGGCAAAAATAGTCCACGATTTAGGCGAAAGTATTGGCGATTTAAAATAAAATCGATGAAATTATTATCAACGTGGGGAGATTCGACCCACAAAAATAATTTTGACCCAAAAAATTTTGGTGAATGGGCCCCCATCAAGGGTCCTCTTATTCGCCAATTTCAAAATTTGAAAATCCTAATATTTGTGAATTCACTATGATTCACCGCTATGCATAACCCTGACTACATTATGAGTTGAATGGATCTTCTTCTATTTGTTGCACTGACATTCTTATTCGATCTCTTTTTCTTCTTTGTATGGCTACTCTATTGCCATAATTTCATTTTTTTTTTTAACTTGAATCTTTAATTGTCAATGTCAAGGTCTATGTGATCTGAGTCTTCAATGTCAAGGTCTCTGAATGACCTAGATATCTATCTTCTATCAAGACCAATATCTCTATGACCTGGAACCTTCTTGTCAAAGCTAATATCTATGTGACTTGAATATTCAATGTCAAGGTTTCTATAACTTGAATCTCACTTTCATGTCAAGGCCTATCTTCAAGACCTGAAACTATCCTTATGTCAAGGTCTATCTTCAAGACCTAAATGTTAATATTTATTGATCCACTGCTTGAAGTAAGCTTACTTTTAGGACTAATATATCTATCTTAATACAAATGTATCCTTCTCAAGACCTGATATATCTTTCTCCTATTCAACTTACTTTCTTTTTGCTCTCTTTACCTTAGAAATATTTGAATGCTTCTCAATCCCCTATCATTTTTGCTACAATTAGAAGCTAAAATTCTTCTCTATCTATTGTAGGCAACTTCTCACACTTTTTTAGCTACTTTTCCCTAACTTCAATAATGTTTTAGGTTTCTGCTAGTGCAACCTAAGAATCCAAAATCAATGTTAGAATATCATTGTTCTGAAACTCAAATATATAATGTCAAGGTGACATTGAATGACCCTAATTCCTCTATCAATGTCAAGTTGACTCTAAAGGTCCCTAACTCCTCTATCAATATCAATATGACTCTAAATTTCCCTAATTCCTTTATCAATGTCAATATTACTCTGAAGGGAAAACTATGGCAATGAATTCTTATTATGTTTGATAAATGCATAGTGATGAATGGTTGAATTGAGGAATAGTTAAATCAATGGTAGAGCACTTTTGAAAGTGATGCTTTACAAACAATTTGGGATATTTCAAAATATACAATGGTTTGGTGATATCCATTGAAGATTGAATACTATAGATTGTATAAAAACTAAATTTGGATTTGGAAGGATTCGAGGAATTGCACTCTAGACGTTTTTCGCAGGACTGCCCAAACTATCGAACTCGTTTTGGCCATATCTCACTCATCCGAACTCGGATTGAGCTGAAATTTTGAGGGTAGATGCCTGAAAAACCCTAGAACGTCTCCACCAATTTTCATATCATTTGGAGCAACACAGATCCTAGCACATCCCTATGTGTGAACGATATATTTGGCAAGCGGCTATGAGAGGGTTTCATCTGGGTTGAGTGCAAGCAGCTCCAGAGGTTGGTTTTAGGGCCTTCGGGCCCTAGCGGCCAATATTTTTGTGGTTTATGCTCAATATTTTAGCAAGAAATGTTGCAGGGGATACAATATGGGTTAGAAATTTGTCTTTCAACAGATCATACTGTGAACTTGAGTGACAACGGCTTCCAATTTGCTGCACAAAAGAAAAGTGAAAACCATACCTTTCCACGGCGTCTAGGGCAAGGATTAAAGAGACCACGAAATAAGTTTCAAGTAGTTGATCAAAAAATGGCTCATATCTCAAGTGAATCTGGTGCTAAGGTGCACCCACAAAATAATTCTACTATGAAAACCCCTGTCAAGGGTAAGAATTTCGAAGACTCGGTCCCAAAAATGAATTTTAGGGATGCCCTTCATGGTGGACAGCCTCAGCCCAATGCTAATATCAATATTAGGGCTTCTCATAAACCTCTAAGAATGCCTAAGATTGATCCCAGGAAAACGAGTCGGGATGTCTTAAAGCAGCTGATGGAACTCCTATTGTTAAGCTTGATATGGGTAACATTCAGACTGGCATTGAAGATTTGGAAAAAAGAGGACTAATTTGTCGGTTCGTGGGTTTTCATCCGAGTCTATCTGCTTTCAAAGTCTGGGCTGCAAAAAGCTGGAAAACTAAAGGTGAGTTACAAATCTCTATTTATCCAAATGGTTATTTTCTTGTTTTATTTGCTAATAATGAAGATAGAGAGAAAACTTTTCAAGGGGGTCCTTGGTTTTTTGGAAGGGCGGGGCTTTTCATGAAGCCCTGGCATACTAAATTTAAAGCCGAAGAAGAGATGCCTTCTATAGCTCCCGTGTGGGTTAGACTCTTTGGCCTCCCTATTGAATTTTGGAATCCTACTATTTTTTCTTCAATTGGAAACTCTTTAGGAACTTTTATGATGACTTCTGATTGTACTCAAAATTTTGAACATATTATTTATGCTCGAATTTGTGTTTTAATGGATTTTGACAAACCCCTACCTAAAAATATCACATTACAATTTGGGGAAGACACTTGGGAGCAAGTAGTGGACTATGAGAACATTCCTTTTCATTGTAGAATTTGCCATGAATATGGTCATTTGGCCAGTGCTTGCCCAAATAAAATTCCTGATCAAAAGAAAGAAGATATAAACTCAGCAGGTTTCCAAATACCTAAGAAGAAGAACACTCAGAAAAAACCGGTAATGAAGGATCAATCAAAGTCATTTGCTAATATGTTTGAAATCCTTTCCACAAATGATGTCCCAAGTGAGGAAGAGGAAATAATGGAAACTGAAATCTTAGAAACACAATTTAAATATGAAGGAAAGAACTCGAGAGACAAACCAACAAATCAAAGGTTTTCAATAGAAAAAAAAAGGAGAAAATTTACACAAGAAAAACAATATTTCAAATGTCAAAACTTCAAATAATGCAGGTCCCAATATAGACTCCATTGAACCATCTAGTAAAATTTTGGCTGTGTATGAGCATTCTTCAAGGTTAGAAGCCATCTCAGATTCAATTGGAATAAGTCAAGAAACAGGGAAAAAAAAATTGAAGATGGATTCTAATCAAAAAGTAGGTCGCAAGACCAATCAATATCATATGGTAAAAGAAGGTGAAAAGCTTGTAGAGGAAGGTAAGATTAATGCCCTTCCCAACATTTTTAGCCCTGGTATTAATGAAGATCATCACTTGGAATATTAGAGGACTCAAAGGGAGTCTTTCAAAACAAAATGAAATTAGAAGAATGATTCGGATAAATCATCCACATCTTGTTTTCCTTCAAGAAACAAAGATGTCAATGGAGGATATGGACTTAATTGCCTATAAAATTTGGCCAGTTGGAAAAGTGGTTTCCCTCGGTTCCCAAGGGACTTCGGGTGGCATTGCTTGTCTTTGGGACCCAAAAGAGGTAGTTATTCACCATATGGTTGGCAGTTGGGGTTTGTTGGCTATAGCTATTCAAAGTAGACATTCCAACTAGATTATGCTCTGCATTACTATTTATGCCCCGACTTCTTTGGAGGAAAAAAGAAGACAGTGGAAGGATATTACTCATATTATCTCTCATTTTCCTAAAGCTTGGATCTTGATCGGAGGAGATTTCAATACCATCCTCTCTCTGGATGAGAAAAGGGGGGAAATAGAAATTTGGACAAAAGTACTGACCTCATGAGCGAATATATTGCAAACCTCCATCTTGTGGATATCCAACTAGATAATGGCCTTATGACTTGGTCTAACAGAAGGCAAGGCTTAGCTTGTATAATGGAGAGATTGGATAGGTTTTTGCTCTCTAAAAATTTCTTAATCCATGGTCACATTCCTAAAGTGAAGACTCTTAATAATGTTGGTTCGGATCATTGGCCGATCATGGTGGAAATGTGGAAAACCAATGTGAGTTTCTCTCCTTTTCGTTTTCAATTAATGTGGCTTAGAGACATTTCCTTCAGACCTCGTGTGCAACAATGGTGGAAGGAAGGTAAACCTAGGCATGGGACTAAGATGTTCTATTTTGCCAAAAGACTGCAATACATTAAATCCAAAATCAAGACTTGGAACTGGAAAGAGTTTGGGGATGTTCATAAAAAAAAACATGAAGTTATTGCTCATCTTGAAAATTTGAATAAGAAAATCCGTTTAGATGGCCTCATAGAGAAGAGAAGTGCAGATGAAATTAAACTCACAACTCAGTTAGAGGAATGGGAAAAAAGAGAAGAAATCTTATGGAAGCAAAAATCTAGAATTCAATGGCTCAAAGAAGGAGATCGAAACACAAATTTCTTCCACAAATCTCTTCTAGCTCGAAGATCTCACAACTTTATTTCTTCCTTAAAATCAGATTCGGAGATGTTGTTTATACTTGGGATGGCATGAACTCTATTGTTGTTGATTACTTTTCCAATATTTTTGCTGCTACTCCTCTTGACTCGGCTTCACAACAAAATGTTCTTCAAGCAATCCCTTCTCTTATCACTTGAGGAGAACTCTATTTTGACTTGCTCCTGTTACTATCAATGAGCTTCAACAAGTGGTTTTTAAAATGCAAAAGGGAAAACCCCAGGTCCTGATGGTTTTCCTATTGAGTTCTACCAAGAGTTACGGGATATCCTTCATGTTGATTTATTAGAGGTGGTGGAAGAAGCCAGGAAATCCAAAGAAATTTTGAAGGTTATCAATAAAACTTATATTACTCTTGTTCCAAAAGCTCAAGAGGTTGATCATATCTCAGCTTTTAGACCTATTGCTTTATGTAATGTTCTTCTCAAAATTATTACTAAAATCATGGCGAGAAAGGTTGAAGCCTCTTTTGCATAAGATTATTTCCCCGAGCAAGGGGGATATGTGGAAGGACGTCAAATAGTAGATGAGATAGTTCTTGCTCAGGAAGCCATCCATTCCATGGATATGCAAAATTCTCCTTCTATGTTCATCCGGTTAGACTTATCCAAAGCTTATGACAGAGTGGATTGGCACTTCCTTATCAAAGTTTTGAGGCAATTTGGTTTCTCTAAGGATTGGATGGATTGGATTATGGGATGTATCTCTTCAGTTTCCTACTTAGTTCTTATCAATGGCAGGCCTTCTCGGTCTTTCCCGGCTTCCAGAGGTATTAGGCAAGGTGACCCGCTATCCCCTTATTTATTCATCATTCTTGTTGAATGCTTGGGTAGGACTATAACCAAAAAGAGGGAAAACAAAACCCTTGAGGGAGTTACCATTGCTCATGGAGCTAGACCTATCTCTCATCTTCAATTTGTGGATGACTCTACCCTTTTAGGTAAAGCTACTATTAAGGAAGCTTCTAATATTAAGCAAATCATTAGCTATTTTTCTAAGGCTACTTGGGCAGTTGATCAATGAAGACAAATCTAAAGTTATTTTCTTTCAACTGCTCTGCTAGACAGGAATCCATGGTCTTGGATAAATTAAGATATAAGAAGACCTCTCTTCCAATCACTTATTTAGGTATTCCCATAAATATTCAAAGGCAGAAAAATAAAGATTGGAATTGGTTGTTGGACAAAGTCAAGAAGAAAATTGGAAAGTGGACCAACAAGTGGCTTTCTTAAGGGGTAGAATCACCTTGGTAAAATCAGTCCTTCAAGCTATTCCTATTTATGTTTCTTCCATTTTGAATATCCCAAAGGTTGTTCTTCGAGAATTGGATCAAATCAGTCATCGTTTCCTTTGGAGTGGTACTAAGGAGAAAAGAAAATGGGCCTTGGTGAAATGGGATACTTTATGTCTTCCTAAGAGTGAAGGGGGGTTAGGATTTCGGTCTTCAATTAATAACAACAAAGCTTTAGCTGCTAAATTATATTGGAGGATGTTGCATAACCCCAATGCTCTTTGGGCCAATAATCTTCGTGCTAAATATGCTGAGAACAAAAGTCCTGAAGACCTTGTTCGCTATCAACTTCCTACCAAAGGTTCTCCCATTTTAGCAGTTCTTAAGACTGGTGAGGATTTGATAAAGAAAAAATTATTTTGGATCATTCATAATGGTCAACATGCAAATTTTTGGACAGATTCTTGGGATGGTCACAAGCCTTTGATAACTCAGTTTCCCGATTGGAGGCCTTGGATGGAGGAGCTTCATCGAGCTAATTGGATAAAGGTGGCTAATTACTATCGGTACCATACTGGTAATTCAAAGGTTGGTAGATATTGGATCCCTATTGAGGACTGGCCTATTCAAATCCCAGAAAGGCAAAGACAAGATATCCAAGGCATCCTTCATATGAGATCCCTCTCTTGGTCCCATGAAAAAGATTGTTTTGGATGGAACAACACTACTAAGGGTGAGTATTCGAGTTGCTCAAGGTTATTTGACCTTATGCCATAATAATCCCAACCATTCTTCTGACATATTTTCTCAATTGTGGGCTCAAAAGCTCTGGCCTAAGGTGAGGTTCTTTAATTGGCTTTTATTGCATCGTAGGGTGCTTACTTGGTGAGCAACTTATGAAGCGTGGTTTTCATGGCCCTTTTAGATGTGAAATGTGTGAAGAGAATGTAGAAAATATCAACCATATTTTTATTGAGTGTACTTTAGCCTCTGAGCTATGGAGGAGAATGGCAACTTTACTTGGCTTACAGTGTGGTCCAATTTTTTCACTTTTGAACAGCTTTGGAGGGATTGGCCTAATCAAGAGGGTATTGATCATTTTATTAGGCGAGTTAGTTTGGATGGGTTCTACCATTCTTCTTTGGAATATTTGGAATGAAAGGAACAACCAAATTTTTAATCAAGATAGGAAGGATATTCACTATATTTGGCAAAAGACCATAGCCAACTTAGTTGAATCAGTCCATCAACTCCTTAATCACCCCCAAAACTCCCACCAAAGATGGGATCAAGTGATGCAAAGATTGAAGATTAAACCTTCTAAGGGCAACCAACTTAAAGGGAATGTGAGTATTAGTAAGATGGATAGGACTAGAAATTGGCAACCTCCTCCTAAGGATTTTGGAAAAGTCAATACTGATGGAGCCTCTAGAGGGAACCCTGGAAAAGCCGATGTGGGAGGAATTGGTAGACTTTCGAGATGGCTCCCTGGTTTTTACTTTTGCTGAGAATTTGGGTATTCTTTCCAATAACCTTGTTGAGGGGTATGGTATCCTTAGAGGCCTTCGGGAGGCTACTAAGGTTGGATGGGAAAAGGTGTTAGTTGAGTCTGACTCTCAACTTATGATTAATCTCTTGAAGACTCCTTCTAAGAATCATAAGGTGGATTGGAGAATAAAAAGAATTATTGAGAAGATTCGGTTAATCCAGATGGGATTTTTGAAAGTTGATTACAATCATGTGGTCAGAGATCAAAACAAGAGTGTTGATGCTTTAGCTAATTGGGCTTTGGACAAAGGTGATCTTACTTGTTATGGCCACCCTCCTATATGGTGGGCTTCTCAAATTAGGGAAGCTCTTCTTTCTATCATTTCTTTGGATGGCTCCAGTTCTGAAGGTACCTAGTTTCTTCTTGTTTTTTTTTTTTTCTCTTTGGTTCATTCAATTTTTTTAGTTCCCTAGCTCATTCTATTCTTTATTTTGTTTCCTCTGTTGATTCTTGCATTAATAGTCTTATGGTCTAGATAGGTCATTGTTTTGTTCATTTTTTTTTTCTTTTGTCTTCTTTGTTTTTTTGTTTAGTTTTTTAAGGTGGGTGGGTTCTTTTGTTTTGTTTTGTTTTTGTGTTCTTTGTGTTGTTTTTTGTTGTTCTTGTGTTTTTGTTGTTTTGTTTTTTTTATGTTTTTTGTTATTGTTCTTGTGTTTTTTTCGTTCTTGTTCTTGGGTTTCTCTTTGTTTGTGTTATTTCATTTTTTTATGTGTGAGTGTTTTCTATGTTTTTTGTTTTTGTTTATTGTCTGTTGTTGGTTGTTTTTATTTTTATTTTATTTATTTTATTTTTTAGGTTTTGGTTGTGTTTATTTTTCATGTTTTTTGGGTTATGTCTTTGTAGTGTTCTGTTGTTTTTGTCTTGTTTGTGTTTTGTTATGTGGTTCTTGTGTTTTTCTATGTGGTTTGTGTTGTGGTTTCTTTTATCTTATTGTGCGTGTTTGGTTGTGCTTTTGGTTTTGACACACTCAAGGAGCATGTTTTTTATTTTATTTTATTATTTTTGTTGTTATTTACTTTTTTTAATTTGGTTTTGTGTGTTTGTTTGCTCCTTGAGTATGTCAAAGGTGGTAGGCCAAGTCCGAGTCCTGGGCATTTTTGGCGGAATGGATACCCCTGCCTCCTTGGGTCTTACCCGAAAGTGGCATCCCTTTTGGGATGTTTTCCACAAATAAAAAAAAAAAAAAAAGATGACTCTGAATATCCTTGATTCTTCAACTATATCTAAAATCAATGTCAAGGATTGGCTGTCCCTGAATGATCAACTATCTTAAATTTGATACACCTTCAATGTTTTTGAGTCATAGTCTTCATTGGTTATATTTCAATCATGGAAAGACTCTATAGATGAGTCCTAGTATTCATTGGTTATTCTTCAACCATGGAAATAGTCTGTAGTCGAGTCCTAGTCTTCACTGGTTTTAATTCAACCGTGGAAAGGCTTTATAGCTGAGTCATAGTCTTTGCTAGTTATAATTCAACCATGGAAAGACTCTAGCCTTCTATTCAATATGACCTTACAATAGAGTATGAGTCTTACTACCTTCAAATTAGATAGACTCAAATTCAATTTTATCAAAACTAGGCAAATCAATTTTTGTAAGTAGCTATATTAACTCTATCAACCTGGACAAGAACCTGGTAGAAGCTCTGATACCACTAATGGATTTTTAAATCTTAATACTACTAGAAATATCATAGGTTAAATATCATAGGATCAAATATAATATATCCACAATATAATAAGTTCAAGATAATAATATGAGTAGAATATTATGGGCTAATTAATATGTAAATCACGACTAGTAATATATCAAATAATATTTCAAAAAAAGATCATATTTTAAATATGAGCAGATGTGGGAAGGCCATCCTTAATTTGCTAATATGATAGCTCAAACGTGGAATTCTTCAGGTAATTTTGGGTTTTATTCTCTTCCAAATCAAATTAAATATATGACATCTAGATTAAAATAATGCAACAAGAACACTTTTGGAAACATTTTTTAGAAGAAAGAACTAAAAGATAAAATTTCAAAATTATAAAAAGGTGAACATAATAATCTAAGCTTAGAGGAAAGAGAGTTGCTTAGTGAATATCATAATATTTTTACATAAGAGAAATTTTGGAGATTAAAATCAAGACAAACTTGGTTAAAAGGAAATAAAAATACAAAAAAAATTCATATGATGGCTATAGTACAGAGATCAACATCTTGAATTAGTAAAATTAAAACAATAGAAGGGGTTTGAACTAAAGATCAGAGTGAAATTATAAAATAGTCTGTCTTTTTATTAGAATATTCTAAGATTAGAGGATACTGAAGTTCTTAATGATAAACTTCTTCAAGAAGTTCCTTTAGTTATAATGAATGAAGACAATAGGAAACTGATGGAGCCTATTACTCTAGAAGAAGTTCATTTAGCTTTTTTCTCTTTTAATAAGAATAAATTCCCAGGTCCTAGACTCTCTATAGATTTTTACCAACATAATTGGGATATAGTGAAGGATTCTTTATTGGTGGAAGTGGAATAGCCTAGGGTAAAACAATACATATCTTATAAAATAAATGCAACATATCTTACACTAATTCCAAAAAATAAGGATTCTAAATTTTTTGATTCTTTTAGATCCATAAGCCTATGTAATATGGCATATAATATTATCTCCAAAGTGATGGTAAATTTATTAAGGCTATTGTTAGACAAAATCATTTCAAAATAGCAAGGAGTATTTGTGAAAGGGAGATAAATTTTGGACGGATCACAGTAGCTCATAAATTTATACATATGATAACTTCAAGAAAAGAGAAAGCAATGATATTAAAACTCTATATGAGTAAATTTTGTGATAGGGTTAAATAGGATTTTCTTTTTATAGTTTTAGAAAAGTTTAGATTTGGGAAGAAATGGGTTAGATGGATTAAAGCTTGTGTCTTTGTAATTTGTTATTTAGTTTTGGTCAATGGGTTAGTAAAAAAATATTTTAAATCCAAGAGAGGCCTTAGATAAGGAGATCCTCTATCTCCTTATTTGTTCATTATTATGGCAGAGGTTTGTTAGTCTCACAATGACACTGAGAGGGGGGGTGAATCAGTGTAGCTATTCAAATTCAAATCTACAACTCTTAATACTGAAACAATGAAGATTTAAATCAGATAATGCAAATATCACAAGAGAGCATTCCACAACACATGATGTAACGAGGTTCACCAATTTGGCTACTCCTCAAAAATGACTGCTTGGATTATCGTCCAAATCCAGCCTTTGCAAAACACCAATTTTACAATCACTTTACTAGCACCAACTGGAAGGAGCACCAACCCCTAATTTATCTGCACCCACTAAAAGGAGCACCAACCCCTAATTTATCAGCACCCACTAAAAGGAGCACCAACCCCTAATTCCAAGCACCAACTTGGTCTACAAATATGAAGCTATAAGATTGACATAAAAATGCCTTCACTTATTCAAGACCCTGATTGGTCTATTGCTAACCCAACCTCTCTCACTATTCACCAAAATACCACACACTAAAGGCTCTACTTGCTACACTTTTTATGGCTCTCACGGCTCTGCTCAGCTCTCTCTTGTGGCACTCTTCCAACCCTCTTCTAACAACACTTTTTCTCTCTTTTAGTGGCAATTTAATTCTCCACGTAGACCTCTTTTTATAACAGAATTCTGATTCTATTTTTAGCTTCCATATTTTCACATGCAACTTATTAATAGAAAATTCTATTTTCAACTTCCTTTATCTCACAGTATTCTTTCATGCATCCTATAAATAGTTACGGTTCTTTGTTTGGTCTTCGACTGATGACTTTCAGTTTAACCATCGCTAGATGCATTCACTCCATAACTGACCTTGTAACTATCGTTCTGACTCCAGTTCACTGTTCTTATTTTAGCTACATGATTTTTCTCTATAAATGCACTTGTAACTATTGTATAACTTTAGTTAACTCTTCTTATTTTAGCTGCATGTATTTCTTCTGCAACTGCCCCTGTAACTGTCATGGAACTTCAGTTAACTGTCACATATCTTATTTTGGTTGGGTTCTTTTCTTGCTCGTGCCAACGAGACCTGTCGCGAAATCGTGACACTTCTACCTCTTTGTTCTCTTCTCGGCTTTCACCCGTGAAAACACAACATGTCATGATATCACAACACTTTGCACATGCACGATATCGTGACACTTTCGCCTCCTTGCTACTCTTCTCGGCTTCAACCAACGAAAACACAACATGTCACGATATCGTGACACTTTCGCCTCCTTGCTACTTCTCTTGCCTTCGGGTCACGAAAACTCGACATGTCGCGATATCGCGACACTTTTTCTCCTTAGCGCTTTCTCTTGCCTTCGGGTCGCAAAAACCTGACATGTCGCGATATCGTGACACTTTTTCTCCTTAGCGCTTTCTCTTGCCTTCGGGTCACGAAAACCCAACATGTCGCGATATCGCGACACTTTTTCTCCTTAGCGCTTTCTCTTGCCTTCGGGTCACGAAAACCCGACATGTCGCGATATCGCGACACTTTTTCTCTCGGACTCTCTCTCCTGCAATATGTCACGAAATCGTGACACTTTTTCTTTTGGACTCTCTCTCCTGCAACATGTCGCGAAATCGTGACACTTTTTCGTCCGTACAACCTTCCTTGCAATATGTCGCGAAATCGCGACACTTTTTTGTTCGTACAACCTTCCTTGCAATATGTCGCGAAATCGTGACACTTTTTCGTCCGTACAACCTTCCTTGCAATATGTCGCAAAATCATGACACTTTTTCTACTTGCCTTTCTTTCTTCCAACATGTCACGAAATCGTGACAGTTTTGCTTTCTTGCGCTGTTTCTCCGAACATGTCACGAAATCGCGATAGTTTTTCTTGCTTGCGCTTTCTCTCCGAACATGTCATGAAATCGCGACAGTTTTGCTTGCTTGCGCTTTCTCTCCAAACATGTCATGAAATCGCGACACATTTTCTTGCTTGCGCTTTCTCTCCAAACATGTCACGAAATCGCGACACTTTTTCTTGCTTGCGCTTTCTCTCCAAACATGTCACGAAATCGTGACACTTTTTCTTGCTTGCGCTTTCTCTCCAAACATGTCACGAAATCATGACAATTTTTCTTCCTTGCATTTTCTCTTCGCTTCGGACCGTGAAAATGCAACATGTCATGAAATCGCGACACCTTTTTCTCTCTCCTCTTTCTCTTTTCTTTGGCCCGCGAAAATGGAACATGTCACGAAATCGTGACACCTTTTTCTCTCTCCTCTCCTCTTTGCTTTGGCCCACAAAAATGGAACATGTCACGAAATCGTGACACCTTTTTCTCTCTCCTCTTTCTCTTTTCTTTGGCCCGTGAAAATGGAACATGTCATGAAATCGCGACACCTTTTTCTCTCTCCTCTCCTCTTTGCTTTGGCCCGTGAAAATGGAACATGTCACAAAATCGCGACACCTTTTTCTCTCTCCTCTTTTTCTTCAAACATGTCACGATATCGCGACAGTTTTTCTTTCTGGCCAACATGTCGCGATATCGTGACACCTTTTTCTCTCTCCTCTTTTTCTTCAAACATGTCGTGATATCGCGACAGTTTTTCTTTCTGGCCAACATGTCACGATATCGTGATAGTTTTCTTCCTTGTGATTTTCTTTTGATTTTTTGCATATGGGCCACTTTTATCTTTTGGAAAACCACTGCTCTGAAGAGCCTCTTAACTCCTGTCCACTACATCAACTGACATGTCTGATTGTGTTGACAACAATGACAATACTATTTCTGCACCTTGCTCAACAATCTCCCCCTTTGGAATTGTTGGCAACACACATGCAATTTCCTATAATACTTCTCCCCCTTTGACAATAATACCAAAGGGCTACTGCAGAATCCCCCTGAGTCCATACACATCATTCTCGGGCACACGTTATGACAATTAGCAAAAATTACATATATGAGCAAAAAGATAATCAAATATATAAATGCTCCCCTTGAGAATGTGGTTCCGATTGCGAGTCAGTTCTTGGGAAGCATAACCACTCCCAATTTACTGCGAAGGTACTCAAAAATTTCTTTGGGCAGCGGTTTTGTGAAGATATCCGCTACTTGCTCTGTAGTTGGAACAAAATCCAACTTTACCTCACCTTCTGCAACTTTCTCCTTCAAAAAGTGATATCGGATAGCAATATGTTTTGTGCGAGAATGCATAACCAGATTCTTTGAGATGTTAATGGCACTGGTGTTATCACACTTAACTAAAATTGGCTCACTGAAGTTAATGCCAAGATCTTTCAGGGTTTGTTTCATCCATAATACCTGCGTACAACACGTTGTCGCTGCAATATATTCTGCCTCTATTGTCGATAAGGAGACTGACTCTTGTTTCTTATTGTGCCATGCAACCAACCTATCTCCAAGATAGAATGCACCTCCACTGGTACTCTTTCTGTCATCGACACATCCTGCCCAATCTGCATCTAAATACGAAATAAGGGTGAAGTCCTTACCTTTCGGATACCATAACCCATACTCCATAGTACCCTTCAGATATCGAAGAATCCTCTTTACTACTGTCACATGAGTCTCCTTGGGACTCGCTTTGAAATCATGCTACCATGCAAGCTGCTCGCAAGATATCCGGTCTGGTAGCTGTCAAATACAATAGGCTCCCAATCATAGATCTGTACATGGTTTGATCAACATCTGGAGATTTTTCATCCTTGCTCAACTTGCAACTTGTTGTCATGGGAGTGCTAACAGGCTTACAATCCTCCATTGTGAACTTTTTAAGCATCTCTTTCACATATTTGACTTGAGAAATGAATATGCCCTTCTCATTTTGATTAACTTGCGATCCGAGAAAATACGAAAGTTCACCAATCATTGACATTTCAAATTCTTTCTGCATCTTAATCGCTAAATATTTACACGAATTATCATTGTTGCTGCCAAAGATGATATCATCTACATATACAACAAGGACAATGAGATGGCCATTTGTTGTTTTGACATACAAATTGCTATCCACCATACCTTTTTTAAACCCTTGTTGAGTAAGATAGTTGTCTAGTCTTGCATACCATGCTTTGGGTGCCTGTTTCAAGCCATACAATGCTTTCTTCAACTTGTAGACGAAATTGGGATTATCACCGATTTGGAAACCATCTGGTTGTTCAATATAGACCTCTTCTTCAAGTTTTCCATTCAGAAATGCTGATTTTACGTCCATTTGATAAACTTTGAAATTCTTGTGAACTGCTAAAGCCAGAAACATTCTTATTGCCTCTAGTCTGGCCACTGGTGCAAAGGTTTCCTCAAAGTCAATACCTTCAACTTGTGCATAGCCTTTACAGACCAATCTTGCTTTATTCCTTACTACCTGTCCATATTCATTCAATTTGTTTCAAAAAATCCATTTAGTACCGATTATATTTTTATTTGCAAGTCTTGGTACTAACTCCCAGGTTTTGTTTTTCTCGATCTGATCTAATTCTTCATTTATTGTTGTCATCCAACTTTCATCTTTGCTTGCTTCAACAACATTTTTGGGCTCAATGCTTGGATAATAGAGAGTAGTTACTTACTACTCTTCTTCTTGTCTGAACACCAACTGTGGGGTCTCCAATTATTTGCTCTCTAGGATGATTCTTCTGCCAACTGCCTGTTTTGAACTTCTTGTTTTCTTCCTCTTCTGAATCACGACTTAAATCATCCGAGTCTATTTTCTGTTTCTATTCGGTTTCCTTTTCATCATCTCCTTCAATAACTTCTTCATATATTGGGTAGTTTTCTTTATAGCTTCTTTCTTGTTCCCTACCTTCATCTACTTTAACATCGACACTCTCCACAATTTTCTTTAGCTTCTTGTTGTAGCAAGTGTAGGCTTTGCTTTTTGTCGAATAGCCTAGAAAAATACCTTCATCGTCTCTATCTTCAAATTTTCCAAGATTATCTTCAGTTCTTTTGATATAACACTTGCTTCCAAAGACTTTAAAGTATTTTGTTGTTGCCTTCTTACCGAACCACAGTTCATATAGATTTTTGCTTTCATGCGTCCTCAACATGCACCTATTTTGGATGTAAACCGCAGTATGGACTGCCTCTTTCCAAAATTTGTCTGCTATTTTGCTCTCAGTCAACATAGTCCGTGCCATTTCCTGCATTGACCTGTTCTTTCTTTCTACCACTCCATTCTGCTGAGGTGTCCTTGCTGCTAAAAACTGTCTCCTAATCCCATATTTTTCATAGTACTCTGCAAACTCTTCTGAAATGAACTCTCCTCCTCTGTCTGATCTTAAGCATTTAATCATTTTTTCTGTTTGATTCTCAACTTGTTTTTTGAAAATCTTGAACATTTCAAAGGCATCTGATTTAAGCTTCAAAAATAGTACCCATGTCATCCTGGAATAGTCATCTATGCACAACATAAAGTATTTGTCACCATTTATGCTTTGCGTTCTCATGGGTCCACATAAATCGGTATGTATTAGTTCTAGAGGTTTGCTTGTGAAGTATTCTTTTGTTTTAAATGTGGCTCTAGTTTGCTTCCCCTTTTGGCATGAAGCACAAATGCTATTTAAAGGTTTACCAATGGTGGGAATATCTCTCACTGCCCTTTTTGAGCTGATTCTTACTAGATTGTCAAAGCTAATATGACCGAGCCTCTTGTGCCATAGCCAATTTTCTTCTTCCTGTCCAATCAAGCATGCTCTTTCTGAAGTCTTTGAGAGAGTATACAGGTTGCTAGATGTCCTTGATCCAGTTGCTATCAACTTTCCATAGTTTGTTGTTTTGACTTCACAACCCTGCTTCTTGAAAATTACTTCATGACCTCTGTCACAAATTTGACTTACGCTTAATAAGTTATGCTTCAGACCAATCACAAACAGGACTTCTTTCGATTTGATTTTTTCATCGTTGATCTTAACTGATCCTTTTCCAACTATCTTCAGCTCCATCATTATTTCCAAATTTTACAGAACCACCTTCATAATTCTATAGCTTTTCAAATTTTTGTTTGTCCCCTGTCATATGACTGGAGCATCCACTATCAAGTATCCAAGGTGCAGATTTGTTCTGTGCTTTAAATGCTGTCTATACAATCAAGGATTCCTTTTCTTCCTTGGGTTGCTCCTTTTGTTTCCACTCTGATTTGATTGCAGTTTTGGTCACTTGCTTTGAATTTTCTTTGTCAGTAGCCTATGTGCCTATTTTTTGGGAAATTTTCTATTTTGTTTCCAACCATTTGGTTGAAATTTTCTTCCCTGATGTTTATTTGCTACAAATGTACTTTGACAATTTCTCGCAATGTGCCCATAATTATGATAGTTATAACATTCAACTGCATAATCCATTAATGGTGAAAAAACATTTCTACTGGAAAAGTTCCTTTGTCCTACTTTATACTTGCAATCAGAAATCTTATGTCCATAACTATTGCATTTAAAACAATAACCAGAAAAGGAATGAGTGAACCTGGGTGATGGTCTCTGCCATTTTGTAGTGGGAGCCATAAATCTTCTTCTCCTCTGATGAGTGACTTTGGTGAATCCATCATTGTCAATACTCCTCTCTTGCCTGGCATTATTGCTTTCTTTTGAATGATTCATTTTTTCTTGATTAACCCTGATCTTGTCTTCATTCTTTATGGGTTCTATAGTTATGGCCTTTGATCCATTTGATGATTCTCCTTCGATGAAGCCTAACCCAAATTTGATGCCTATAGACCTTTGGTTATTTAAAATCTCATCCAGCTTCACAGAACTTCCTTCAAGTTTGTGATAGCAAGTCATTTTTTGATTCATCTCTTCTAGCTGTATCTTTAAACCAACAATCTCTTCTTCTAGCTTGCTGCACTCATCTATTTTCATGGTTAATTGTACTTCGATATCTTTAGATATTTTCTTAAATTTGTCTATCTGTACTTTTAAGCTGGTTATGATTTCATTGGCATCCTCAAGCTTTCTTGAAGTTTTCTTATTCTTTTTCCTTTCTATACTTAGCTCTTGAAGTGCAGCGACCAACTCACCTTCCAGATCTACTTCAGCCTCAGCCTCAAATTTTTTATCACCTTCCTATTTTTCTTCTATTCTTTCTTCTTTGAATGCCATGAAAAGAGCTTCACCTATTTCTTCTTTAGAATCCTCATCAGAGTTGTCTTCTGAAGAACTGACATTCTTGGATATGAAACTTTTCTTCTTGTAGTTTCCTTTTCTAAAATTTGGTTTCTTCTTCCAGTCACTTCTTTCTTGATGTGAACCTTCATCACTTTTGATTTTCTCATTAAGTGGACATTTAGCTGCAAAGTGTCCAACGCTTCCACAGTTGAAACACTTAAATGGTAGCTTTCCTCTGTATTTTCCTTTTCCCCTTATTAGTTTTTGAACAAAGTTTGCTTCTGTTTCATCTGATGTCTCTTCTTCCTCGGATTCTTGCTTTGCTTTTACATTTTTATGTGCTTTAAAAGCAGCTTCTCTGTCTGTGGGTTTAGTTTTTCCTATTCTCATCTCATATGCAATCAAAGAACCATGCATCTCATCCATACTAAAAGTATTTAGATCTTTAGCTTCTTCTATTGCTAAAACTTTAGAATCAAATCTTTGGGGAAGAGATCTTAGTACCTTTTTCATGACGACAACATCTTCCATTTCCTCGCCGAGTCCTCTAATCGCATTAATGATTCCATTAACTCTCAGCATGTATGCCTCAATGTTCTCATCATCATTCATATTTAATGCTTTGAACTGAGCTCGATGCGTTTGTAGCTTGGCCTCCTTGATATTGTTGTCTCCTTCATGAATGCTCTTTAGTTTGTCCCACATGTCCTTTGCCATTTTGCAACTCATAATATTTATCAGTTCGTTGTCCACTAAACCGCACATGATAGCATTTTTGGCTTTAGAGTTATTCTCAAATAATTTCTTACCGACAACATCGGTTGGAGGAGTGGTGGGTATTGTGTATCCACTTTCTACTGACTCCCAAATGTCGAATCCCAAAGCACATAGATATGTCTACATCCTGAGTCTCCAAAATGAGTAATTTGTTCCATCAAACAATGGTGCTTTGTTTGAAGAGAATCCTTCACCACCTGCCATTGTCTTACTTCCAAGATCACCTTAGCCGATTAAGCTTGTTCAGGAACTTGGCTCTGATACCAATTGTTAGTCTCACAATGACACTGAGAGGGGGGGTGAATCAGTGTAGCTATTCAAATTCAAATCTACAACTCTTAATACTAAAACAATGAAGATTTAAATCAGATAATGCAAATATCACAAGAGAGCATTCCACAACACACGATGTAACGAGGTTCACCAATTTGGCTACTCCTCAAAAATGACTACTTGGATTACCGTCCAAATCTAGCCTTTGCAAAACACCAATTTTACAATCACTTTACCAAGCACCAACCTGGAAGGAGCACCAACCCCTAATTTATCTGCACCCACAGAAAGGAGCACCAACCCCTAATTTATCTGCACCCATAGAAAGGAGCACCAACCCCTAATTCCAAGCACCAACTTGGTCTACAAATATGAAGCTATAAGATTGACATAAAAATGCCTTCACTTATTCAAGACCCTGACTGGTCTATTGCTAACCCAACCTCTCTCACTATTCACCAAAATACCACACACTAAAGGCTCTGCTTGCTACACTTTTTACGGCTCTCATGGCTCTGCTCAGCTCTCTCTTGCGGCACTCTTCCAACCCTCTTCTAACAACACTTTTTCTCTCTTTCAGCAGTAATTTAATTCTCCATGTAGACCTCCTTTTATAACAGAATTTTGATTCTATTTTTAGCTTCCATATTTTCACATGCAGCTTATTAATAGAAAATTCTATTTTCAACTTCCTTTATCTCACAGTATTCTTTCATGCATCCTATAAATAGTTACGGTTCTTTGTTTGGTCTT
>JAQPPZ010010805.1:0-32442 GCA_028583015.1 Wollemia nobilis
GAGTTAAAGACTACATATACCTACCCAGGTTTTGTAGGTGAGTTGGAGAGGAAAAGGCAATCCTCCAAGGGAGGTCCCAAGTTCAAATCTCCATCCTACCAAAAAGCTAAATTGGGTATTGAAAATCCAATTGATAATGTTGGTGTGGGCAGGGTTGGGTGCAACTCCTGGGTGACTTTGACGTAGAATCCCTTGTTCGTGGTCTCTTAGACCAAGGCGGGCCCAAAAGGGATTTTTTGCTTTAAAAAAAAAAAAAATTGCATATACCCTTCTTGTCTACCTAGATTCTACAACTTTGGGTAGGTTAGACTCCAAAATATCATAGAGCCTAAGAAATAATTTCATAGTCCAAGCATCAGGTTTTAGACTCTTATATTTTTGGAAGGATGTTAAAACAACTTTAAGCTCCTCCTTTAAGACTTCTTGAACCAACTCACCATTGGCTTCCTCATCTATAAATATAACAAGAGAGAAGCTATTATGAGTATTTCAATTATATCGACTTGACTAGGATCCTTGTATGGTTGACCAAAATGCCTTACTCCCATGTTTGCTATTCCTTTAAAAGAAAAAACTTTACTTCCATCTTGACCTTGTAGCTCCTAAAATGCATTTTTTTGTTTTCTATGATTTACCAAGTTATGGAAAAATTTAGTGTTGTCCCCATGTGCAATCTAGAGTGCTCTACTTTTGAGCCTCCAATGTGCTTCTCTTTGGCAATAATTTTCTCTATTCTTATTCTAAAATTTTATACTTAAGCCTTATTTCCTCATCCAATTCTTTTTCAAAGTCATCTACTAGATACACTGCAATCTCCTCCTTAATATCCCTCAATTTTTGCTCATCCATCAATTTTTTTATAGGCCCACTGAACCACTGCTACCTTAACCTTTTTAGATTTGCTACAAATTGAATACTAGCATATTCTATCAAACTTGGATCAAAATTCACCCATTCTGATTTGACTAGAGTTACAAAGCTATCATATTTTAGCCACTTTGAATTGAATTTAAAAGGATAGTGTATTTTTTTCTCCTATTTTACTATAAGAAGTATGATGGGAGAGTGATAAAATTTTCCATTGACTTCAACCAAAGACTTAAGTCTGTAAGTACCATTTACCAAACTCTCAACTGCTAAGAATCTATCCAAGCTTTTATAAGTTCTATCAATCGCCATCCTTATGTTTTTCCAAGTTGGAACTAACTTTATAGGTGTCCAGCCCATTGGCTTTAAAATTTTGGATGAAGTAATTAGCAGTGGATCAGTTCTAGCATCAATAACCCACACTTCACTCCTAGAAAGAGTCTCCTAAAATTAAATTATCAGCTTTTAGAAACTTTTGATCCATAAACTTATTACAATAATGCATCTTGTCTTGATAGGGTCCATAAATGTTCACCATTGTCACTATTTCCTAGAGCTCCACTGAAAATAATTTAGTCCCTACTCCTAAGTCAAGCAATGTAAATCTGGTCAAAACATCAAGGGTAAAAAAATCCCATCCTTTAAGCAATTTATTAAGATCTTTCATCACTTTCATAGCTAACCCTTTTGTCGCTTGAATTAGAAAAATATTCAGATTATGAATTTCTACCAACTGTTGAGTTGCAATTCTGCCCTGTTGCAAAACCACACTCAAATTAGGATTCTTAGTTTGTGAAAACCCTATCTTGCAAAGAAATGAAAGATTTCTCCAAGGTTCATTGTATTTGATAGATTAAATGAAGCTTGAAATAACTCAGTAAACTACAAATCACTATTAACAAGGGGCTTGCTGGTTAGAATGATTTTCCATGCATTAGGTAACTGAAAGGGCTTGAGTTCCCTTGTGTGCAGAAATCAACAATCCTTATACTTGAAAATAAATCCTAGTACATTTTACTTCTGATTTATTAGTATGATTTACCTATAACTCTATTAGCAGATTCATTATCTTCTGTTTAAGAGTGTTTTGTTGATTAGTGCTGCGGATTAACCACTTTCTTTTATCTTCGAGTTAAAATGAAGTTAGCATTAGTACTTGCTATTAGCTGGTTCGTTTTACTTCAGAATTAGATGTATAGTCAACAAGTGCTATGGCAAACCCACTTTATTTCATCTTTGCTTTAATGTGACATTGTAGGTCAATAAATCCCTCCCTAACTTTGTAAGTTCATTTTATCTTGGATTTAATGATAAAAGAAAATGCTTAAAAGTTGAAATAAACAGATTCTTTTTACCCTTAAATGAAGATCTTTGCAAAAAGAAAATGAAACCTTATGAAGTGTTTGAATGATAGAAACGAATCCTAAATAAGCTTATTGAATTAGCATTACTAATCAACTTATCAAGAAAACTTCATATTTTAAACTCCTAACTTTAGAATAGCAAAGCATGATGTGTTAGGAGTCAATTATTGAAAATGAATACATAGCCATAAAAATAAGAAAAAGGTAAGGTTAGAAGAAATGAACACAAAAATATGGAACAGAGGACCAGATTGCAAAACAGATACAAACTCTGGAAGAAAGGACCAGAGGTTTTAAAATTATGGAAAAGGACCAGAAGCATACAATTCTGGAAAAGAACCAAAAAATTAAAAGTTCTAGAAAAAGACCAGAAACTAAAAAAAACTTTTGGAACAAGACCAAAAATGAAACAGATTCTAAAAAAGTGGACCAGATGACGAAAACAAAACAAAACTAAATAAATAACACTGTGAAAATCTCTAAAGTATGCTACAAAAAAAAGGGTTATATTTAAATAATAACATAAACAGGTTAGACCTTCAAGAGCACAATATCAACACTGGTTATGATGAGAACCAAAGGTTTTAAAGCATATTTTGAAAATTGGTTTCCTAATGTAACTACCTTCGTGCATAACACATCAAAATAAGTTCAATATATGAGAAAACAAAAAAGAATATGACAATAAAAATGCATTGTCTATTATATTCAAATTTTGATTTTTGAATACACAAATGCAAACCAGATACTGACCTTCCTCCTTTCAATCTTTTTAACCCTGATCTCCTTCGTAAATTTTTCTAGCCCCATAAAATGCAGCTTCGATTCACTTTTATAATTTTTTCCTCAATCTCTTCATTTTCTTTATGTTTTCTGTTTTCTTTTGCTTAGCCAAATGGTATGTAACACCATTCTATTCGATCATTGTTGGTCTTCATAACACATTTCTTTATAATACGTTACATTCCCTACCTCCACACTATGGTGTTAAATGACCATATTACTTGCATCCATACATTTAAATCACCTGAATGAAATTATTAATATGAGATCAATGTATGAATAAGATTTTACCATCTCTTATTCTGTTCGTTCATTAGTCGTCTCTAAATAATAATTTATCTCTGTCCTCGGGTAAAAACAATCACTCTCTAAATAATGCTTATGAAAATACTTGATTTCTTTTATGTTATGAAAGCTGTGCCAAACTGTCGTTGTAATCGGCGACTCTTGTGTCGATCGTAGAATTTCTCACCATCTTAATACATGCGGTGTCCATGAGCCTGTAAACTCTACATACGTTTGCACACACTTGATGTCTGCATAATCCAATGGTTCGTCCTTTGTAAATTCTACATACTGCTCTTATCTATACATTTCAATCGCGATGCTTCCAGCAAAACTGTCCTATTTGGCTATCCAGTTCATTGGCCTTGTGTATATGTCCTTGCGTGTATTTGGTTATCGCCATCACATTATCTTCGTCATAAACGTAGCCCGGTGACTCCACATGGTTCGAACCGACGATCAGTGTCCACTGGGCTAAGGCCTCCTCATATCAACATGTCCACTCTTACCACCAAATTTGTGACAACAGTACAATCCTCACATCCACTACTACTCATTTCATGTGTCCACTGGGCTACTATTTTGTCTTATAAAACTTTTGATCTTTCCTACCGTGTTTCATCTTCTGCACAGTCTTCACCTTGCTGACAGTGATGAACCTGACCAATTCCAAATACAATGCCCTCAGAGTGGTATGGTTTGAATCCTACATCGTTTGAACCTCCACATTTGCTACTTTTGTCAGGCCCACACATCTAGGGTCCTAATTATCACTATCCGCCACCATGTTGACTAATTCTGGCGTCATTGCTTTCGAAAGGAAATTACTATACTGAGCTTGGTAGTCCATCTTTTGCACTGTCCTCGGAGGTTCCCTTCTTCAATCCTTATCGCATCCACGTCAGAGTGCGATGGGCCTACAAGTTGATCAAACCACCCGCGTCGAATTTGTGCAGGTCCATGCCTGCGCCAAGTTGTATCCATTGTATCGTTCTATCGTTGCCGCATCGACAGCCTATCACATGACCACGTCACTGGTGCATCCAAGGCATAGCTCATCACCTAGGCATCCATCGAGTCCGTCCACGCGATGCCACATCAGCGCCCTTTCCTTTGTTGTGTTCGCCATGTTGGGATTCGCTGATTTACATCTGCACTCAATCCACGTGCTGCCTGCATCAACAAGTCCAAGTCCCTGCCATGCAAAACACATTGAAAATCAACTATTTTCTAAGTAAAACAAATTACCAATAATACTATATAAAACTCGCCAAAATATAAAAAGCCTTCTAAATAAGATAAACTATGAAACACATAATATAAAAACTTTTTCAATTAATTTATATATATATATATATATATATAAAAAAAAAATATATATTTATATTTTTCTTTATGTTTTTTTTTATTTAATCCATATTAGCATAATCCCAATTAAAACAACATGAAGAAAACATTAGTACTAACAAGCATCCAAACAAAACTCCTAACCAAAACACGATAAGACATTATGAAAGAAAATAGGAGGACAAAACCCAATCATGGACCTTGGAACCTACAATGCAATCTACTCGGAGGGGATGCAATCAAAATTATCACTTCAAGACAACCAAAATCTCCAAACAACCAACATTAAGGTGGGTCCCCAAATTTGGGGCTAGTTGTGGAATGGCCACAACACTAACCTACACAACGCAATTTTTTTGCTAAGCTACCCATCCCTGGATATTAAAGGAGAGAACTTTCATTGATTAACTACGTTCGAGATCATCCATACTCTAAGGATCCCCTTTAAGGATGATTGCTTGCTTTGTTGAAATTCATAGAGGAATTTATTCTTAGCTAATGAAATAAAAGACCTTTTGCCCCTCCCACCAGAAAGACTCCCTATCCCCATGTCTTTACTGAGGCCTCCCCAACTCCTTCCCTTAGTCTTGTTCTTCTTTTCAGGGATCATAGGGGATACCTATGGGTTTTTGGGGACACATAACCTTCTTGATCACAAACAAAAAGAGGTGGGAAAGCAAAATAAAAGTGGTTTATCTGTGAAGCATTAATTAAAAACTTACCAAAGTCTAAACCAAGGTCTAGATCTATTGCCTCCAAGGAAGAAGAATTCGAGAGTCCTCCTTGCCTCTCAACTCCACCCTTTCCTTCTTCTAGGGAAACTTTGTTTTACAAATTGGTAAGTCTAGCCATTGGTTAGTTAAAGGACTCAAAGGAGAATTATCTTTAATCCCATATGAGAAATGAGATTTGGCAATAGTTTCACTTTGAAAGCTTGTATCCGGGTCCAGGAGGATGACATCCAATGTTTGCTCTAAGTTTCCTAGTCTTGTTTCAATATGAAACAATTCTAAATCCATCACTTTATCTAACACAAATATTTTCATTTCCACCTTCTCTACATATCCTATTCATTCCTCTTATTCCTCTACCTTATGTTCCTTATGCATTGATTTGATATTATAACCAATATTTGAGTCATGTACCTAAAGGGAAAATTGCATCTCATTCTCGCCCTTAAAGACCCCCCTCTACCTTATGGTGTCAAACATTTCTAAAAAATAAGAGTACAACCCCTCACAATATGCCCATAATTATGATAGCACACACACCTAAAAAGCACACCAATTAGTCCAAGGTTTGAACATGCATCCCTTTGTTGTACTTCAACATAATATCCCCCACCAATCTATCTCTCCAATCAACATCAACAAGAATGTTGGCCACTATCCTTAAGCACGAGGAATGATACCTCTCATTCACCTCCAAGAAAGAACCAATGCAATTGCCTATGGCTTGGAAAACATCTCTAGACCAAAATTCTAGTGGTAACCTTGACAACTTTAGCCATACAGGGTGAGAAGGTATACAAGTGGTCCTAAGGTCAAAACAAGGGCCTCATAATTTGAGAATTAACAAAGATGACCCCCAAAACCATTTCTTTTCCAAAATATTTGTCACATCTTCCTTAGTCCTAAACTAAAATGACAACCACCCTCTTACTAGAAGTAAGAAACTAGGCACATACCCTAGGACTTCCATCCATTCCCTAGCCATCCAATTTGCCAAGGATTTTTCAAAAATCGCATGCCCATAGAACCTCCCGATAAGCGTCTTCTCTAAGAGTTCAATGACTTCCCCAATTTTCACATATTCTCCTAGGACTAATTTTGCTCTGTTACTCTTCCTTCAACTTTACCTGGTTACCTTTTTGTGTGCTTCCAAGCGATTCTTATTTGGGTTTTCTCCTTCCAAATTCTTTTGCTATTCTTCATAGTCCTGATCAAAGGGTTGTAGTCTATTTTTACCATATTACTTTAGAGAGGATGTATCCATGTCACCACTCCTATCCAAGAGCTACACGTACTTCTATGAAATCATCACTGAATCTTCAAAAGGTGACTTCCCTTTTCATACTTTCACTATTAAATATGGATATCCCCTCATAATATTTCATTGAATAGTTCACTATTTCTTCTTTAGGACCTTGTTTCAAAAAATCCCTAAACCTTCCTTCTCTCTCATCATATTATGTTCTCCTTAGGACCTCAAGGTTGGGGGATTCTCCTTTAGTGTTTGCATTAGCAACCTTGGTATCAATAGAGAAATCCCCACTGTCATTACCGCCCTCCACTTCACTCACCATGGTGGCAGTCTTGTTGAAAAAACTAAAAATTTATCCTCTTTCCCCACTTCTTCAAAACCCTAGGTTTAAGATACATGTGCGATGTTGACTCCATCCTCGATGACAAAAAATTTGGTCTCTTCTTCTCAAATTCTCATTTTTCTCTGACACTACTCCATTTTGTATCAAACTCACAAATAAAACCCGCATAAATACCTCCTTCAAACCCTCTAATGAGCTACTACATCTTATTGGTGATACAACCTAGAACCAAGGCCTGTGCGATGGATCTAATAGGTGTGACAATATTTGTAGCATCAACCTATCCTTCTCTTTGTCCTCCTTGTATCCCTATTGACCTCTTCTTCATTGTCAAAGTTGAAACCCAAGGAATCTCTGACATCCATCTGCACCTTAATGCAACATCCTGTACTATTTTTTTAGGCAAAAGTGTAGCAATTTTCATATATTTTAAAATATTTTATTCTCTTGCAAATTGTTGAAGTCCCTCTTCTAGCACAAAATATTTTTATAAAATCTATTCATGAGCAAGCCCTGGGTTGTGCTTCAAGGCCTATAAATTCCTAGTGCTATTCTCCATCTATATTCACATGAAACCCTAACTTGCATAGACTATCACTAACCAAATGACCAAATCTATGAACTTTTAACAAACTATAAAATTATTCTTCTTTAATGGCTACCCAAACGTTTATATGAAAAATATAGACCCCAAACACAACTCAATTTTTTTTTAAACTAATATATCAGAGTGTAAAGAGGTTCAGATATGTTCTTAGAAAACAATATCAAAGGTTTGTGAAATCTTTAAAAAATATATAATAGAATCACCTTTCATCTAGAAAAGCAAACACCATTGGATAAAGAGAAAAAAGTACATATCGAGACATCCATAGCTTTGTACAAATCAAAATTTTCACAGTATCTCTATAGCACCTGGATCTTTTTCCAAGAGAAAAATAAAACCAAACCCAAAAAAACATTATAATAGGAACCCTATAGGAGGGGTTTTGGGACAATTTTGCTCAAGGCGATGGCCAAGTAGGTGGTGAAGTTAGGGTTTGGATTTAAACCCAAAAAAACATTACGGGTTGATAATGGAGATAAATGAGGCCCATGTATGTCTTAGAATCACTACAAAAGAATACTCTCCATACATTCTAAATCTGATCCAACAAATGGTTGAGTTTGAACACTTGACCCCCATGTGCGTTGCAACCCAACAATCCTTTGAATCCAACCTTTTCAATGCTTCCCCCTTCCAAGGCCCTATAATCTTCCTCCACTACAAAGCCTTAACTTGCATAGTCTACCACCTATTCAAATGACCAAATTTGTGAAGTTATTGTATCTTATAGATATCTAAAGTTACTATATATTACACTTCTGGCAAACATCTTCTCTTAGCCTTCATTCTGTTGAATTGAACATGAAATTTCACAATCCTTTCTCTTCCACTAACAAAGCTAGGACTCGATCCCTTGATGAAATACCCATAAGCTAGAGATTTTATTTTTGGCAATGAGAGGAATATGGTGGGGTTTGTCCTATTTTTTCAAAACAATTCGACATTTTTAGCAAAGCCAAGATTTTATATTGAGTATATTATTATGAGAAATCCCTATAGGTGGAGGGGTTTCAAGATGATTTTGCTTAGGATGGTGGTCAAATAGGCGATTAAGTTAGGGTTTGAAGCCAAACCCCAAAAAATATTACAACAATATGGTAATGGAGAATATTGAGGGAGATATGATCCTGTCAAGTCAACCATTCAAAACAAGGGTAGTAACAAATATTTTTCAGCTAGGGTTCAGATGATGGGAAGAGCAATGAAGGGCTAGGACTTCAGTGAGACAAGACATTCTATCTAGACATATAATTTTTTAGCTAAGTTTTTTTTTCCCTTATTTATCTTAGAAATTTTGCTTGCAAATTATGATTAATTTTTTTATCAAATATTATACTTGCTATAGGATATTTTGATATATTTTAATATATTTTGAGTTTTAGTTTCCTTTCCATGAACCGATTTATAGTTAAATCCTTAGAATCATCTCTAGTGGTAGAGGTGAGTGAGCGCACCTCAAAGAGATCCTCATTGCTCCAAGATAGGATTATTTTTGGTAAATTTAATGGGTATTTTCTAGGGGCTTTAGCCTTGAGAAAATGGATTGATAAGAGTTGGAAGTCTCCAAGAGTGATTCTATCCTTTCTTCCCAAAGGTTTCTTCCTAGCCATTTTTGTTCTAGGAAAAAAAGAGAAAAAATCCTAAAAGGGGGTCCTTGGTTTATGGGAAGAGCAAGACTCTTCCTTACTTGTTGGTATGAAGGCTTTTCACCTAAAAATATAAATCTATCCCTAGTACCAATTTGGGTTGAGATTTTTGGGTTTTCCATTAAAATTTGGGAAACAGATACCTTCAAGGCAATAGACAACACTCTAGGAGAATTCCTTGAGATTTTAGATACTATGAAATATGGATTCTTGGCTATTTTTGTTCGGATATTGGTCATGATTGTTATAAGTAAAGATTTACCAGAGTCAATCATTATTAAGTATGGGGATAAGATGTGGACCAAAACCATAGATTATGAAAACATATCTTTTAGATGTAGAAGATGTCATGAGGTAGGGCATATTGAGAGATCATGCCTTAAGAAGAGCCCAACATAATCATATGTAGAAAACCATAAGAGAAATTACAAATGGATATGGATGAAGATGGTTTTCAAATTCCAAAAAATAGATTTAGAAAAATAAAATAAAATAAAAAATGGACACTAGTAAGGAAGGATATTGCAAGAAATACCAACTTTTTTTAGGCTTTAGCCTATGAAGAAAAAGTATATCAAAACTTAAAGGATATAGTACATGTTCAATCTATTAGCAAGGAATCATCTATTTAGTATGATCCTGATTTAGAGAAGAACATTATCAATGAACCTAAGGATGGTGTCTCATTATATTATGAGGACTCTCTTGAAGTACCATGCACCATTCAGGAGAAAAAATTGGTAAATAAAATGTAGTTTTAGAAGTTAATACCTCTACCATTAATAAGGAAATACCAAAAAATGAGCAGGAAAAATCAAAAGCTTCTATAGTAGAGCTAGGAGATGATAAATATGATGAAAAAATTTGTGAAAGAATATTGAGAAATAGAATAATAAGACCTACTCCTAATATAGGCAAGGCAAAAAGAGGAAAATCCTCAAATTATCAAGCAAGATCCAGGGAAGCAAGAGCAAACATAGAGAAAGGAACACAAACTAAGTTGGTTGAACTTCTCTTTACCAAACAATAAAATTATATTGGTAATACGTAGGTGGGGCCAATAACCCCTAATGAGACATGCTTATCATCTCATGGAATATAAGAGGTGCTAATACCCCCTCAAAGCAGAGGTGTATCAGGGATCTCTATTTAAGTAATAAGCTTGATATTCTTTGTGTCTAGAAAACTAAAATGACAAAAGAAGAAGTTTCAAAAACTATGAAGGTAGTATGGGTAAGATGTGAATGGGATGCTATGGATTTTGAAGGAGCCACAAGGGGAATTCTAACTTGTTGGAATCCTTCTAGAACCTCCTGTGTAACCATTCATAAAATTAGGCATTGAATAACCTCTTTAGTCATCTTCTACTTTGCAGATATTCATTTCATACTTATCAATGTCTATGGAGCTACAACTCAGTCAGGTAGATTAGAAGTTTGGAGTGGGACTAAAGCATTTATGAGAAGAAAAGACCAAGAAACCTAATTAAATATCATAGGATATTTTAATGCCATAACCAATATGGATTAAAAATTTGGGGGAATTAGGAAATTACCCAAAGTATGAGAGATTCTCAGCTTTTATTCAAAACAATAATCTATGGGAGGTTGAGTTTGAAGAAGACAACTATACATGGAACAACAACAGGAGAGGCTAGAACCCAATAGCAAAAAATTAGACAAATGCATACTCTCAGATCATTGGATAGATGAATGAACTTGTGCTAAAATTAATACCTTAACAAGGATTGATTTAGATCACTATCCAATAAGAGTAAAAATAGTGGTGAAAGAATTAAAAAAAAAATCATATTTTAAATATGAGCAGATTTAGGAAGACCATTCTCAATTTGTTTATATGATAGCACAAACATGGAATTATTCAGGAAATAGTGGGCTATATGCTCTTCCAAAATAAATTAAATCTATGACATCTAGATTAAAATAATAGAACAAGAACACGTTTGAAAATATTTTTGAGAAGAAAGAAGTAAAAAATAAACTTTTAAAATTCTAAAAAGGTTCATAATAATCCAACCTTAGAGGAAAGGGAGTTGCTTAGTGAATATAATAATATTTTAAGTAAAGAAGAGAAATTCTGAAGATTAAAATCAAGATAATCTTGGTTAAAATGAGATCAAAATATAAAGTTTTTTCATAGGATGGGAATGGTACAAAAATCAACATCCAAAATTAGTAGAATTAAATCAATAGAAGGGGTTTGGATTGAAGATCAGAGTGAAATTAGAAAAGAGGTAGTATTTTTATCAAAATATTCTAGGATTAGAGGAGACTGAAGTTCTTAATAATAAACTTCTTCAAGATGTACCTTTAGTTATAATGAATGAAGATAATAGGAAACTGATGGAGCCTATTACTATAGAAGAAGTTCATTTAGCTCTTTTCTCTTTTAATAAGGATAAATCCCTAGGTCCAGATGGGATATTTGTAGCTTTTTAACAATGTAACTAGATATAGTGAAGGATTATTTATTGGTGGTAGTGGAACCGTCTAGGGTAAAACAATTCATACCTTATAAAATAAATGGAATATATCTTACCCTAATTCCAAAAAAGGATATTGAATTGTTTGATTCTTTTAAACCCATAAGCCTATGTAATATGACATAATATTATCCCCAAAGTGATGGCGAATCGATTAATTCCATTGTTAGACATATTTATTTCAGAAGAGCAAGGAGGATTTGTGAAAGGGAGACAAATTCTGGATGGGATCATAGTAGCTCATGAAGTTATACATTCAAAAACTTCAAGAAAAGAGAAAGCAATGATCTTAAAACTTGATATGAGTAAAGCCTATGATAGGGTTAAATGGGATTTTATTTTTGTAGTTTTAGAAAATTTTAGATTTAGGAAGAAATGGGTTAGATAGATTAAAGACTGTGTCTCTACAATTTCTTATTATGTGTTGGTCAACGTTTTAGTAGCAGAATATTTTAAAGCCAAGAGAGGCCTTAGACAAGAAAATCCTCTATCTCCTTATTTGTTCATTATTATGGAAGAGGTTTTGAGTAGGAACCAGGGTTATGCATAAGGGATAGGTTTGAAAATATATTTATATTAATGGGATGAATCAGTTCGAAGCCAAGGTAAATAGGGTTCAAAGTCATGTAGAACGAATGGTGAATCACCTTTTTTTCACGAACAAATATAAAAAGATGGCAGATTTGTAAATTTTTTTAAATATATAGTAAAAGACTACCGATGGGAGCTTACCAATGTGTGACATTAGGTGAGAGACTACCAACACCATATCTCGAGATACCTAAAACAAGCCTACAAGGTATAATGCCTAGCGAGAGCCTACCAACATGTGATGCCAAACAAGAGACTATTGATACCATGTTTGAGACACCTAACTAAAGGTTATTGACCAGTGACAACAGTCAAGAGCCTACCAATACCATGTTTTGAGATGCCTTATAAGAGAGTAGTTATGCTAACTAAGAGACTATAGACACCTATAGATACCTAAAACACATCATGTTTAGGAGACTACTCATATGGGCATCTTTGCAGACCATATGAATGACCTTGGACCCTCCCAAGGCTAAGCAATGGTTCTAACCACTTATTTTAGGCATCCTGGGACTATTCAACCTTAGCCATGGATGGCATCCATAGCTAAGATCTCAGCCACGGTTAACACCCGTGGCTAGGGTCCTAGCTGCATTTTGGAGTCACGGCTAGCTCTGTAACTGTCTCAGCCTCCCGATCTGAGCCAAAATTAGTTGTAACAACCATGTGCAACTGATCCTAGGCAATTTTAGGTGAGGAAACTTTTGGATGTTTCCTTTCAACTACCCCAACCTATCAATTCTTGAGAAGGATCTATTTACGGTTATATTGATGGGAATTATAGATTAGTGTTCACCATAAAGGTTGACATATTTAACCACATGAGCTCATACCAATTGATAAATAATCATCTAACTATTGGTTTTTGAAGTATCTTAACATTTATTGGATGTTGCTAGAGAAATTTTGCATCATGTTGCATTGGGAGGGTGTGTTTGTTGGATTGATTTTTAAGAATATTTATATTTTCAAAATAAAAAACTTACCTTTTGATAGGCAAACTATTTTTAAGTTAATGGCTCTAAGCAATGAGTTTCCCCTTTAGAGGGGGCCATCCTCCCTCGTATAGTCTTGTTTATATGGAGTTTCCTTATAAGTGTTGCCTTTTATGGTTTCAAAAGTTTTGTGGTTTATTCATGAAGAACTAGCTTGTCAAACATTTCTTGGATGAGTGTTTCTTCTTGTTTATCAAGCATTAATCTTGGTGTCCAAGTATTGTTCTAGAAATTTTGTCATTGTAAACATTTAGCACCCTAATATTTTACTTTAATCTACTTTTATTTTTAGTCTTATCATCTACATCTATAGAGCATGAGATTGGAATTATGATTTGGTCCATTATTTTGTTGTTTAAACTTTACAAAAATTGTGAAAGTAGCAAGTTTTCAATAATATTGAAAAGTTGAAAGATAAAATCGAATGTGTATTATGCCATGTTTAATTTTTAGTAAGGTTGTAGGTTATATCAATGTCATAAAGTTGGGAGATACCTCAATGAGGGATGGATGCCTTTCAATGCCACTTTATCTACTTCAAGATGTGCACTTTTTCCTTTTTAAATATTACAACTAATCTCTTCACACATTCCATGCTTGGGGTGGGATATGCTTCTACGAGTATCATATTTTTTGTTTTAATTAATGCCCCTTTTGATGATATTACCAATTACCTATATATTGATCTTATAAAGCACATTTACACTCTATGTCCTAGTGGTTTTCCTCCACGTATGTCCTTGTGGTTTTCCTCTACATACCTCCAATGTTGTTCCTTCTTCATGGCCATGGATGTGTGGCCTACGATTATTGCTATTTTTCCACCATGATCAATGAGAAAGACATCGAACTTATTTTCTAGATGGTCATAGAACAACATCAATTGCCTTTGATTATCATTCTTACAGATCTCGATGTAGCAAGAATTCTCCTTGTCAAAATTCTCTACCAAAATCCTCTAAAGCAACTCCTCAGTGTGAGTGGAACGCCTATGCCTACAAACTACATACTCCCCGATTGCTTCCTTGGTCACCACCCTTTTATCTGCCAACTACTGATAGTCTAGCTCCACTATTTACCATTGTCAGACCCAATATTATATGTAGCGGACTACATCATCTACTTCCTAGAGGAATGTGACACATTTTTTTAGACTAGCCTACAAACTACATTGTCTATCGACACTACCATCTAGAGTTTCTTCCTATAGTTCCCTGGAGTCAACTACCTTAGAGCTCAAGATTAATTTTTCATCTGGTGTAGGCCATGGTCCTTTATCTCTTGTTTTTGTGCCTTCCTCACGGTATTATAAATTTATCGTGCTACATTTATTATTATCCCACTGGCCTATTTAATCTAGCTTTTCATCATTGTTTATGCTTCCTATAGTTCAATTGAGTACCACCAATGCACTATCAACATTTTTCTCCCCAAGTTGTCATCTCATCGTGAACGTAGCTCTATTGTCGCTATTGATTTTTTCATAAGGGAATTGTCCTCTCATAAATTTGATCCTTATCTAGTTGCATTATCCACAATAACAAAAAACCTTCCTCCATTGGATCTAGCTAAAGGCATAAAAAAAAAACTAGGAAGCATTTTCCATGACATCAACTCCATTGGACTATGAAAGGAAGATCAACAAAATTGTAATAATGGGTGGACAGTTGTGGTGGGATCTCAAAACGAGGTGGCATATTTGTTCTTCATGAATTATCCATTGACGATCGCATTTCTTTCCTTCTTTGTGGTCCATTCACTTAAAATCCTCACTCTGGTTGCATCCAAAAAATAATTTCCCTCTTTGTTTATGGTTTAAAACCTCTTGTTGCATGTTGATTTCTACTACCATTATTTATTATTTGGGTGTTTTCTATTATGGGACAAAGCATTATGTTTTCCTGGATGGCCTCATCGACATCATCAATTCTATATGAGTCATGAACACTTCTGACACAAGATCACAACCTCATAGTCACCAATCATTGCATAACTGCACCCATATTTCAAGTTCATGTTTGCTCTTTGATGTCATTTTATCACTGACGTCTATTTTTGGTAGATTTCTTGGTCATTGTCAAGGATCAATATTGCAGCTGCTATTTACCAAAAAAATGGAGCCTAGAAAATACCTCACCTTGTTCATCTTCATGTCATTATGTGTCTCAAGTAGTAAAGTCCAATAATGTACTCCAGTTGTCATCATCCACGAGATCAGTTCCATACTGCCAACTGCCCTAGAAACCACATTGCCTAGCCTTTAAAACACAACTATTTTTTTATTGATGTCTTTTTGCACCACCACATGATGTCCTTTTTTTTTACTAAGCAAATTGTATGCAATATTTTTAGTTATCCTATATGGAGTGGGAAAGGCTCGACGTAAACTTTATATAATGTTTGTTTTCTATTTTATAATGTATTTGAAAAAAAATAGTGCATGTCAAATTTTTAAAACATACCAATATTTCTAGGAGGCTCAAGTAATATTTTAAAATAGGGCATACTTTGATGACTATTTTTTGGGAATATTCTTTGATATTCAAATTGTAAAGGGAACCATTCCTTTCTTTTTGCTGATAGTGGATTTTATCTATTTTTCTACAAATTGAAGCATCATACTAGTTAAAAGTATTGCCTTATTTATATTTGTTAGAAAACTCTTTCTAAACTGCAGTCCAACGACAACACTAAATTTACATTTTGTGAAGGCTCGCTCTAGCTACTAATATGTTAAACATTGGGTAGTTGTCTTTCAATTTCTGTGCTTCTCAACTTTTCTCCTTCCTGTTTGTACACATTGGAGTCCAATGCTTTTGTGGTTGGAAGGAATGATAGAGTAATTAAAATTTAGGGTTCAATTAAATTTAATTAATTAGTTTTAAAATTAAATTTTTAGTTAATAAAAAATTTGTAAGGCCTATGAGCCTTATCTTATAATATTTCAAGCTTATCTTGCAGACTATCAAACCTTATCCTGCAAGTTTATGATAATCTTATCTTTTGCCCCTAGTTTTGGGTCTTTGGTTTTTGCCATCAATGGTTTTGTAATGTATATAAGTATATGTTTTATATCAACAAAATTTTAGGTAAGCTTTTAGGCAAGTTTTTATGTAAAGCTTGATCCTCATCAATAGGATACCTCTATAGATAAAATATGCATGTATGTGTTGTAATGCCATGTTTAATATCCTTGCAAGTTCATATACCCATACTTTAATTCAACTACTTGGATAAGGAATGCAAAATGATTGCTTACTTGAAATCCACTCTTACAAAGTGAATACAACCTTGTGTTAAATGATTACTTCATCCCTAAATGCTAATGCAAAAATAAATAAGTATGTTAGGGAGTTACTTCATTCGAGTAATCATGATACCATTAAATTGGTATTGAAAAGAGATAATTAATCCAAGATGTTGCTCAAGTTTTGCATAAACTTATAACACCTTGCCAATACCAAGAGAGAGTGGTCGTGTAGTAATTAGAATAAGAGTTAATCGTATGAAACTACCCCTTAGGAAGGTAGTAGAAGTGAGTTGGAATATACCAAAGAACACCCAATTCTCACTTGGTATGAGTAATCAAGAGGTACAAGTAAGTATTCTCTCATCATTTAATTTTTCTAACTGCTCACAAGGAATAAATACTTGGGAGGTACGAGTAGTTACCCTTTCATAAGTAATCAATCATGAGTTGACCAGAGGATGATAAGATCAACTTTGCTTTATCAAAAAACATGTTAATCAGTCCTATAGGAATAAATAGTTATGGGTCTTTAACTAAGATAAGGATGGGTAGTTGGAGTTTGATATAGAGGATATAATGACAACCTATTTTATGGACTTAGTAGACAAAATCCATGTCTTAAGGTTAATGATTGATTGATTACAAATTGGTGTTCATTGTATGTAAATCACTCATTGGTAATTACACTTATATGTACTTCTGGTTGTGTAATGACTGGACTTAACCAAAAGGTATATCATTGATGAGAGGGATTTGATGGGAAAGTTAAAAAAATTGTTAACAATGTCCCCCTTTAGATGCTAATATTTCCTTATCCATTGTTCTATACTATGAAGGGTGATCTAAACCCTTATGGAGTACATATTAACACATGTTTTTAAAGATGTAAAATACCATTTCCTATTGCTTAAGGGTTAATGACTATTATTAACTTTGTTTGTGATTATTTGGGATCCATTATGCAATAGGATTTTTTGCTAAATATTTCAAGATAACGTACATGTATTGCCGTTAGGAGCAAGAAAATCCTATAAGGTTATATTTTTTACTAGTGAAACAATTTTCAATTTGTTTAAGCTATAAGGGAAACACACATTGATTTTGATAGAGGAGGCTCCCTAGATTATCACACGATGATTTTTTGCCAAATTTGTGAAATTTTGCTATGCTATTTCAAAATATGAAGCTACAAGTTCTTCCATATATATATTGCTTGTCTACAAGAAAGAGTGTGAGGGCTATCTTGCCCTCCATGGAGGTTTACCATAGATAGGTTTGGAATTCAAGACAAAAAATCTTCAAAATTGTTTCAATAAGACAAACCTTGTTAGAGAATATTATATTATTTAGTACATGCTTATGTACCACATTGGTAAAATATTAGATTAGATGTGTGTTTAGATTAGAGTGTGAGTTTATATTTCAAGTAATGTTATAATGTGTAGGAAATGCACAAGTGTCATGTAATTAAGTGTGCAAGTGTTGTGAGTGTGGATGTGCATAAGTATTCATTATGTAAGAGTGCACATATGTCCTTAGAATAGAAAAGTGAAGAGTTTTAAAGAAGAGTGAAGGTCAAGAGTACTTCATATGAAGAGTCACATACTATTATATATTTGTGACAAAGCATTGTAATTGTTATCGAAAATGCATTGCACATAACATGCATTAGTAGACCTTTATTCTATAACATTTTCAGTATTTTTGTGAGCATTTCCAAGTGATTATTTTGTGAGTATTTCTGAGTTATTTTTGAGTTCATATTATTTTTTGAGTTATCTTTATTAAGTCCATTTTACTGCAACTTTATTATATATGATTATGTGGTTATTTACATTGAGTATTGAGCTACAAAAGCTATTAGTGGTATCAGAGCCACAACAAGTTTTCTTGCACAGGTTTTTAAAGTTGCAAACAGTCTAAAGAAAATTTTCATTGGCCAAGGAGAGACAAGTGAAGTTGAGGATATTACCACTGGATAAGAAAAAATAGTGAAGACAAGTATTTCCACTGGCTAAGGAAAGACCAATGAAGTTAAGGATATTACCACTGTGTTAAAGAAAAACCGGTGAAGACAAGTATTTCCACTGGCTAAGAGAAATACTAGTGAAGGTAATAATTAATACCATTAGGTTGAAGGACAACCAGTGAAGATTAAAGATTCAATATTAAAATTTTTTAGATAGATTGAGTTTACCTATTCCAAGAACAAATTCGGAATAGAAGGGAATCTACAACATAGTTTTAGGTCTTGAAGATAGACCTTGAGATTGACAAGAGAAAGGAGACCCAAGAGAAAATAGGTCTCATAGAAGCAAACAAAGGAGACTTGAGAAAAGTCCCATTGAAGGTAAATTAAGAGACCCAAGAAAGAGGTCATATTGAAAATTTTGATAGAGAAAGCAAACTTGAAGGTAGAAAAAGACTTCAAGAGAATTCAAGACAATAGAAAGTCTTGAAGATAGTCCTAGCTAAAGGAAAACACATAGCACATCAAAGAAAGCATTTTGGTAGTCCACATTGGACAACAAAGTCAAAATATTTAGAATAGCAAAAGAGGAAGGTAGTATTTGGAGTGAATGCCACAAGGGAAATATTAAAAGTATTTGGATGTCACAAGGACAACATTGAAGAGAAAGGTAGCATTTGAAGGCCACAAGGACAATATTGAAAGCAAGTGAATCATACAATAACATCAAATATAGAATAATTGAAGCTAGAGAAGGCAACATATTCAATCAAGAAAAATATTGAAATCCTCAAGAACAACATTGAAGACAAAGAAAGAGATAGAAAATAGTTCCAAGAGAAAGAAAGGAGTTTCAAGAAATATCTCATTGGATTTGGGACAATCGTCGTCATTTGATGACAAGCCCATAGATAATAGAGAAGTAATGCTTAGAATTAAACTGAGCACAAGGAGGAATAATTAAGGCTCAAAGGAACTATAAGAAATAAAGAAGTCTGGAATCATATACAAGGTAGAGAAAGTTGCATATTAAAGGTGATTAAGTGTATTTTTAAGAAGTTAAATTATTAATGGTTGTAGGTATTCAAGAGGACAACATAGTGTGAGTTTAATATTGGAGAGCACCTTGCACCAGTGATCCAATGCTTGAGTTTCTTGCACCTATATTTGCAAGAGGATAACAAAGTGAAACAACAAAGAAAAAAACATTAGCAAAGTAAATAGTAAGGAGAAGAACATAATCTCCATTAGCACTATGAAGCATCTAAGAATGCTAAAGTAGAATAACAAGCAATGTCAAGCAAGGCAAAGTTTAAGGAAAGCTAGGTAGAACTAAAAGTGCTAGCAAGTTGAAGGCTCAAGAACCAGAGAAGAAGATTGCAGGCTCCAAAGGAAAGAAAAGACCTCCATAAAGAAGTCAAAAGAAAAGATAGACAAGTACAACATAAGGAAGAGAAAGATATTTGGCCATTTATAGTGAGAGCAAGGTTTCAGCCAAGGGTAAATTTATATGGTCAAGAACAAATAACAGAGGTCAAGTTTATAAAGGAAGTATTACTTCCTAGCTGCATTCGAAAGTCAAATAGAGGCACCTGCAAAATCAGAAAGATGCATGATTAAGAAGCAAATATGCACTAGACTAAGGTTATTCAAGAAGCATCTAGTGCAGTCTACGAGGAGTGCCATAGTAGTGCCAAAAGCAAAGGAATGTCATAGAAGCACCATTCGTAAGAGTTCGATATGTGCACCTACAAATAAGAAAGCATTGCATCCAAGGAAATGTTTGTAATGACGTTTTATATTAAAGCCAAGGTATTCAAATATACATCCGTACTAAGAGCAATAACATTAGTAATAGACAATAATATTAAAAGTGATCAAGGCAATAGTGAAGGGTGAAGAGTTCACCATATAAAGTTGAGCAGCCAAAGAGCACCAAGTTAGAAGTTGATAACACCATAACAAGGCAACAAAGCTCCAAAAGAAGTGTAACAACACTCAACCCAAAGAAGATAAAAAATGTTAAGTGTAGCACCATCAAGGCAACCAATATTATTGAAGAGCATAAGCAACTAAACAAAGAAAGGTTTACCTCAGGTATTAGCTCCATTGAGCAACAATAAAAATTGAGGAAGACTCTAAGGACCAACAACGTTATATAGGCGTCATCCAACATATAAAGAAAAGTGCCTTCCATAGATACATGATCCAAGGTATGCATAGGACATAGTAGATGAAAACAAAGGAATATAGGGACTAAGCAATGTATGTAAAATCCCAAGCAATGTAGAAGACAAAAACTTGAGTAATAAACCCATTTCACATAAATTGAAGCACCAAGGAAGTAAAAAATTAGGGCAAGAGAGGAGCTAGAGTCATGGAAGATCAAAATCCAAGCATCTAGCAAAAGATATCTAGCATTCTAACATTGTTCAAAAGGAGCATTGAAAGATAACACATTAGTGGCCAAAGGGAAGTGCAAGTATTACTGTTGGAACAAAATCTACCTACGGTTGTTATTTGTGCCTTGATTTTGTCAATATTGAGTAGTCAAACTTAATATTGGGATCTTCCATCTAATCTCCAGAGGAGGTTGGTTCCTTAATGGTTTTTTTATGAGAAAAGGGAAAAGAGAATTACTAAAAGAGAGGGAAATGTAGCCATAGCTAGAGCTTTTCTCACGGTACAAATTAAACAACAACTAAAACAAATGCATATACTCTTGTTTTTCAAGCATTTATTATATCTTCACGTAGAAATCATGGTTTTTGAATGTGATTTCGATATTTATCTAACACATATGTATCGAATTCTAACTCCAACAATATGATTTATATTATGTATAAGTCCAGGTTTTAGAACAGATATAATATACAACTCAATAATGTGAATAGAAGCAAAGAATGTAAATACATACACTTGCACACTATGAACCAAAAGCCAATAGAAGCGTAATTTTATTGCTTGTATTCAGAGTACATACATCCAGTCTTGTAAATGCCTAAGAGATGACCTCTTTTTAGGGTGTGTTTACTATTATATATACCCTATGGTGAGTATCTTTACAATTAGTACATTTTGACATAAAATCAATTACAAGCAATCAGGCTACAATCATGCTTCAATATGTTTTACATGGCTTCTAATAATAAACAAAATTTGATAGCAAAAATCTAGGATTTGATACTTATTTCACCATCTGTCATCAGTCGCTGACACAAGCTTTTTTAAGGTATGTTTATTTATTCCTACTTATATCTTCGTTCGGCGAAAACTCGTCATGTCACGAAATCACAATATTTTCTAACAATTTGGCTCTTTGGGACTACTCGTCGGCGAAAACCTGTCATATCGTGAAATCATGATATTTATTCACACTTTTGGATTTTTGGGACTACTCGCTGGCGAAAACCCATCATGTCGCAAAATCATGACTTCTTCTTACACTTTGGTCATTTTGCGTTGCTTGTTGGTGAAAACCCATCATGTCGTGAAATCACGATGTCTTCTTGCACTTTGGTCTTTTTGGATTGTTCCCTTGCAAAAATCAGTAATGTCACAAAATCACGATATTCTGGTGCTGCAACTTCCTCTTCTTCTCCGACCTGGTGAAAACTCGTCATATCGCGAAATCGCGACCTTTCTTATGCCTTAGTCATTTTTGTTCTTTATGTCTCAAAAATGAAACACTGGTCTCATGTTGCAAAACTTTACTATCTATCAAGGTAGTCTTTTTAGACTAACATTCTTGGTGCCTTCCGGGGAATTTTTGCTAGCAAAAATATTAGAATCCAGGACCTTCATCCATTGGGAAACAAAGTCAAAACAATATGGAAGAGAAAATTGTGGAAGAAAAAAAAAAAAAAAAATGCATTTTAACAAGTAAAGCATTACCTTTTCAAAATACCTCTTACATATTATGGATACTTTACTAAAATTACATTAACACCTTAAATAACTTCAAACTTGTTTTATTGTTGGCCACTGGTCCCTCCTTCTATCAACTGCTTTTGGTTAACCTGCTTGGATTTCTTCAGCTTTTATATCATAGCAACTACTTCATTGTAAGTAAGGTAAACCTGCTTCCAATATTCATCTTCAAGGTCTAAAGAATCCATGAACAACTGATATACATATTGTATTTCCTCCACTTTGTCATGGGACACTATCTTATTCCTTAAAATCAACTCTTGTAAACAATACTTAATCTGTGTGAGGTTCTACACCATAGCAAATACTTGTGTTTCCTCTACAGGTCCTTCCCAACTCTCTATCTCTGATTCATCCTCCATAAAAGTTTTTAGAGAGAGTTTTAGCGCATCTTCACTTAAAATTTTTGAATTCTCATCCCACAAATATGGAAGTCCACATTTGTTTGCCAGATTTAAATGCTTCACTAGTCCCTTAGCCTCAACTTCTAACTCTTGAAGGAGTTTGTCACCTTGAGTTACAATTTTAAACCTCCTAAAGAAAATTTTAGCCACAATCTTGGCCTGAGACCAGGATTCACTTCAAATATTAGTAGCGATGGTCTTCGATATTTTCTTGAATAAGACTTGAATCTTTGTTGCTGCATCTGATCTTTCTTGAATAAAGCTTACTGAAGCTTTTAATTCATCACTGACTACTTCAATTACTTCCTTTACTTTTTCCAGGTATAACAACATAGGCCTTGATCTAAGGCTTAGTGTTAATATATCTTCAAGAATTTCTTTTCTTACTACTTTGATTCTTTCCTTCGAGAGACCAGATGGTGTGTTCTACTTTTCTAGGATCTGCTACTGAAGTTGTTGAACCTGTAGATTCAGATATTAAATATGTGCATCTGCCTATTCCAAATTTTCTTTATATTTGGCTGCTTCATTAGTAGCTTCACCAAATTTATATTCCCATTTATTTGCTTCCAACTTAAGGGCCTTTTCTATTAATTTCTATTCCTGCAGGACTGACTCCAATTCTTTTCTGGCTCCTTGTTCTTTGACAATTTTTTCCTTGAAATATTATCCATGCAAGTAAATGGTTCCTAAATGGGCCTGAGCCCTTCCCCATTCATTTGGCATGTGTAGCTGGGTAATGTCTTCAATTGTATCTTTTGCTTGATAATCTTCAACGGTCATTTCTCCTTTAGATTTCTTTGATATTGGTGTCAATTTTACCTTTTTCCTCTGCATGGTGGTGGGATCAAGAGCAATTATCTCTTGAGTGCAAGTTGGAGTTTTGGAATCTCCAACGGAATGAGATGTCCACCAGTCTAAGGCATTTTTGTTTACCTTTCTCAAATCTTTTATTTTTGAAAGAGTCGGATGACTCTCAGCATCTAAAGTGGATATTGATTTAATAGATGGAATACAAATGCTAGGGAGAAATGGATTTGGAACCAATACAACATTAACCTCATATTGGAGTTGGGAATATAATGTTGGTTATGGGGAATAAAACCATGAATTCAAAGGAAACATTATATCTTTCTTTGAACTAGAAATGGAAGGAGATATGTTTTGGGAATGAGTAGAGATAAAAGAGTAAGAGAATAGGGAATCCATACTTTTTTCTATCTGAAGCGCTTGTTGATATCCATCTTCTTCCTCACGATATTTATTTCTTTCATTCATGATATAATCCTACACTTCATTTTGCATAGGAACTTTTACATTTTCTCTTTCATCAGCTCTATTTTCAATGCCTATATCTTCTTCAAGATTTATTGTTTCAATATTTTAGGGAATTTCCCCATGTTGTTCTCTTCTATGTTCAACATTTTCATTTTTTACAACAATTTCTTTGAAAATAGATACATTTTGACCTCCTTGAGCAAGGTCATTTGGATCATCAATAGTTCCAATTTGAGCATTTTCTTGTTTAGTAATATTTGCATCTAGAACATTACCTTCATCATTTTGAACAATTTGCTCATTATTTGGAGCAGTTCCAATATTCTCAACATCATTATCTTGAGTAATATGCTCATTATTTGGAAAATTTTCAATATTTTGTTTCTCTTTTTCTTGAGTTTTTGCTACAGACTTTAGCCTCCTCCTCTTAATGCAAAGAGGTTCTTCATCAGATTTTGTAGCTAAGTTTGAAGGGGGGACAAAATTCAAAGTTTTAGAGGTTGCAGTTTTACCTTTTGATGAATCAGCACCTAGTGTCAGGTGTTTCCTCTTCTTTCTGCCTGTAAGGGTTCAATGATCCCTTGTCCTTCTTTACCTAGGCCTTTGCCTTCATATCCCATATTCAACATCATATGGGTAGCTTTTCCATACGCTTTTCCTTGTTATTTTGTGAAGATGTCATCAGTAGCCATTTTCTTGGAAGTTCTAAAACTGGTTTGTACTTGAGCTTAACTGCAACTTTCTTTCCTTTACCTTGGTCAATATTCTATTTTTTCGCAGCTTCAGGACATGTCTTGCTTTTGCCAATTTTAGGAGGTACTTTCATAGGAAAAACCCATGACCACGAATCTCGATAATAGTCATAACAAACTAAAAATTCAAGATCATTTTTCATAGGGTACCTCGAATCAATCATATTTGTTTGCACTCTCATGGTCCACCATTCATGAATCTTTCCCACTGTCCAATATGCCCCTTTCTTCTGCATTCTAGAAATGGTATTTTCATCCAACACATGTTTGGAATTATTCTTAGGATCATAATACATTACATGTTCATAAAAATCATGCCAAGGGGGCAATGACTGCATTCTTTCTACATGTTATTCTAGTGCATCATCTTCATTATTATTTCTACAGGCTTCAATATCCGGTCTGATGGATGCATGATAGTTCTTCATTGGGGTTCTATTAAAAATTGCTTGTCTTTCTGCAAATATTTTTATAGGGTCGTATTTCCATATTTGAGGTATTTCTATTAATCCCAATTCTCTCAAAGCTTGGGTAATGTGTTCATGTTGACCCTTTATAGAAACAATAATACCCTCAAATTGAAAAGGCATAGTACAAGTACCAGTTTTACCTATACTTGTACCATATTTGAAATTTATTTGTTCAGTTTGTCTAACATATTCTAAAGAAAATAGCTTGTCGATAACATAGTGAGGAAGTAAGAAAGGTTTTCCAGTAAACTCGTATAACCTAATGACAACCCCTTGAGTGAGAATGAACCAGTCACCCTCTTCAGCATGTTTGTTCTGTAGCACCTTCTCAGCTTTTGAGGTTAACCTTCTAATTTCCCCATACATTATTCTTAGATCTGGACCTAGAAGTTCCCCTATAAAATCGTAATACGATTCTATTATGTGTAATACGATGGTCCACTCATATATTAGTAATGTTCTTCCATTTTTATCTTTATCATTTACAGAAATAAAAGCTAGTTCCTTAGCCATAAAATAGAAGAATAGCCATACCAAGTATGAAGAAAAATGAAAATAAAACTGAGACCCTCTTTTCATTGCAAATAATCCTTCATGAATTTCTCTAAAAAGATACCTCAGCCAATCAAAAAATAAAGGCCTAACACTTTTATCCATTACTGAAGAGTCATAATTTTTTGGGCTTGACAAGCAATCTGCCACCCATGAACTTTCTCGTCAATCTTCAGTCCAGCCACCATAGCCAATATAGATAATAATTATGAGTTCTTGAATTCTGCTAGGTGGATAGGGTTTTCGGGCATATTTCCTCTGGTAGGTGGGTTTTTTAACTGCGTAATGATAAAATTCTTCATATTTTTAGAAGGCACAAAATATTTTGCTTGGTCTGCAGGGTTAAAAGCCTTAGGCTCAAGGGTAGGTACATAACCAGTGGTGAAAGTAGCAATAAAAGCATTTGTACTTATAGTAAAAAGCAACCTCCCTTTGTAATCCCTAACAACTTTCTTTTTTTTATCATAAAAATTTATGATTGCTTTGACCAACTCAGGGCAAGGGTGCACAGGAACATAAATATACTAGTAGAGTAACGAATAGAAAGCAAAAGTATTAGGGTAAGACGTAGTAATACCAGTAGCTATTCTATCTTTAATATCTTTTCGAATCTTCATCGGATCTTTCCACGTTACCATTGTGTCCCTGATTCTAGCATCTTTGTCGACAAATTTTTCACCCATGTCCTCTTCACGTCTCATTGTTGAGGGTGTAGAATATGAAGCCACCATTGTTATTTTCTAATTATTCTTCTTCAGAGCCATGAGAGAGTATCATGTTGAGTTTGTCTGAACTAAACTTGGATTCGAAAAACAAGAATAGAAAGTGGTGCATCGAAACTTACTCAAGAGTAAAATTAGGGTTTTTCACATCAATTAGAAAAGACATGCATGATTTGCATTAATTGAGATTGGTAGGCTAGATTTTATCGAATCCCTATGTGCTTTGTTTCTATCACATTTTTGAATGTTTTTTGAAAATCCAGCCAATGGCTATGAACTGCATTAAAATAAATATTATGCTTACCAAAGTCCGCCTATTTTGAAAGGCGGTTCCTGTTTGCCAATCATCAAAAATCCATGTGGCAATTTTAGAATTTCTTTTGGTGACTGGCTGAGCAACCTTATTAAATGAAAAATAACACCTCTCGAGGCTTATTTTATTCTTGAAAGCGGCTCCTTCCCACTAATCATCAAAAAGCTATGTGGTGATTTCAAATAAAAATCGTTATACCTGATAATATAGCACCTTTCGATTTAGTCTTGTTAGAATAAGTAATTATTCTCTTAAGTTCTACTAGGATAGACATACTTGAGTTTCCACTCCTCCATGAGTCAGGTGAACTCTCAGTATAGTCTAGATCAGATTTGATGAGTTGTTGTAATCCAATGACTCTCAATGATCAACTTTGCTATTTATACAAAGTTGATCCATGGAATAAATCAATCAGTTCTATTTTGTTCCTTCAAATCTTGTAATGCTTTGTAGTTCTACTCTTGGGAAATTCTAACATGGTACCAGAGTAGGATAGATTCTGCTAGGCATTCTCTCTTGAAGGCAGTTTCACGAACTGGTTCATTATCTCTTATCTTTTGTTTTTTAAAAAAGGGAAAGAGGTTTTTATATCTATTGTAGATTGCTCATTTTATATCTGCAATTTTTTTTAGAGAAATTTGTTTATGGTAATATCTAAATAGTTTGTCTAGATTTATTTTACCATATTATGCAAATATTCTCCTCAATTTTTTTTCAAAAAATATTAAAATTGCTACTCTTACACTGCAAAATATATAGATTTTGAAATTTATAATTGCCTTCCATATTTTATTGTTCTCCTCGTATGCCTATTTGTTCTACTCTCTCCTAATGAACGCTTGCTTGCTTGGCTCCTTATAGCCATCACTGGCAATGTTAATCCATGAATGCATGCTTGCTTTGGCTCCTTTTTAGCCATCACTGTGTTTCGTTCTGTAGTGGAGATAAAGTTTGAAAGGCATATCGTATTTGGTGATCAATTAAATCATTGGTTTTTTTATGTTGGAAAATATTTTAACTTCGTGAAATCTTTAACAAATAAATGCAACGTTTCTTGCATCCAAATTAAGTGGACATTTGGTTATTTTTAAAAAAAACACCAAAGTCCATTAATTGTTTATAAGACGTGGCATCTTTGCCAATGATTTTATATGGTGCGCAACGTATGAGACTTTCATCTTCTCAACGGGCATTTCCTAGTTAAATCTCAATGATCGAAAGATTAGATTTTCCATCTCAAGTTATCTCGAAGCTTCTCCTCTTTTTCGTCCCTCGGTGCTTCAGAGAAGAGTTTCGATTATTTTTATATATATTCATCAAGTCAATGCTTAAAATATTATTCTCCTCTACGAATACTCGAAATACTTTTATTTACCTGTGTTTGCATATTGGTTCTTCAATATAGAGCATTAAGATTGATAGTATATGGTGTGGTGCCTTCACTAAGGTCTTTCGCAGCCTTCGCTACACTTTCAAAGCTGGTGGTGCATTCGCTGACATCTTTTCAGGAGCCTCTCTACATAGCACCATCCCTGATGTCTTTCATGTGCGCCAAACCCTGATGTCTTCGGTAGCAAGTGGTGCAATCGCTGACGTCTTTTCGGGAGCCTCCCTGCATAGCGCCATCCCTGACGTCTTTCATGTGTGCCAAAACCTGAAGTCTTCGACAGCAACTGGTATTCTAGTGTGCCTCCTTATCATCTTCGATAGCAGCTAGGATTGTGGTGCACCTCCCTAACGTCTTCCGTGTGTGCCAAACCCCTACGAGTTTGAAGCCTTTGAAGGCTTTCAAATCTTCCTCGCTGCCCCTTGACGTCTCTTCTAAAGTCTCTCATTAAATCAGGTATAAATTTTAATATTTTTTTTGGTTTTGAGCTAATCATTCCTTGGTACAACGAAGTTCGTAGCCTTTGAAGGCTTTAAAATCTTACCTCACTGCCTCTTCTCTCGTGACGTCTCTTTTCTAAAATCCTTGGTAAATAATGTTATATTTACTTTAAGTTTCAAATCTTAGGGTTTCAATTTTTTTCTCGAGCGAGAATAATACTTCTGCTCATTGTATAAATGTGTAACCCTCTAAAAATTCTTATATCCTTTTCTTTTAGTGCCTTTCCTTGGCCACTATAAGAAATCAAAAGGATAAAATTGTAATCTCAATAAAAAATATTTTTTTGGGGGGGTTTTAGGTGCAATATTTAGCACCTATTCTAAAAGCTTCATAGGGGGGGTTTGTTGTTGTTTTGGTCATTGCCTCTATAATTTTTATTTTGATCTTATTCCTATTACTATGTTCTTTAATAGAATTAATATTAAAATCTAATTACTTTTGTTTTGATATAATTACTAGTTAAGTTAAATATTGAGGAGCAACTTCAAAGGATCCTTTTATTAAGAAAATATTCCTTTTTTAATTAATAGGATATTTCTTTTAAGTTAAATTTTTAATAAAAAAATTTAATCCTTCAATATTTTTACTTAATAAAATTTTTAATAACCTTAACAAGATCATTAAAAATTTATTAATCACCTATCTTCCTAGTATTGGACTTCTAATAACTTACAGTTTCCCTCACGTAAGGGCGGGTTATTACGAATCCGATATTAAGATCTGGATGATTAAAAGCCTATGTTCCAAGTATCAATTCTCCTCTTTACTTATAGTTTCCCTCACGTAAGGGTGAGTAATTGAGAAGAAAAGATATATAGGCCTGGCAATATACAATTGGCCTATTTAGCTTTATCAAAACTCCTCATTTACTTATAGTTTCCCTCTCGTTAGGGTGGGTAATTTGAGGAGCTTGGTATTTCTTAAAGGCTTTTGTTTCCTTCTTTATAAGATCCATTGCATTCTCTAAATAATATAATTGAAGTTAAAGGGGGAATTATTGGTTCACTTCAATTTTCTTTGGCAAAATGAATACAATGAATACAATTGATCCACTCACCCCTCACAACTATCATACATGGAAACCTAAAATATTAAATCTCATTTCTCAAAAAGGGCTCACACACTTGCTAGAAGAGAAGCAACTTGAATTTGAAAAAGAATATGAAATTTTTGTTCATAAAGGGAAGATGTATGAAACAATGGGTATTATAAGCACCAATATAAATGAAAGCTTATGGTTTCACATTACGGATTGTAAAAATCCATATGAAAGTTGGCAAAAACTAAAGAACCTATTTGGAAAAGTAGATCAAATAAGGTCAATGCAACTAGAGGCAGAATTAACAACATTATCTCCTGAAGACTTCAACAATATTGTTGACTTTCTCACCAAATTTAAAGAAGTCCTCACTCAATACAAAGGCAGTGGCAAGAAAAAAATAGAAGAAGAATGCATCTATCTAATTATTTCTAAATTAAATGGTGTATTTCAAATTTTTGCAACCACTTTTTTATCTACAAAAGATGCTCTTGGTGCAAGTTTTAAAATGCCCTCCTTAGAGGAATTTTGTGATAGGCTAACTAGAGAAGAAACCAAACTTGCAAAGTATGAGATCTCTTCCTCTTCCTCAAAAGCCTTAGTAGCATCCACTAAAGAAAAATTCAAAAAGAAAGAAAGGAATCCCATAACTTGTACTCACTACAAAAAGAATGGTCATTCTATAAACAAATGCTGGAAAAGATTACAACAACTAGAGGCAACAATGAAGGATCAAAATATAGACACTAAGAAGCAGATAGGAAAAGCCCTAAATGTTCAAGGAAAGACCACAAACACTTCATCAAAATACTGGGTTCTTGATTCTGGAGCAACTCATCACATGACTGCCTCAGATGAGTCATTCACTTCAATCTCCTCAAGTTCAACATGTAGCATAGAAGTTGGTGACTCATCCTTTATCCCAGTCAAAGGAAAAGGTGACATATCCATTGATGGTGGTTCTATCAATAATGTTCTCTATGTTCCAAACATTGCAACAAATCTCCTCTTCGTCTATCAGATTTGTACTTCTGGAAAGGGGAAATCAGTTCTCTTCTCACCAACAGGAGTTGAGATAAGAGACTTTCAAGACCCCAACTCTCTCATAGCCAAAGGAGATATTGATCACAACACTCACCTATTTCACTTCAAAGGATTCAAAAATCCAGAAGGGGCCTCCTATTTTGTTGCACATGGAGATCTTGAAAGCAAAATTTGGCATGAAAGGTTTGGTCATCTCAGTTATAACTACCTAAAGGAATTGAACACCCATGAAATGGTAACAGGATTACCTCAAGTCTCTTCTATTGATGGAGTATGTCCTAGATGTGCTCTTGGAAAGCAACATCAAGATCCTTTCCACCCAAGTGGTTCTCTAAAAGCCTCATCCCCTCTAGAGTTAATCCATAGTGACTTGATGGTCTTCCCAGAGCCTTCTTTCAAAGGAGCAAAATATGCTCTAACCTTCATTGATGATTTTTCCAGAAGAACTTGGGTCTACTTCCTAAAATACAAAAGTGATGTTCTATCCCACTTCAAAATCTTCAAAGCCTTAGTTGAAAATCAGGCCTCTTGCAAAATAAAGCAAATTCATACAGATAATGGGGGGAATACTTCAGTAATGAGTTCTCAATTTTCCTATCAAGTCATGGCATAATTCATCAACATTCTGTCTCCCATAATCCACAGCAAAATGGCATTGCAGAGAGGAAAAATAGAACTCTAAAGGAAATGGCAAACTGTATGCTCCACTCAAGAGATCTTCCAAAAGTTTTTTGGGTAGAAGCAATTAACTGTGCAAACTATATTCAAAACCGCACACCTCATAAAGCTCTTGGCCATTTGACTCCCGAGGAAGCATGGACTGGCTCAAAACCTGATGTCTCTTTCTTCAAGATTTTTGGATGTACTGCTTGGGTGCATATCCCAAAGAAGAAAAGGAAGGCTCTAGATAAGAAAAGCAAAAAGCTCATCTTTGTTGGTTATTGTGAGGAAATGAAAGCATACAGGCTCCTTGATCCCACAACTCATGAGGTCTTTTTTCATAGGAATGTCCAATTTGATGAAACATTCCCTCATAAATATCCTCAACCATCCTCTTCCACCATTGATTCTCTTGAGCCTTCTCCAATGTTAGAGCCTCAATATAATGAAGAACCAGCTTTAGAGATTAATTTAGAGATTAATGATCAATATGAGGAACCTATAACTCCAACTCAAAATCCTACCACTCCTACTACTCCTTCCACTATGCCAAAATGGGCCCGCACCATTGTTAAAGAAGCTACTCCTTACATCCAAAATCTTCCATCATCCAGATTAGGCAACTCCGTAGGCACTGGTCTTGTCTGTCAATCCATTTCCACAGATCCTCAATCCTTCAAAGAAGCAACTGGTATTAAAGAATGGGATGATTCCATGGAGAATGAATTCTCTTCCTTAATCAAAAACAAAACTTGGGATTTAGTTCCCCTACCTAAAGGAAGGAAATTAGTTCATTGTAAATGGATTTACAGAATGAAATATGGACCTAATGGAGAAATTGACAAACACAAAGC
>JAQPPZ010010808.1:0-15000 GCA_028583015.1 Wollemia nobilis
AAAATATTTTGATTTGATTGATATATGCTTGGACTAGGGTTTGTGAGAAATGGGAGTTTCATTAAGTAATTGATTGAGTTGAGTTGGTTGAGCCTAGTCAAGTGATTTTTCAAGTTCCATAAAACAAACTATTCTACATTCTGATTTGAGAAAATTGTGAAAGTGATTGAGCATTGATTATAGAACATATTGAGTCTCTAACAATTCTCTTTATGCTTCTATGAGATTGAGAAAATTGTGAAAGTGATTGTGCATTGAGAGTAGAACATATTGAGTCTCTAATAATTCTCTTTATGCTTCTATGAGATTGAGAAAATTGTGAAAGTGATTATGCATTGAGAGTAGAACATATTGAGTCTCTAACAATTCTCTTTATGCTTCTATGAGATTGGACAAGTTCTATGTGTGGACTTGTTAAGCAGATTTGAGGCAAGTCTTTGAGAAGATTTGTGGACTGATTTTGTGTGAGCTTTTGTAGAAGCTTACAATACAAATTTGGTTAGGTTCTGAGTGGACCTATTGAGAATATTTGGACAAGTTCTGAGTGATCTTGTTGAGCAAAATTGGTTAGGTTCTAAGTGGACTTATTGAGCAGATTTGGACAAGTTCTGAGTGATCTTGTTGAGCATAATTGGTTAGGTTCTAAGTGGAACTTTTGAGCAGGTTCTGTGTGTACCTATTGATAATATTTGAGTAGGTTCTATGTGGACCTATTGAGCATATTTGAGCAGGTTCTGAGTGGACCTATTGAGCATATTTGAGCAGGTTCTATGTGGACCTATTGAATAGATTTGAGCAGGTTCTGAGTGGGCCTGTTGAGCATATTTGAGCAAGTTCTGAGTGGACTTGTTGAGCAAATTTATGCTAGACCGACTGGATTATGTTTAGTGCAAATTTTAGTAAGCTTGTTGAGCAAACTTGTGCTAGACCAACTAGACTGTGTTTAGTGCAGAGTTGAGTATATTTGTGCTAGATTGACTGGACTGTGTTTAGTACAGATTTGAGACAGATCTTTGGAGGTGATAGAGCAGAGAGGATAGTAGTCTCTAGTGGATAGAGATCCATCAACCAAGGCAGTGAGGACAGGTCTTCTGAGTAGGGATAAGAGTCTTCAGTGGAGAGATATCCACAAGCCAGTGTAGTGGAGGCAGTAGTCTTCTAGAGGATCACCAGTCAGAGTAGAGGAGAAGGAGTTCTTCTGTGGATAGAGATCCACAAACCAGATTTAGGGGATCATCATCTCCTTTGGACAAAGATACATAAATATTGTAATTGGGAAGGATTCCCAAGATATTGATTGAGAAAATTTTAGTAAAATATTTTCTCTATGGAGTAGCCCACATTGGGTGAACCACGTAAATTGTGGTGTCTCTATTGTGTGTGGTTTTTTGTGCATTGCTTTGATTACTGCTATTGATACTGCTATCTATACATTGCATAATATTGATTTGGAAAGAAAAGTAAAAATTACTCTTATACTGTTCACCCCCCTCTTAGTATAAGCTTGTGTTCTTCAAATGAAGGGACTTATGCTAAAATTAATACCTTAACAAGGATTGGTTCAGATAACTGGTCAATAAAAACTAAAATGGTGGTAAGTGAATTAAAAAAAGATCATATTTTAAATAGGATATGTGGGAAGACCATTCTCAATTTGTTGATATGATAGCACAAACGTGGAATTCCTTAGGAAATATTGGATTGTATACATGTCCAAAACAAATTAAATCAATGACATTTATATTAAAAGAATAGAACAAGAACACTTTTGGAAATAGTTTTTAGAAGAAATAAAAATTAAAATATAAAATTTTAAAATTTCAAAAAGGTGATCATAATAATCCAATCTCATAGGAAAGGGATTTTTGTAGTGAATATCATAATATTTTGAGTAAGGAAGAGAAATTTTGGATATTAAAATCGAGACATACTTGGTTAAAAGGAGGAGAAAAATATAAAGTTTTTCATAGGATGGCTATAATATAAAGATCAAAATCTAGAATTAGTATAATTAAATCAGTAGAAGGGATTTGGATTGAGTACTGAAGTGAAATTATAAAGGAGACAAGGTCTTTTTATCTAAATATTTAGGATCAAAGGAGTTTGAAGTTCTTAATGATAAACTTCTACAAGAAGTACCTTTAGTTATAACAAATGAAGACAATAGGAAATTGATGAAGCCTATAACTCTAAAAGTTCACTTAGTTCATTTCTCTTTTAGTAAGAATAAATCCCAGGTCTAGATGAGCTCTTTGCAACATTCTATTAACATAATTGGGATATAGTGAATGATTCTTTATTGGTGGTAGTGGAAAAGTCTAGGGTAAAACAATATATACCTTATAAAATAAATGTAACATATCTTACCTTGATTCCAAAAAATAAGGATGCAAAATTGTTTGATTCATTTAGACCCATAAGCCTATGTAATATGACATATAATATTATCTCCAAAGTGATGGTGAATTGGTTAAGACCATTGTTAGATAAAAATATTTTAGAAGAGCAAGGAGGATTTGTGAAAGGGAGACAAATTTTGGACAGGATCATAGTAGCTCATGAAGTTATGCATTCAACAACTTCAATAAAAGAAAAAGTAATGATCTTAAAACTTGATATGAGTTAAGCCTATGATAGGGTTAAATGGGATTTTCTCTTTGCAGTATTAGAAAATTTTATATTTTGAAAGAAATCGATTGGATGGATTAAATCTGGTGTCTCTTTAGTTTCATATTCAGTGTTGGTCAATGGGTTAGTAACAAAATCATTTAAAACCAAGAGAGGTCTTAGATATGGAGATCCTCTATCACCATATTTGTTCATTATTATGGCAGAGATTTTGGGTAGGAACTTGAAGAAGTCTAACAAATATGGGCTTATAATTGGACTTAAGGCTTGTAATAACATTCACAACATTACCCATCAATAATTTGTAGATGATACAACCCTTTTTGGGAGAGCAAGGATAAACAAGGCTAGAGATTTGAATAACTTATTAAAGGAATATGAAATAGCATCAGGGAAAAAATTTAATAAGACAAAATCCAAAATTTACTTCCTAAACACCCTAGCTAAAATCAAAATAGGGATATGCAAGTTACTTCAAATAGAGGAGGTAAATTTTCCAACAACTTATCTAGGGATGCCCTTATTTAAGGGGAGAATGAGGATAGAATTATGGAATCCAATTATAAGTAAAATTCATAATAAACTACTGACGTAAAAATATAGATGGTTATTGTTAGAAGGAAGAGTGCAACTAATTATATCAGTCTTACAGGCCATTCTAACATATTGTATGTCATTTTTTCCTATGCCAAAGTCAATAGAAAAAAATTAATCTATATTATTCGATCATTTTTGTGGTTAGGATTACATGATAAAAGGAATTTTCCTTTAGTGAAATGGAGCAAGGTGTGTGATGATAAAACTAGGGGAGGTCTTGGTTTAAGAGTTATTACAAATGCAAACTTAGCTCTTAGGGAAAAAGTAATCTGGAGATTGTATAAAGAGAGTGTCATGACCCACCTTGGCAGGAATTTCTACTTAAGTTGGATTATGTATTAGCGAATGATGTTTAATGCTTAGTTTTGATACTTTTTATGGATGTATGTTTTGATATTGTGTCTATTTTATTTTAGGACATGGTACTGCTAATGCTTTGCATGGTTGCAGGATCAGGTACTCTCATGGGTGGACAAGATAATTGACCACAAGGAATGAGAAAACATCTTAAAGGAGAAATGATGATGATGACTCATTCATCAAACAACTCAAGGTAACATGGATGAATACCCTTTCATGTAGGTGCATTGTGGTTTGCTTATGCTCATGTTCGTACCATTGGACCAAGAAATTTGCTTGCAATGTGTCTCCTTATCATGGGTGGTGTGATAGCTTAAGTCTATCTTAAATAAGGATCCACTCGCTTAAGAATAAAACAATGGTACGAAACATTGAGAGAATGCATTTGTTCTTGCATATGACATGATGATTTTGATTATCTCCTTATGTTCTTAGAGAATTAATTTTGGGGTAATTTTAATTCTTGTGTGACTAAGGTTGGTAATAATCTTTATTAGAAATCCATGAGTTTTTAGTTTTGAACATTGCTTTCTATTTGTTTGTGGCTTTGATGGGCTACCTTTAACTTTGGAGGTGGTGCACTTAATACTCCATACCTTGGAGTGATGGCACCTAAGTGGAGCAAGCACATTTACATGATACCACTCTTATTTTATGAGAGCATAACGCCTTTGTGGATAGTGGACACTAAATAAAGGCACCATGTGTATTATGTAGAGGCTTCCATGCCAGGTGGTGCTTAGACTCTCCTATTTTAAGCAAAGGAGGAGGTCAACACAAAGGGAAGTGCAAGGATGAGGTAGATCGTAAAAGCATAGACAAACAAAGTTGTGCAACGTAAGGTGGCAAATGAGGATAATTGACTAGCGATAAATATAACCTAGCTGCAAATTCTAAGTAAGGTTCATAACTTCTCAATGGTTTTGTTGGGTTAGCCTTCGTGTTTGTTTACTCCAAGTTCGTTGTGTTGTTATTTGCTTAAGATCACCTCTAGATGCTCTTGTTTTTCCTCTAATATTATTGTGGATTCTAGCGTGTTGGTTCTACCCTTTGCATGAGTTTGTTTAGGTGCCTTGGATATTTTCACCCGCTCGAAACCGGTTCTCCTTACGTGATAGGAAAGAGTGTAGTGCAAGGGTAGTGCTTGAATTGGTTTAGCATCACTTACCTTCATTGACTAGCCTTGCATCGCATCCTTTGCAATGTGTGTTACGTAATCCTTACTGACTAGAGGAGTATCTTGTTGTATGCCTTATTTGTTTGAGTTCATGTGAATCATGCACCTTCAAGTCTCTTCCTTAAGTTTGGTTTGCGTAGATGCAACTTTGGGGAACTCGTAGTTGGTTTACATCTGTTGTGTAGGCCTTAGGGTTAGTCCTTTTGCTTGAGCGGTTGATTGATGTGCTAGCCTTTCATTTTATCTTGTTGCTAGTTTGATTCTTAAGTTAGTCCTTAGGATTTCTTTTAATCTCTTGATTGATTAATGAGATTTAACCTTGGACCTTAACTTAATGTCGGGTTTTGAAAACAATCTTTAGATTGGTAATTAATCATGATAGATTAGTTTGGAAATTAATCTAATGATAGATTAATTCATTATGGTAATAATAAAATGATAGATTAGTTTGGAAATTAATCTAATATAGATTAATTTATTATAATCTTTAGATTGGTAATTAATCAAATGATAGATTAGTTTGGCAATTAATATAATGATAGATTAATTCATTATAATCTTTAGATTGGTAATTAATCAAATGATATATTAGTTTGGCAATTAATCTAATGATAGATTAATTCATTATAATATTTAGATTGGTAATTAATAAAATGATAGATTAGTTTGGCAATTAATCTAATGATAGATTAATTCATTATAATCTTTAGATTGGTAATTAATCAAATGATAGATTAATCTTTAGTCTTGCATTTGAATGATAAGACTTGCAAATGATAGATTGATTATTTAAAATCTCTAGATTTGCTACTTAACCAAATGATGGGTTAATTTAATCCTTAATCTAATGATGGATTAATTTAGTTTGGAATTGACCTAATTTTGAATTAACCTTTGTTAGTAATTAATCTAATGTGAGATCAATTTATTGGAACCTTAGATTTAATATTAATTTGGTGTTGGATTTAATTGATCTAATCTTTAGTTTAATCCAAGGATAGATATAAAGGATTAATTTGTGGAGATAACCTTTCAAGATTGGATAATATGCTAATAGTTTCCACGGTCGAAATCTTTAGTGTTACCTTCTTTAGTTGTTGGTAACCTTCTGAAGGAAAACTAATGTTGCATTAATGGAAGTCAATCTTTGTATGGTTTTCTTATCCTTTGAATTTAAAATATTTATGGAAAATATTTTGGGAAAAAAATATGGGCTTCTTTGTTTGTGTTTTGCTATATTGAATTGAATTATATGGAAACGTAAGGGTTTGGGAGTTAAATATTTGTGGAAAATATTTTGGGAAAGAAGTATGGGCTTCTTTTGTTTGTGTTTAGCTATATTGAATTGATTTATATAGAAATGCAAGGGTTTGGGATTTAAAATATTTGTGGAAAATATTTTGAGAAAGAAGTATGAGTTTTTTTGCTTGTGGTTGTTATGCAATAAATCATATAAAAATGTATTCATACTTGCACATGAGTTTTTATGATCTCCACCTTCCTACCAAACTATTGTGGAGGCTGAGGAAAAATGATGTTAGATCATGCTAATTTGATTTTTCAATTATTCTTGAAATATCGTGAAGAACACAAGCTTATACTGAGAGGGGGGTGAACAGTATAGCGCCCACTTTTTACTTTCTTTCCAAACCAATATCAATTAGTGTCCTCAATTGCAATAACCAAATATAGCAGTGTGCATTAATAACATAGATAGCAATAGTAAGCAAGTGCACAAATCATCACACACAATTGAGACACAAGATTTAACGTGGTTCCCCCAATGTGGGGTAGTCCACAAGATATTCTCCTTATAATATTTCACAAAGAAATAGGGATCCTTATCCCAATACAAATGATTACTTTGATCTGCTCAAAGCTAGGCTGTCCTGATCTGCTCAGGTGGGCTCCACTGATCTGCTCAGCTAGGCTCTCCATTGATCTGCTCAACTAGGCTATCCACTGATCTGCTCAGCTAGGCTATCCACTAATCTCTCAGCTAGGCTATCCACTGATCTACTCAGCTAGGCTATCCACTGATCTGCTCAACTAGGCTATCCACTGATCTGCTCAACTAGGCTATCCACTGATCTACTCAGCTAGGCAACTAGTGTTGATGTGTTTTCTATTTCTATCCTATCTCTTTCACTACTCACAAATCTACCTCAATGCCTTCTCACAAGGCTCAAACAATCCTGCTCAAATGTTGTCCCAAATCTATCCACAAATCTATCCCAAAAGCCTTCTCAAAGGCTCAACCAATCATGCACAAAAGTTATCTCAAATCTATCCAAAAATTCTATCCCAAAAGCCTTCCCAAAGGCTCAACCAATCATGCACAAAAGTTGTCTCAAATCTATCCAAAAATTCTATCCCAAAAGCCTTCCCAAAGGCTCAACCAATGACTCTCAAGTAGCACTCAAATCTCAACCACAAATCAATGAAGGCAAGGCTCAATGATGAACTCAACAATGGATAACAAATGAATGATGACAATACTCAACAATGTGCTCAAAAATGAATGGCAATGTACTCTTCAATGGATGACAACAATGATCCACAATGATCTCAACAATGTATGACAAATGATCTCTCAAATGGATGACAACAATGCTCAACAATGTACTCTCAAATGGATGACAACAATGCTCAACAATGTACTCTCAAATGGATGACAAATGATCTCTCAAATGAAAACCTCTCCAAGAAATAACAATGAGGACTTCAACCAACCAAGGACAATCTCCACAAGTGATAGCAATAGGTTCTCAATAATATCTTCCTCATGCAATGTCAATAAGCTCTCAAGAAACAAGCACAACTCCCTCAAGCAAAGAGCTCTCAAATAGCCAACAATGATCTCCTCAAATGAAAGACAAATGTATCCACAAGTGACTAGAAAATGATCTCCTCAATGGTCTCAAATAGTGGCAATGGACTTAACAAGTAACCAACAATAATCTCCTCAAAGCAATAGCAAAAACCTCCTCAATAATGGCAATACTCTCAATGAACTCCACTAAAGCAATCATGGAACTCAAGCATCAATTTTATCCATAAAATTGATTTTCTAATCCATCCACTTCCTCTCAATAGCCAAGGCACATAATCAAGCAATTTGTCTTCAACTTCAAACCCTAACTCATGTGCATGTCTTCTAACTCAAGGTAGCAATTAACTAGGTCTCAAGTTCCTAGTTTAATTTCATAATTAAATCATGCACTAGGACATATAACAAGTTCAACACTTTTCAACCTTATGACTCCCTAATTTCATTAACACATACAACAAGCACCTATGCTTTTATTTTTAATTCCACACCTTATAACTCCACATACAACAATCACAAATATTTAACTTCACACCTTATAACTCCCTATAAGCACATACAACAATCATTTATTTTCCACTAAATACCTTATGACTCCCTAGTTATAATAGAAATGATTTTCAATGCACCAAAAATTTGGTAATATCAAATATTACCATGCGCTAGAGATAAATACCTTTTTACAAAATTCGTAGCCTTCACAACCTTCAAAATAATCTTTGCCAAAATGCCTTTCCAAAAATCAATGCGCCTTCACACCTTCATGGAGTCAAACTCTGTTCCTCTCGCCTAGCGCTGTGAGGCACTTACCACATGGGCATCAGCCCACATTGGGATTTAATCCCAAACACCCAACTTCACCTACGCTCAAATCTGAAACTCAATTTTCCTTTCTTAGCAAAACACTTTGCCCTTGGCGAGATTCGAACAACGAACCTACCTTGTGCAAAGTTCATGCGCTACCAACTGCGCTATAGGCTCCTACATGACGTCACTTTCCCATGTTATTTACTTGACCTTGCTCTCAAATCAAAAGTTATTTATCCTTCTTTCTTCGTTGCTCCCCTTTCGATGACTCTCTCTCATGCGCTATCTCTAGTCTTCAATAAACAAAGGTTTTTCACCTTTTATTTATATGCACCTCCATGCCTTCGAATGACGTCGATGAATATTTATTTATCTCCCCAACCTTTGCACATCGATGGATAATATAATACAACTTTAGACCTTAGAATTATTAAATAAAAATTTAATAATTCACCTTTTAACTTTGAATTGGGATATCTCCTTCATTCTTTTGAATTTCGTCATGAAACTTTTTGCACCTAGGTTTTATTGGAAAACCTTTTCATCCATCATAATTTGGAGAAGTCTTAGCATAGTGGTTTTAATGAAAAACCCTTTCCAATGGTTTTAATGAAAACCCTTTCCATTGGTTTTAATAAAAACCTTTCGTCGATTTTAATAAAAACCCTTGCCATTGGTTTTAATAAAAACCTTTACCATTGGTTTTAATAAAAACCATTAATATAATATTTAAAAAATTAAATATTATATGCCTCTTGTGCCACAAAACCCTGTATATATCCATGCTCTCCAAAATATCATAAATGATTATTTATGAAGTGCTTTTGCCACCAAAACTCAATGTGATCCATGTGACATCAATGACAACACAAAATAACTCAAATTGCCAACAATCTCCCCCTTTGTCATTGATGGCAACACCTCTAATGCAAATCACCACAATCACTACAAAAGCCATTTCTAAAAATCAAAGTTGCTCCCCTGACTCAATACTCTCTATGGAGGCTGCTCCCCTATCTCAATGTTCTCTTTGGAGGCTGCTCCCCCTAACTCAATGCTCTCCCCCTTACTCAAATCTCTCCCCTTTGACATCAATGGCAAAAGGGACACCTATGGGGCTAAAATATATGACTCTTAAGCTTAGCCCCCTACCACCTTCTCTCTTGAGGTGATTAATTTTGGGGTGGGAGTACATTTACTCCCATATTACATTGTTCCTTTCCTTTGTCAACTTCCTTCCACATCTTTTTGATATCCTTTTCTTGATAAGTTACTTGATCTTCTTGTCTTGAACCTGTTTGACCTTCTTGCCTTGAAACCCTAGACCTTCTTGCCTTGAACCTATTTGGAATTGAGTCCTACACCATATTGCAATATGTCCAAAGTTATTGCAATTAAAACACTTGATATTGTAGCCTTTGGATGGTGCCCATATCCTGAATTCTTTCTTGAAATCATTTCCATATCCATTCCTTTCCTGAACCCTGTATTGTGAAGCTCTATTTCCATAATCATTTTGACCATGACCTCTGAATTGTGTAGCTCTATAATCAAAACCATATTGCTCATTTCCTTTGCACTGAGAAGCTCTATGACCAATCCTGTTGCATAAGAAGCAATGTCCCTAAAAACCATACCTTCTTCCTTTGAAGTTCCTTCTAGAAAAATCAAACTTCTTTGATCCATAGACCCTGTAATGTATAGCCCTATGTCCAAATCCATTACAAGAAAAACAATGTCCTTGAAAAGCCCTTTGTTCATGCCTTGGTTCCTCATACCTTTCTTGACCTTTATCCTTGTGATCATCTTTGACTTGTGCATTGTATCCTTGATCCTTCTTTGTGGTATCCAAATCTTCTTCCTTAACTTCTTCCTTGCTTTCTTCTTCAAGAATTTCTTTACCTCTTGAACTTGATTCACCTATCTCAAAACAAGATCCAAACTAGATATTTGGAGCCATAGGAGCTTTGGAACTTTCTTCATGAATCTTAGGTGCTTCCTTGCTTTCATATTTTAGAACTTCCTTTCCTTTTGAGTGTGACTTTTCTTGGAAATGAGATACAACCTTAAAATATGTTTCCACTCCTTTTTGAACCTTTTCATATAATGTGTCATGTCTTGCCATCATTACCCTTAGTTCTTCATTCATCCTTTCCTCTATCCTTTTTGCATCTTGAAGCTCATCTCTTAGATCATTGATTGTCTGAAGTAGTTCTTCTCTGATTTTGACATCTGTTCGAATCTTGTTTTCAAGATTCCTGATTTCTTCTTTTAGCCTTTTGACTTCTGATTTTTGTTTTCTTGGCTCATCCTCTTCTTTTTATATTACCAAAAGTGAGACTTCTTCATATTTACTATCACTGAGATCATTATCATCTTCTATAGCAAACAAACTCTCATGAATTCTTTGACCATGCCTGTTTCCTTGATGTGTCATTTCATCTTCACTATCACTGAAGCCATTGCAATATCCTGATCTATGATCTCTTTGACCACACACAAAGCATTGTTCTCTTTCACCTTCTATTCCTAAGAATAGATGTTCTTCCTTTTCATCATCTGACTTATCTCTATCATTGTGATCTGAGCTATCATTTGCTTCTTCAATGTAGAAAGTTTTCTTAGTCTTACGAAAACTTTTCTTCTTCTCATGCTTGCTTTGCTTGTACCTATCATCTTTGTCATGCTTATGCTTTCCTTATTATTTTCTTCTGTGACCCTATTTTTCATCATCACTATTTTCTTCATGTGGACACTTGTTTGCATAGTGACCATAATCACCACACTTGTAGCATTTGAATTTCTTCATATCCCTGTAATTCCTTGAGTCCTTTTTCCTTTTGATGAAGTTAGCTTCCTCATAATTATCTGAATCTCTATCTATCTCTGGATCTTTCCCTTTATTTTTCTCTAAAGCTTTGAATGCAATTTCTTTCTTTGGAGCCTGATGCTTATCTATCCTCATCTCATAAGCTGTGAGAGTTCCTTGTAGTTCTTCCATTGTTAGCTTGTCGATATTCATTATTTCTTCTATCGCTGAAACCTTTGCATCATACTTCATGGGAAGTGATCTCAAAACCTTTTGAGTAACATCTGATTCTTTCATCTCAAATCCTAGGCCTCTCATGGTGTTAGCAATCTCATCAACTCGAAGCAAGAACTTTGTAATATCTTCAAAATCTTCCATTTTCAATTCTTCGAATCTTCTTCTATGAGTTTGTAGTTTTGCCAACTTTACCTTGGAATCTCCTTCATAGGTATTCCACAACTTGGTCCACATTTCATTAGCTGAATTACATACCATGACCTTTGCAAAATCTATCTCACGTAGCCCACTCGAATACAATTCATTGCCTTTGCATTGATCTCAACCAATTTCCTTGATAGTCTTATCTATCTTCGGGATCACCTTCAACCTTATACTCTTTTGCAACCATCTGCCATACCTCATATCCTTGTGATATCAAATAGTTCTTCATTCTCATGCTCCAAAAAGCATAATTGTTACCATCAAATAATGGAGCCTTACTTGTAGATGATCCATTCTATGAAGCCATCTATGTTCTTGTAGAATCTGCCCTCAAGATATTAGCCTTTTCGAAGGAACCCACTCTGATACCAATTGAAGAACACAAGCTTATACTGAGAGGGGGTGAACAGTATAGCACCCACTTTTTACTTTCTTTCCAAACCAATATCAATTAGTGTCCTCAATTGCAATAACCAAATATAGCAGTGTGCATTAATAACATAGATAGCAATAGTAAGCAAGTGCACAAATCATCACACACAATTGAGACACAAGATTTAACATGGTTCCCCCAATGTGGGGTAGTCCACAAGATAATCTCCTTATAATATTTCACAAAGAAATAGGGATCCTTATCCCAATACAAATGATTACTTTGATCTACTCAAAGCTAGGTTATCCTGATCTACTCAGGTGGGCTCCATTGATCTGCTCAACTAGGCTCTCCACTGATCTACTCAACTAGGCTATCCACTGATCTACTCAACTAGGCTATCCATTGATCTACTCAGCTAGGCTATCCACTAATCTCTCACTAGGCTATCCACTGATCTACTCAACTAGGCTATCCACTGATCTACTCAGCTAGGCTATCCATTGATCTACTCAGCTAGGCTATCCACTGATCTACTCAACTAGGCAACTAGTGTTGATGTGTTTTCTATTTTTATCCTATCTCTTTCACTACTCACAAATCTGCCTCAATGCCTTCTCACAAGGCTCAAACAATCCTACTCAAATGTTATCCCAAATATATTCTCAAAGCCTTCACAAAAGGCTCAAACAATCCTGCTCAAATGTTATCCCAAATCTATCCACAAATCTATCCCAAAAGCCTTCTCAAAGGCTCAACCAATCATGCACAAAAGTTATCTCAAATATATCCAAAAATTCTATCCCAAAAGCCTTCCCAAAGGCTCAACCAATCATGCACAAAAGTTATCTCAAATATATCCAGAAATTCTATCCCAAAAGCCTTCCCAAAGGCTCAACCAATGACTCTCAAGTAGCACTCAAATCTCAACCACAAATCAATGAAGGCAAGGCTCAATGATGAACTCAACAATGGATAACAAATGAATGATGACAATACTCAACAATGTGCTCAACAATGAATGGCAATGTACTCTTCAATGGATGACAACAATGATCCACAATGATCTCAACAATGTATGACAAATGATCTCTCAAATGGATGACAACAATGCTCAACAATGTACTCTCAAATGGATAACAACAATGCTCAACAATGTACTCTCAAATGGATGACAAATGATCTCTCAAATGGAAACCTCTCCAAGAAATAACAATGAGGACTTCAACCAACCAAGGACAATCTCCACAAGTGATAGCAATAGGTTCTCAATAATATCTTCCTCATGCAATGTCAATAAGCTCTCAAGAAACAAGCACAACTCCCTCAAGCAAAGAGCTCTCAAATAGCCAACAATGATCTCCTCAAATGAAAGACAAATGTATCCACAAGTGACTAGAAAATGATCTCCTCAATGGTCTCAAATAGTGGCAATGGACTTAACAAGTAACCAACAATAATCTCCTCAAAGCAATAGCAAAAACCTCCTCAATAATGGCAATACTCTCAATGAACTCCACTAAAGCAATCATGGAACTCAAGCATCAATTTTATCCATAAAATTGATTTTCTAATCCATCCACTTCCTCTCAATAGCCAAGGCACATAATCAAGCAATTTGTCTTCAAATTCAAACCCTAACTCATGTGCATGTCTTCTAACTCAAGGTAGCAATTAACTAGGTCTCAAGTTCCTAGTTTAATTTCATAATTAAATCATGCACTAGGACATATAACAAGTTCAACACTTTTCAACCTTATGACTCCCTAATTTCATTAACACATACAACAAGCACCTATGCTTTTATTTTTAATTCCACACCTTATAACTCCACATACAACAATCACAAATATTTAACTTCACACCTTATAACTCCCTAAGCACATACAACAATCATTTATTTTCACTAAATACCTTATGACTCCCTAGTTATCATAGAAATAATTTTCAATGCACCAAAACTTTGGTAATATCAAATATTACCATGCGCTAGAGATAAATACCTTTATACAAAATTCTAGCCTTCACAACCTTCAAATATCACTTTCCAAATCAATGCCTTTCCAAAAATTAATGCGCCTTCACACCTTCATGGGAGTCAAACTCTGTTCCTCTCACCTAGCACTATGAGGCGCTTACCACGTGGGCGCCAGCCCACATTGGGATTTTAATCCCAAACACCCAACTTTAACCTGCGCTCAAATCTGAAACTTGATTTTCCTTTCCTAGCAAAACACTTTGCCCCTGGCGGGATTCGAACAACGAACCTACCTTGTGCAAAGTTCATGCGCTACCAACTACGCTATAGGCTCCTACGTGACATCACTTTCCCATGCTGTTTACTTGACCTTGCTCTCAAATCAAAAGTTATTTATCCTTCTTTCTTCGTTGCTCCCATTTCGACGACTCTCTCTCATGCGCTATGTCAAGTCTTCAATAAACAAAGGTTTTTCACCTTTTATTTATATGCACCTCCATGCCTTCGAATGACGTCGGTGAATATTTATTTATCTCCCCAACCTTTGCACGTCGACGGATAATATAATACAACCTTAGACCTTAGAATTATTAAATAAAAATTTAATAATTCACCTTTTAACTTTGAATTGGGATATCTCCTTCATTCTTTTGAATTTCGTCATGAAACTTTTTGCACCTAGGTTTTATTGGAAAACCTTTTCATCCATCATAATTTGGAGAAGTCTTAGCATAGTGGTTTTAATGAAAAACCCTTTCCAATGGTTTTAATGAAAACCCTTTCCGTTGGTTTTAATAAAAACCTTTTCATCGGTTTTAATAAAAACCCTTGCCGTTGGTTTTAATAAAAACCTTTACCATTGGTTTTAATAAAAACCATTAATATAATATTTAAAAAATTAAATATTATATGCCTCTTGTGCCACAAAACCCTGTATATATCCTTGCTCTCCAAAATATCATAAATGATTATTTATGAAGTGCTTTTGCCACCAAAACTC